>CAXAJV010000325.1:0-147000 GCA_963969225.1 Xylocopa violacea | reverse complement strand
CTATAACGTTATATATCCTAACCTAAGGCAACCTAACATCTCGGATGTAGTAGTTTCCAACATTCGTGGCGGGTCGGCCCCAACTTCTCGGTGGGCAAATTATATACGTCTATATCGTAATATAACCTAACCTAACCCATCTAGACCCTCGCTGGTAATGTTTTACAAAATCCCGGTCGTGTCGGCCCGTACATCTCCGTAGGGATATTATATACGTCTATAAAGTTATATATCCAAACCTAACACAACTTAATATCTCGGATGTAGTATTTTCCAACATTCCTGTCGGGTCGGCCCCTACTTCTCGTTGTGCACATTATATACGTCTATATCGTAATATAACCTAACCTAACCCATCTAGACCCTCGCTGGTAATGTTTTACAAAATCCCGGTCGTGTCGGCCCGTACTTCTCGGTTGGGACATTATATACGTCTATAACGTTATATATTCTAACCTAAGGGAACCTAACATCTCGGATGTAGTATTTTCCAACATTCCTGGCGGGTCGGCCCCAACTTCTCGGTGGGCACATTATATATGTCTATATCGTAATATAACATAACCTAACCCATCTAGAACCTCGCTGGTAATGTGTTACAAAATCCCGGTCGTGTCGGCCCGTACTTCTCGGTGCGGACATTATATACGTCTATAACGTTATATATCCTAACCTAAGGCAACTTAACATCTAGGATGTAGTATTTTCCAACATTCCTGGCGGGTCAGCCCCAACTTCTCGGTGGGCACATTATATACGTCTATATCGTAATATAACCTAACCTAACCCATCTAGACCCTCGCTGGTAATGTTTTACAAAATCCCGGTCGTGTCGGCCCGTACTTCTCGGTGGGGACATTATATACGTCTATAACGTTATAAATCCTAACCTAAGGGAACCTAACATCTCGGATGTAGTATTTTCCAACATTCCTGGCGTGTCGGCCACAACTTCTCGGTGGGCACATTATATACGTCTATACCATAATATAACCTAACCTAACCCATCTAGACCCTCGCTGGTAATGTTTTACAAAATCCCGGTCGTGTCGGCACGTACTTCTCGGTGGGGACATTATATACGTCTATAACGTTATATATCCTAACCTAAGGCAACTTAACATCTAGGATGTAGTATTTTCCAACATTCCTGGCGGGTCAGCCCCAACTTCTCGGTGGGCACATTATATACGTCTATATCGTAATATAACCTAACCTAACCCATCTAGACCCTCGCTGGTAATGTTTTACAAAATCCCGGTCGTGTCGGCCCGTACTTCTCGGTTGGGACATTATATACGTCTATAACGTTATATATTCTAACCTAAGGGAACCTAACATCTCGGATGTAGTATTTTCCAACATTCCTGGCGGGTCGGCCCCAACTTCTCGGTGGGCACATTATATATGTCTATATCGTAATATAACATAACCTAACCCATCTAGAACCTCGCTGGTAATGTGTTACAAAATCCCGGTCGTGTCGGCCCGTACTTCTCGGTGGGGACATTATATACGTCTATAACGTTATATATCCTAACCTAAGGCAACTTAACATCTAGGATGTAGTATTTTCCAACATTCCTGGCGGGTCAGCCCCAACTTCTCGGTGGGCACATTATATACGTCTATATCGTAATATAACCTAACCTAACCCATCTAGACCCTCGCTGGTAATGTTTTACAAAATCCCGGTCGTGTCGGCCCGTACTTCTCGGTGGGGACATTATATACGTCTATAACGTTTTATATCGTAACCTAAGGCAACTTAACATCTAGGATGTAGTATTTTCCAACATTCCTGGCGGGTCGGCCCCAACTTCTCGGTGTGCACATTATATACTTCTATATCGTAATATAACCTAACCTAATCCATCTAGAACCTCGCTGGTAATGTTTTACAAAAACCCGGTCGTGTCGGCCCGTACTTCTCGGTGGGAAAATTATATACGTCTATAACGTTATAAATCCTAACCTAAGGGAACCTAACATCTCGGATGTAGTATTTTCCAACATTCCTGGCGGGTCGGCCACAACTTCTCGGTGGGCACATTATATACGTCTATACCATAATATAACCTAACCTAACCCATCTAGACCCTCGCTGGTAATGTTTTACAAAATCCCGGTCGTGTCGGCACGTACATCTCGGTGGGGACATTATATACGTCTATAACGTTATATATCCTAGCCTAAGGGAACCTAACATCTCGGATATAGTATTTGCCAACATTCCTAGCGGGTCGGCCCCTACTTCTCGGTGGGCACATTATATACATCTATATCGTAATATAACCTAACCTAACCCATCTAGACCCTCGCTGGTAATGTTTAACAAAATCCTGGTCGTGTCGGCCCGTACGTCTCGGTGGGGATATTATATACGTCTATAAAGTTATATATCCTAACCTAAGGCAACTTAACATCTCGGATGTAGTATTTTCCAACATTCCTGTCGGGTCGGCCGCTACTTCTCGGTGTGCACATTATATACGTCTATATCGTAATATAACCTAACCTAACCCATATAGACCCTCGCTGGTAATGTTTTACAAAATCCCGGTCGTGTCGGCCCGTACTTCTCGGTGGGGACATTATATACGTCTATAACGTTTTATATCGTAACCTAAGGCAACTTAACATCTAGGATGTAGTATTTTCCAACATTCCTGGCGGGTCGGCCCCAACTTCTCGGTGTGCACATTATATACTTCTATATCGTAATATAACCTAACCTAATCCATCTAGAACCTCGCTGGTAATGTTTTACAAAAACCCGGTCGTGTCGGCCCGTACTTCTCGGTGGGAAAATTATATACGTCTATAACGTTATAAATCCTAACCTAAGGGAACCTAACATCTCGGATGTAGTATTTTCCAACTTTCCAGGCGTGACGGCCCCTACTTCTCGGTGGGGACATTATATTCGTCTATATCGTAATATGACCTAACCTAACCCATCTAGACCCTCGCTGGTAATGTTTTACAAAATCCCGGTCGTGTCGGCCCGTACTTCTCGGTGGGGACATTATATACGTCTATAACGTTATATATCCTAACCTAAGGCAACCTAACATCTCGGATGTAGTAGTTTCCAACATTCGTGGCGGGTCGGCCCCAACTTCTCGGTGGGCAAATTATATACGTCTATATCGTAATATAACCTAACCTAACCCATCTAGACCCTCGCTGGTAATGTTTTACAAAATCCCGGTCGTGTCGGCCCGTACTTCTCCGTAGGGATATTATATACGTCTATAAAGTTATATATCCAAACCTAACACAACTTAATATCTCGGATGTAGTATTTTCCAACATTTGTCGGGTCGGCCCCTACTTCTCGTTGTGCACATTATATACGTCTATATCGTAATATAACCTAACCTAACCCATCTAGACCCTCGCTGGTAATGTTTTACAAAATCCCGGTCGTGTCGGCCCGTACTTCTCGGTTGGGACATTATATACGTCTATAACGTTATATATTCTAACCTAAGGGAACCTAACATCTCGGATGTAGTATTTTCCAACATTCCTGGCGGGTCGGCCCCAACTTCTCGGTGGGCACATTATATATGTCTATATCGTAATATAACATAACCTAACCCATCTAGAACCTCGCTGGTAATGTGTTACAAAATCCCGGTCGTGTCGGCCCGTACTTCTCGGTGGGGACATTATATACGTCTATAACGTTATATATCCCAGCCTAAGGCAACTTAACATCTCGGATGTAGTAGTTTCCAACATTCGTGGCGGGTCGGCCCCAACTTCTCGGTGGGCAAATTATATACGTCTATATCGTAATATAACCTAACCTAACCCATCTAGACCCTCGCTGGTAATGTTTTCCAAAATCCCGGTCGTGTCGGCCCGTACATCTCGGTGGGGACATTATATACGTCTATAACGTTATATATCCTAACCTAAGGGAACCTAACGTCTCGGATGTAGTATTTTCCAACATTCCTGGCGGGTCGGCCCCAACTACTCGGTGGGCACATTATATACGTCTATATCGTAATATAACCTAACCTAACCCATCTAGACCCTCGCTGGTAATGTTTTACAAAATCCAGGTCGTGTCGGCCCGTACTTCTCGGTGGGGACATTATATACGTCTATAACGTTATATATCCTAACCTAAGGGAACCTAACATCTCGAATGTAGTATTTTCCAACATTCCTGGCGGGTCGGCCCCAACTTCTCGGTGGGCACATTATATACGTCTATATCGTAATATAACCTAACCTAACCCATCTAGACCCTCGCTGGTAATGTTTTACAAAATCCCGGTCGTGTCGGCCCGTACTGCTCGGTGCGGACATTATATACGTCTATAACGTTTTATATCCTAACCTAAGGCAACTTCACATCTAGGATGTAGTATTTTCCAACATTCCTGGCGGGTCGGCCCCAACTTCTCGGTGGGCACATTATATACGTCTATATCGTAATATAACCTAACCTAACCCATCTAGACCCTCGCTGGTAATGTTTTCCAAAATCCCGGTCGTGTCGGCCCGTACATCTCGGTGGGGACATTATATACGTCTATAACGTTATATATCCTAACCTAAGGGAACCTAACGTCTCGGATGTAGTATTTTCCAACATTCCTGGCGGGTCGGCCCCAACTTCTCGGTGGGCACATTATATACGTCTATATCGTAATATAACCTAACCTAACCCATCTAGACCCTCGCTGGTAATGTTTTACAAAATCCAGGTCGTGTCGGCCCGTACTTCTCGGTGGGGACATTATATACGTCTATAACGTTATATATCCTAACCTAAGGGAACCTAACATCTCGTATGTAGTATTTTCCAACATTCCTGGCGGGTCGGCCCCAACTTCTCGGTGGGCACATTATATACGTCTATATCGTAATATAACCTAACCTAACCCATCTAGACCCTCGCTGGTAATGTTTTACAAAATCCCGGTCGTGTCGGCCCGTACTTCTCCGTAGGGATATTATATACGTCTATAAAGTTATATATCCAAACCTAACACAACTTAATATCTCGGATGTAGTATTTTCCAACATTCCTGTCGGGTCGGCCCCTACTTCTCGTTGTGCACATTATATACGTCTATATCGTAATATAACCTAACCTAACCCATCTAGACCCTCGCTGGTAATGTTTTACAAAATCCCGGTCGTGTCGGCCCGTACTTCTCGGTTGGGACATTATATACGTCTATAACGTTATATATTCTAACCTAAGGGAACCTAACATCTCGGATGTAGTATTTTCCAACATTCCTGGCGGGTCGGCCCCAACTTCTCGGTGGGCACATTATATATGTCTATATCGTAATATAACATAACCTAACCCATCTAGAACCTCGCTGGTAATGTGTTACAAAATCCCGGTCGTGTCGGCCCGTACTTCTCGGTGGGGACATTATATACGTCTATAACGTTATATATCCCAGCCTAAGGCAACTTAACATCTAGGATGTAGTATTTTCCAACATTCCTGGCGGGTCAGCCCCAACTTCTCGGTGGGCACATTATATACGTCTATATCGTAATATAACCTAACCTAACCCATCTAGACCCTCGCTGGTAATGTTTTCCAAAATCCCGGTCGTGTCGGCCCGTACATCTCGGTGGGGACATTATATACGTCTATAACGTTATATATCCTAACCTAAGGGAACCTAACGTCTCGGATGTAGTATTTTCCAACATTCCTGGCGGGTCGGCCCCAACTTCTCGGTGGGCACATTATATACGTCTATATCGTAATATAACCTAACCTAACCCATCTAGACCCTCGCTGGTAATGTTTTACAAAATCCAGGTCGTGTCGGCCCGTACTTCTCGGTGGGGACATTATATACGTCTATAACGTTATATATCCTAACCTAAGGGAACCTAACATCTCGTATGTAGTATTTTCCAACATTCCTGGCGGGTCGGCCCCAACTTCTCGGTGGGCACATTATATACGTCTATATCGTAATATAACCTAACCTAACCCATCTAGACCCTCGCTGGTAATGTTTTACAAAATCCCGGTCGTGTCGGCCCGTACTGCTCGGTGCGGACATTATATACGTCTATAACGTTTTATATCCTAACCTAAGGCAACTTCACATCTAGGATGTAGTATTTTCCAACATTCCTGGCGGGTCGGCCCCAACTTCTCGGTGGGCACATTATATACGTCTATATCGTAATATAACCTAACCTAACCCATCTAGACCCTCGCTGGTAATGTTTTCCAAAATCCCGGTCGTGTCGGCCCGTACATCTCGGTGGGGACATTATATACGTCTATAACGTTATATATCCTAACCTAAGGGAACCTAACGTCTCGGATGTAGTATTTTCCAACATTCCTGGCGGGTCGGCCCCAACTTCTCGGTGGGCACATTATATACGTCTATATCGTAATATAACCTAACCTAACCCATCTAGACCCTCGCTGGTAATGTTTTACAAAATCCAGGTCGTGTCGGCCCGTACTTCTCGGTGGGGACATTATATACGTCTATAACGTTATATATCCTAACCTAAGGGAACCTAACATCTCGTATGTAGTATTTTCCAACATTCCTGGCGGGTCGGCCCCAACTTCTCGGTGGGCACATTATATACGTCTATATCGTAATATAACCTAACCTAACCCATCTAGACCCTCGCTGGTAATGTTTTACAAAATCCCGGTCGTGTCGGCCCGTACTTCTCGGTACGGACATTATATACGTCTATAACGTTTTATATCCTAACCTAAGGCAACTTCACATCTAGGATGTAGTATTTTCCAACATTCCTGGCGGGTCGGCCCCAACTTCTCGGTGGGCACATTATATACGTCTATATCGTAATATAACCTAACCTAACCCATCTAGACCCTCGCTGGTAATGTGTTACAAAATTCCGGTCGTGTCGGCCCGTACTTCTCGGTACGGACATTATATACGTCTATAACGTTTTATATCCTAACCTAAGGCAACTTAACATCTAGGATGTAGTATTTTCCAACATTCCTGGCGGGTCGGCCCCAACTTCTCGGTGGGCACATTATATACGTCTATATCGTAATATAACCTAACCTAACCCATCTATACCCTCGCTGGTAATGTTTTACAAAATCCCGGTCGTGTCGGCCCGTACTTCTCGGTGGGGACATTATATACGTCTATAACGTTATATATCCTAACCTAAGGGAACCTAACATCTCGGATGTAGTATTTTCCAACATTCCTGGCGGGTAGGCCCCAACTTCTCGGTGGGCACATTATATACGTCTATATCGTAATATAACATAACCTAACCCATCTAGACCCTCGCTGGTATTGTGTTACAAAATTCCGGGCGTGTCGGCCCGTACTTCTCGGTACGGACATTATATACGTCTATAACGTTTTATATCCTAACCTAAGGCAACTTAACATCTAGGATGTAGTATTTTCCAACATTCCTGGCGGGTCGGCCCCAACTTCTCGGTGGGCACATTATATACGTCTATATCGTAATATAACCTAACCTAACCCATCTAGACCCTCGCTGGTAATGTTTTACAAAATCCCGGTCGTGTCGGCCCGTACTTCTCGGTGGGGACATTATATACGTCTATAACGTTATATATCCTAACCTAAGGGAACCTAACATCTCGGATGTAGTATTTTCCAACATTCCTGGCGGGTCGGCCCCAACTTCTCGATGGGCACATTATATACGTCTATATCGTAATATAACATAACCTAACCCATCTAGACCCTCGCTGGTAATGTTTTATAAAATCCCGGTCGTGTCGGCCCGTACTTCTCGGTGGGGACATTATATACGTCTATAACGTTTTATATCGTAACCTAAGGCAACTTAACATCTAGGATGTAGTATTTTCCAACATTCCTGGCGGGTCGGCCCCAACTTCTCGGTGTGCACATTATATACTTCTATATCGTAATATAACCTAACCTAATCCATCTAGAACCTCGCTGGTAATGTTTTACAAAAACCCGGTCGTGTCGGCCCGTACTTCTCGGTGGGAAAATTATATACGTCTATAACGTTATAAATCCTAACCTAAGGGAACCTAACATCTCGGATGTAGTATTTTCCAACTTTCCAGGCGTGACGGCCCCTACTTCTCGGTGGGGACATTATATTCGTCTATATCGTAATATGACCTAACCTAACCCATCTAGACCCTCGCTGGTAATGTTTTACAAAATCCCGGTCGTGTCGGCCCGTACTTCTCGGTGGGGACATTATATACGTCTATAACGTTATATATCCTAACCTAAGGCAACCTAACATCTCGGATGTAGTAGTTTCCAACATTCGTGGCGGGTCGGCCCCAACTTCTCGGTGGGCAAATTATATACGTCTATATCGTAATATAACCTAACCTAACCCATCTAGACCCTCGCTGGTAATGTTTTACAAAATCCCGGTCGTGTCGGCCCGTACTTCTCCGTAGGGATATTATATACGTCTATAAAGTTATATATCCAAACCTAACACAACTTAATATCTCGGATGTAGTATTTTCCAACATTCCTGTCGGGTCGGCCCCTACTTCTCGTTGTGCACATTATATACGTCTATATCGTAATATAACCTAACCTAACCCATCTAGACCCTCGCTGGTAATGTTTTACAAAATCCCGGTCGTGTCGGCCCGTACTTCTCGGTTGGGACATTATATACGTCTATAACGTTATATATTCTAACCTAAGGGAACCTAACATCTCGGATGTAGTATTTTCCAACATTCCTGGCGGGTCGGCCCCAACTTCTCGGTGGGCACATTATATATGTCTATATCGTAATATAACATAACCTAACCCATCTAGAACCTCGCTGGTAATGTGTTACAAAATCCCGGTCGTGTCGGCCCGTATTTCTCGGTGGGGACATTATATACGTCTATAACGTTATATATCCCAGCCTAAGGCAACTTAACATCTAGGATGTAGTATTTTCCAACATTCCTGGCGGGTCAGCCCCAACTTCTCGGTGGGCACATTATATACGTCTATATCGTAATATAACCTAACCTAACCCATCTAGACCCTCGCTGGTAATGTTTTCCAAAATCCCGGTCGTGTCGGCCCGTACATCTCGGTGGGGACATTATATACGTCTATAACGTTATATATCCTAACCTAAGGGAACCTAACGTCTCGGATGTAGTATTTTCCAACATTCCTGGCGGGTCGGCCCCAACTTCTCGGTGGGCACATTATATACGTCTATATCGTAATATAACCTAACCTAACCCATCTAGACCCTCGCTGGTAATGTTTTACAAAATCCAGGTCGTGTCGGCCCGTACTTCTCGGTGGGGACATTATATACGTCTATAACGTTATATATCCTAACCTAAGGGAACCTAACATCTCGTATGTAGTATTTTCCAACATTCCTGGCGGGTCGGCCCCAACTTCTCGGTGGGCACATTATATACGTCTATATCGTAATATAACCTAACCTAACCCATCTAGACCCTCGCTGGTAATGTTTTACAAAATCCCGGTCGTGTCGGCCCGTACTGCTCGGTGCGGACATTATATACGTCTATAACGTTTTATATCCTAACCTAAGGCAACTTCACATCTAGGATGTAGTATTTTCCAACATTCCTGGCGGGTCGGCCCCAACTTCTCGGTGGGCACATTATATACGTCTATATCGTAATATAACCTAACCTAACCCATCTAGACCCTCGCTGGTAATGTTTTCCAAAATCCCGGTCGTGTCGGCCCGTACATCTCGGTGGGGACATTATATACGTCTATAACGTTATATATCCTAACCTAAGGGAACCTAACGTCTCGGATGTAGTATTTTCCAACATTCCTGGCGGGTCGGCCCCAACTTCTCGGTGGGCACATTATATACGTCTATATCGTAATATAACCTAACCTAACCCATCTAGACCCTCGCTGGTAATGTTTTACAAAATCCAGGTCGTGTCGGCCCGTACTTCTCGGTGGGGACATTATATACGTCTATAACGTTATATATCCTAACCTAAGGGAACCTAACATCTCGTATGTAGTATTTTCCAACATTCCTGGCGGGTCGGCCCCAACTTCTCGGTGGGCACATTATATACGTCTATATCGTAATATAACCTAACCTAACCCATCTAGACCCTCGCTGGTAATGTTTTACAATATCCCGGTCGTGTCGGCCCGTACTTCTCCGTAGGGATATTATATACGTCTATAAAGTTATATATCCAAACCTAACACAACTTAATATCTCGGATGTAGTATTTTCCAACATTCCTGTCGGGTCGGCCCCTACTTCTCGTTGTGCACATTATATACGTCTATATCGTAATATAACCTAACCTAACCCATCTAGACCCTCGCTGGTAATGTTTTACAAAATCCCGGTCGTGTCGGCCCGTACTTCTCGGTTGGGACATTATATACGTCTATAACGTTATATATTCTAACCTAAGGGAACCTAACATCTCGGATGTAGTATTTTCCAACATTCCTGGCGGGTCGGCCCCAACTTCTCGGTGGGCACATTATATATGTCTATATCGTAATATAACATAACCTAACCCATCTAGAACCTCGCTGGTAATGTGTTACAAAATCCCGGTCGTGTCGGCCCGTACTTCTCGGTGGGGACATTATATACGTCTATAACGTTATATATCCCAGCCTAAGGCAACTTAACATCTAGGATGTAGTATTTTCCAACATTCCTGGCGGGTCAGCCCCAACTTCTCGGTGGGCACATTATATACGTCTATATCGTAATATAACCTAACCTAACCCATCTAGACCCTCGCTGGTAATGTTTTCCAAAATCCCGGTCGTGTCGGCCCGTACATCTCGGTGGGGACATTATATACGTCTATAACGTTATATATCCTAACCTAAGGGAACCTAACGTCTCGGATGTAGTATTTTCCAACATTCCTGGCGGGTCGGCCCCAACTTCTCGGTGGGCACATTATATACGTCTATATCGTAATATAACCTAACCTAACCCATCTAGACCCTCGCTGGTAATGTTTTACAAAATCCAGGTCGTGTCGGCCCGTACTTCTCGGTGGGGACATTATATACGTCTATAACGTTATATATCCTAACCTAAGGGAACCTAACATCTCGTATGTAGTATTTTCCAACATTCCTGGCGGGTCGGCCCCAACTTCTCGGTGGGCACATTATATACGTCTATATCGTAATATAACCTAACCTAACCCATCTAGACCCTCGCTGGTAATGTTTTACAAAATCCCGGTCGTGTCGGCCCGTACATCTCGGTGGGGACATTATATACGTCTATAACGTTATATATCCTAACCTAAGGGAACCTAACGTCTCGGATGTAGTATTTTCCAACATTCCTGGCGGGTCGGCCCCAACTTCTCGGTGGGCACATTATATACGTCTATATCGTAATATAACCTAACCTAACCCATCTAGACCCTCGCTGGTAATGTTTTCCAAAATCCCGGTCGTGTCGGCCCGTACATCTCGGTGGGGACATTATATACGTCTATAACGTTATATATCCTAACCTAAGGGAACCTAACTTCTCGGATGTAGTATTTTCCAACATTCCTGGCGGGTCGGCCCCAACTTCTCGGTGGGCACATTATATACGTCTATATCGTAATATAACCTAACCTAACCCATCTAGACCCTCGCTGGTAATGTTTTACAAAATCCAGGTCGTGTCGGCCCGTACTTCTCGGTGGGGACATTATATACGTCTACAACGTTATATATCCTAACCTAAGGGAACCTAACATCTCGTATGTAGTATTTTCCAACATTCCTGGCGGGTCGGCCCCAACTTCTCGGTGGGCACATTATATACGTCTATATCGTAATATAACCTAACCTAACCCATCTAGACCCTCGCTGGTAATGTTTTACAAAATCCCGGTCGTGTCGGCCCGTACTTCTCGGTACGGACATTATATACGTCTATAACGTTTTATATCCTAACCTAAGGCAACTTCACATCTAGGATGTAGTATTTTCCAACATTCCTGGCGGGTCGGCCCCAACTTCTCGGTGGGCACATTATATACGTCTATATCGTAATATAACCTAACCTAACCCATCTAGACCCTCGCTGGTAATGTGTTACAAAATTCCGGTCGTGTCGGCCCGTACTTCTCGGTACGGACATTATATACGTCTATAACGTTTTATATCCTAACCTAAGGCAACTTAACATCTAGGATGTAGTATTTTCCAACATTCCTGGCGGGTCGGCCCCAACTTCTCGGTGGGCACATTATATACGTCTATATCGTAATATAACCTAACCTAACCCATCTAGACCCTCGCTGGTAATGTTTTACAAAATCCCGGTCGTGTCGGCCCGTACTTCTCGGTGGGGACATTATATACGTCTATAACGTTATATATCCTAACCTAAGGGAACCTAACATCTCGGATGTAGTATTTTCCAACATTCCTGGCGGGTAGGCCCCAACTTCTCGGTGGGCACATTATATACGTCTATATCGTAATATAACATAACCTAACCCATCTAGACCCTCGCTGGTATTGTGTTACAAAATTCCGGTCGTGTCGGCCCGTACTTCTCGGTACGGACATTATATACGTCTATAACGTTTTATATCCTAACCTAAGGCAACTTAACATCTAGGATGTAGTATTTTCCAACATTCCTGGCGGGTCGGCCCCAACTTCTCGGTGGGCACATTATATACGTCTATATCGTAATATAACCTAACCTAACCCATCTAGACCCTCGCTGGTAATGTTTTACAAAATCCCGGTCGTGTCGGCCCGTACTTCTCGGTGGGGACATTATATACGTCTATAACGTTATATATCCTAACCTAAGGGAACCTAACATCTCGGATGTAGTATTTTCCAACATTCCTGGCGGGTCGGCCCCAACTTCTCGATGGGCACATTATATACGTCTATATCGTAATATAACATAACCTAACCCATCTAGACCCTCGCTGGTAATGTTTTATAAAATCCCGGTCGTGTCGGCCCGTACGTCTCGGTACGGACATTATATACGTCTATAACGTTTTATATCCTAACCTAAGGGAACCTAACATCTCGGATGTAGTATTTTCCAACATTCCTGGCGGGTAGGCCCCAACTTCTCGGTGGGCACATTATATACGTCTATATCGTAACATAACCTAACCTAACCCATCTAGACCCTCGCTGGTAATGTTTTACAAAATCCCGGCCGTTTCGGCCCGTACGTCTCGGTACGGACATTATATACGTCTATAACGTTTTATATCCTAACCTAAGGGAACCTAACATCTCGGATGTAGTATTTTCCAACATTCCTGGCGGGTAGGCCCCAACTTCTCGGTGGGCACATTATATACGTCTATATCGTAATATAACATAACCTAACCCATCTAGACCCTTGCTGGTAATGTGTTACAAAATTCCGGTCGTGTCGGCCCGTACTTCTCGGTACGGACATTATATACGTCTATAACGTTTTATATCCTAACCTAAGGCAACTTAACATCTAGGATGTAGTATTTTCCAACATTCCTGGCGGGTCGGCCCCAACTTCTCGGTGGGCACATTATATACGTCTATATCGTAATATAACCTAACCTAACCCATCTAGACCCTCGCTGGTAATGTTTTACAAAATCCCGGTCGTGTCGGCCCGTACTTCTCGGTGGGGACATTATATACGTCTATAACGTTATATATCCTGACCTAAGGGAACCTAACATCTCGGATGTAGTATTTTCCAACATTCCTGGCGGGTCGGCCCCAACTTCTCGGTGGGCACATTATATACGTCTATATCGTAATATAACATAACCTAACCCATCTAGACCCTCTCTGGTAATGTTTTATAAAATCCCGGTCGTGTCGGCCCGTACGTCTCGGTACGGACATTATATACGTCTATAACGTTTTATATCCTAACCTAAGGGAACCTAACATCTCGGATGTAGTATTTTCCAACATTCCTGGCGGGTAGGCCCCAACTTCTCGGTGGGCACATTATATACGTTTATATCGTAATATAACCTAACCTAACCCATCTAGACCCTCGCTGGTAATGTTTTACAAAATCCCGGCCGTTTCGGCCCGTACTTCTCGGTGCGGACATTATATACGTCTATAACGTTTTACATCCTAACCTAAGGCAACTTAACATCTAGGATGTAGTATTTTCCAACATTCCTGGCGGGTTGGCCCCAACTTCTCGGTGGGCACATTATATACGTCTATATCGTAATATAACATAACCTAACCCATCTAGACCCTCGCTGGTAATGTGTTACAAAATCCCGGTCGTGTCGGCCCGTACTTCTCGGTGGGGACATTATATACGTCTATAACGTTATATATCCTAACCTAAGGGAACCTAACATCTCGGATGTAGTATTTTCCAACATTCCTGGCGGGTCGGCCCCAACTTCTCGGTGGGCACATTATATACGTCTATATCGTAATATAACATAACCTAACCCATCTAGACCCTCGCTGGTAATGTGTTACAAAATTCCGGTCGTGTCGGCCCGTACTTCTCGGTACGGACATTATATACGTCTATAACGTTTTATATCCTAACCTAAGGCAACTTAACATCTAGGATGTAGTATTTTCCAACATTCCTGGCGGGTCGGCCCCAACTTCTCGGTGGGCACATTATATACGTCTATATCGTAATATAACCTAACCTAACCCATCTAGACCCTCGCTGGTAATGTTTTGCAAAATCCCGGTCGTGTCAGCCCGTACTTCTCGGTGGGGACATTATATACGTCTATAACGTTATATATCCTAACCTAAGGGAACCTAACATCTCGGATGTAGTATTTTCCAACATTCCTGGCGGGTCGGCCCCAACTTCTCGGTGGGCACATTATATACGTCTATATCGTAATATAACATAACCTAACCCATCTAGACCCTCGCTGGTAATGTTTTATAAAGTCCCGGTCGTGTCGGCCCGTACGTCTCGGTACGGACATTATATACGTCTATAACGTTTTATATCCTAACCTAAGGGAACCTAACATCTCGGATGTAGTATTTTCCAACATTCCTGGCGGGTAGGCCCCAACTTCTCGGTGGGCACATTATATACGTCTATATCGTAATATAACCAAACCTAACCCATCTAGACCCTCGCTGGTAATGTTTTACAAAATCCCGGCCGTTTCGGCCCGTACGTCTCGGTACGGACATTATATACGTCTATAACGTTTTATATCCTAACCTAAGGGAACCTAACATCTCGGATGTAGTATTTTCCAACATTCCTGGCGGGTCGGCCCCAACTTCTCGGTGGGCACATTATATACGTCTATATCGTAATATAACCTAACCTAACCCATCTAGACCCTCGCTGGTAATGTTTTACAAAATCCCGGTCGTGTCGGCCCGTAGTTCTCGGTGGGGACATTATATACGTCTATAACGTTATATATCCTAACCTAAGGGAACCTAACATCTCGGATGTAGTATTTTCCAACATTCCTGGCGGGTCGGCCCCAACTTCTCGGTGGGCACATTATATACGTCTATATCGTAATATAACATAACCTTACCCATCTAGACCCTCGCTGGTAATGTGTTACAAAATTCCGGTCGTGTCGGCCCGTACTTCTCGGTACGGACATTATAGACGTCTATAACGTTTTATATCCTAACCTAAGGCAACTTAACATCTAGGATGTAGTATTTTCCAACATTCCTGGCGGGTCGGCCCCAACTTCTCGGTGGGCACATTATATACGTCTATATCGTAATATAACCTAACCTAACCCATCTAGACCCTCGCTGGTAATGTTTTACAAAATCCCGGTCGTGTCGGCCCGTACTTCTCGGTGGGGACATTATATACGTCTATAACGTTATATATCCTAACCTAAGGGAACCTAACATCTCGGATGTAGTATTTTCCAACATTCCTGGCGGGTCGGCCCCAACTTCTCGGTGGGCACATTATATACGTCTATATCGTAATATAACATAACCTAACCCATCTAGACCCTCGCTGGTAATGTTTTATAAAATCCCGGTCGTGTCGGCCCGTACGTCTCGGTACGGACATTATATACGTCTATAAAGTTTTATATCCTAACCTAAGGGAACCTAACATCTCGGATGTAGTATTTTCCAACATTCCTGGCGGATAGGCCCCAACTTCTCGGTGGGCACATTATATACGTCTATATCGTAATATAACCTAACCTAACCCATCTAGACCCTCGCTGGTAATGTTTTACAAAATCCCGGCCGTTTCGGCCCGTACGTCTCGGTACGGACATTATATACGTCTATAACGTTTTATATCCTAACCTAAGGGAACCTAACATCTCGGATGTAGTATTTTCCAACATTCCTGGCGGGTAGGCCCCAACTTCTCGGTGGGCACATTATATACGTCTATATCGTAATATAACATAACCTAACCCATCTAGACCCTCGCTGGTAATGTGTTACAAAATTCCGGTCGTGTCGGCCCGTACTTCTCGGTACGGACATTATATACGTCTATAACGTTATATATCCTAACCTAAGGGAACCTAACATCTCGGATGTAGTATTTTCCAACATTCCTGGCGGGTCGCCCCAACTTCTCGGCGGGCACATTATATACGTCTATATCGTAATATAACATAACCTAACCCATCTAGACCCTCGCTGGTAATGTTTTATAAAATCCCGGTCGTGTCGGCCCGTACGTCTCGGTACGGACATTATATACGTCTATAACGTTTTATATTCTAACCTAAGGGAACCTAACATCTCGGATGTAGTATTTTCCAACATTCCTGGCGGGTAGGCCCCAACTTCTCGGTGGGCACATTATATACGTCTATATCGTAATATAACCTAACCTAACCCATCTAGACCCTCGCTGGTAATGTTTTACAAAATCCCGGCCGTTTCGGCCCGTACTTCTCGGTGCGGACATTATATACGTCTATAACGTTTTACATCCTAACCTAAGGCAACTTAACATCTAGGATGTAGTATTTTCCAACATTCCTGGCGGGTCGGCCCCAACTTCTCGGTGGGCACATTATATACGTCTATATCGTAATATAACCTAACCTAACCCATCTAGACCCTCGCTGGTAATGTGTTACAAAATTCCGGTCGTGTCGGCCCGTACTTCTCGGTACGGACATTATAGACGTCTATAACGTTTTATATCCTAACCTAAGGCAACTTAACATCTAGGATGTAGTATTTTCCAACATTCCTGGCGGGTCGGCCCCAACTTCTCGGTGGGCACATTATATACGTCTATATCGTAATATAACCTAACCTAACCCATCTAGACCCTCGCTGGTAATGTTTTACAAAATCCCGGTCGTGTCGGCCCGTACTTCTCGGTGGGGACATTATATACGTCTATAACGTTATATATCCTAACCTAAGGGAACCTAACATCTCGGATGTAGTATTTTCCAACATTCCTGGCGGGTCGGCCCCAACTTCTCGGTGGGCACATTATATACGTCTATATCGTAATATAACATAACCTAACCCATCTAGACCCTCGCTGGTAATGTTTTGTAAAATCCCGGTCGTGTCGGCCCGTACGTCTCGGTACGGACATTATATACGTCTATAACGTTTTATATCCTAACCTAAGGGAACCTAACATCTCGGATGTAGTATTTTCCAACATTCCTGGCGGATAGGCCCCAACTTCTCGGTGGGCACATTATATACGTCTATATCGTAATATAACCTAACCTAACCCATCTAGACCCTCGCTGGTAATGTTTTACAAAATCCCGGCTGTTTCGGCCCGTACGTCTCGGTACGGACATTATATACGTCTATAACGTTTTATATCCTAACCTAAGGGAACCTAACATCTCGGATGTAGTATTTTCCAACATTCCTGGCGGGTAGGCCCCAACTTCTCGGTGGGCACATTATATACGTCTATATCGTAATATAACATAACCTAACCCATCTAGACCCTCGCTGGTAATGTGTTACAAAATTCCGGTCGTGTCGGCCCGTACTTCTCGGTACGGACATTATATACGTCTATAACGTTATATATCCTAACCTAAGGGAACCTAACATCTCGGATGTAGTATTTTCCAACATTCCAGGCGTGACGGCATCTACTTCTCGGTGGGGACATTATATACGTCTATATCGTAATATAACCCAACCTAACCCATCTAGACCCTCGCTGGTAATGTTTTACAGAATCTCGGTCGTGTCGTCCCGTATGTCTCGGTGCGGACATTATATACGTCTATAACATTATATATCCTAACCTAAGGCAACTTAACATCTCGGATGTAGTATTTTCCAACATTCCTGGCGGGTCGGCCCCAACTTCTCGGTGGGCACATTATGTACGTCTATATCGTAATATAACCTAACCTAACCCATCTAGACCCCCGCTGGTAATGTTTTACAAAATCCCGGTCGTGTCGGCCCGTACTTCTCGGTGTGGACATTATATACGTCTATAACGTTATATATACTAACATAAGGGAAGCTAACATCTCGGATGTAGTATTTTCCAACATTCCAGGCGTCACGGCCCCTACTTCTCGGTGGGGACATTATATACGTCTATATCGTAATATAACCTAACCTAACCCATTTTGCCCCTCGCTGGTAATGTTTTATAAAATCCCGGTCGTGTCGGCCCGTACGTCTCGGTACGGACATTATATACGTCTATAACGTTTTATATCCTAACCTAAGGGAACCTAACATCTCGGATGTAGTATTTTCCAACATTCCTGGCGGGTAGGCCCCAACTTCTCGGTGGGCACATTATATACGTCTATATCGTAATATAACCTAACCTAACCCATCTAGACCCTCGCTGGTAATGTTTTACAAAATCCCGGCCGTTTCGGCCCGTACGTCTCGGTACGGACATTATATACGTCTATAAAGTTATATATCCTAACCTAAGGCAACCTAACATCTCGGATGTAGTATTTTCCAACATTCCTGTCGGGTCGGCCCCTACTTCTCGGTGTGCACATTATATACGACGATATCGTAATATAACCTAACCTAATCCATCTAGACCCTCGCTGGTAATGTTATACAAAATCCCGGTCGTGTCGGCCCGTACTTCTCGGTGGGGACATTATATACGTCTATAACGTTATATATCTTAACCTAAGGGAACCTAACATCGCGGATGTAGTATTTCACAACATTCCTGGCGGGTCGGCGCCAATTCTCGGTGGGATCATTATATACGTCTATAACGTAATATAACCTAACCAAACCCATCTAGACCCTCGCCGGTAATGTTTTATAAAATCCCGGTCGTGTCGGCCCGTACGTCTCGGTACGGACATTATATACGTCTATAACGTTTTATATCCTAACCTAAGGGAACCTAACATCTCGGATGTAGTATTTTCCAACATTCCTGGCGGGTAGGCCCCAACTTCTCGGTGGGCACATTATATACGTCTATATCGTAATATAACATAACCTAACCCATCTAGACCCTCGCTGGTAATGTGTTACAAAATTCCGGTCGTGTCGGCCCGTACTTCTCGGTACGGACATTATATACGTCTATAACGTTTTATATCCTAACCTAAGGCAACTTAACATCTAGGATGTAGTATTTTCCAACATTCCTGGCGGGTCGGCCCCAACTTCTCGGTGGGCACATTATATACGTCTATATCGTAATATAACCTAACCTAACCCATCTAGACCCTCGCTGGTAATGTTTTACAAAATCCCGGTCGTGTCGGCCCGTACTTCTCGGTGGGGACATTATATACGTCTATAACGTTATATATCCTAACCTAAGGGAACCTAACATCTCGGATGTAGTATTTTCCGACATTCCTGGCAGGTCGGCGCCAACTTCTCGGTGGGCACATTATATACGTCTATATCGTAATATAACATAACCTAACCCATCTAGACCCTCGCTGGTAATGTGTTACAAAATCCCGGTCGTGTCGGCCCGTACTTCTCGGTGGGGACATTATATACGTCTATAACGTTATATATCCTAACCTAAGGGAACCTAACATCGCGGATGTAGTATTTCACAACATTCCTGGCGGGTCGGCGACAATTCTCGGTGGGAACATTATATACGTCTATAACGTTTTATATCCTAACCTAAGGGAACCTAACATCTCGGATGTAGTATTTTCCAACATTCCTGGCGGATAGGCCCCAACTTCTCGGTGGGCACATTATATACGTCTATATCGTAATATAACCTAACCTAACCCATCTAGACCCTCGCTGGTAATGTTTTACAAAATCCCGGCTGTTTCGGCCCGTACGTCTCGGTACGGACATTATATACGTCTATAACGTTTTATATCCTAACCTAAGGGAACCTAACATCTCGGATGTAGTATTTTCCAACATTCCTGGCGGGTAGGCCCCAACTTCTCGGTGGGCACATTATATACGTCTATATCGTAATATAACATAACCTAACCCATCTAGACCCTCGCTGGTAATGTGTTACAAAATTCCGGTCGTGTCGGCCCGTACTTCTCGGTACGGACATTATATACGTCTATAACGTTATATATCCTAACCTAAGGGAACCTAACATCTCGGATGTAGTATTTTCCAACATTCCAGGCGTGACGGCATCTACTTCTCGGTGGGGACATTATATACGTCTATATCGTAATATAACCTAACCTAACCCATCTAGACCCTCGCTGGTAATGTTTTACAGAATCTCGGTCGTGTCGTCCCGTATGTCTCGGTGCGGACATTATATACGTCTATAACATTATATATCCTAACCTAAGGCAACTTAACATCTCGGATGTAGTATTTTCCAACATTCCTGGCGGGTCGGCCCCAACTTCTCGGTGGGCACATTATGTACGTCTATATCGTAATATAACCTAACCTAACCCATCTAGACCCCCGCTGGTAATGTTTTACAAAATCCCCGTCGTGTCGGCCCGTACTTCTCGGTGTGGACATTATATACGTCTATAACGTTATATATACTAACATAAGGGAAGCTAACATCTCGGATGTAGTATTTTCCAACATTCCAGGCGTCACGGCCCCTACTTCTCTGTGGGGACATTATATACGTCTATATCGTAATATAACCTAACCTAACCCATTTTGCCCCTCGCTGGTAATGTTTTATAAAATCCCGGTCGTGTCGGCCCGTACGTCTCGGTACGGACATTATATACGTCTATAACGTTTTATATCCTAACCTAAGGGAACCTAACATCTCGGATGTAGTATTTTCCAACATTCCTGGCGGGTAGGCCCCAACTTCTCGGTGGGCACATTATATACGTCTATATCGTAATATAACCTAACCTAACCCATCTAGACCCTCGCTGGTAATGTTTTACAAAATCCCGGCCGTTTCGGCCCGTACGTCTCGGTACGGACATTATATACGTCTATAAAGTTATATATCCTAACCTAAGGCAACCTAACATCTCGGATGTAGTATTTTCCAACATTCCTGTCGGGTCGGCCCCTACTTCTCGGTGTGCACATTATATACGACGATATCGTAATATAACCTAACCTAATCCATCTAGACCCTCGCTGGTAATGTTATACAAAATCCCGGTCGTGTCGGCCCGTACTTCTCGGTGGGGACATTATATACGTCTATAACGTTATATATCTTAACCTAAGGGAACCTAACATCGCGGATGTAGTATTTCACAACATTCCTGGCGGGTCGGCGCCAATTCTCGGTGGGATCATTATATACGTCTATAACGTAATATAACCTAACCAAACCCATCTAGACCCTCGCCGGTAATGTTTTATAAAATCCCGGTCGTGTCGGCCCGTACGTCTCGGTACGGACATTATATACGTCTATAACGTTTTATATCCTAACCTAAGGGAACCTAACATCTCGGATGTAGTATTTTCCAACATTCCTGGCGGGTAGGCCCCAACTTCTCGGTGGGCACATTATATACGTCTATATCGTAATATAACATAACCTAACCCATCTAGACCCTCGCTGGTAATGTGTTACAAAATTCCGGTCGTGTCGGCCCGTACTTCTCGGTACGGACATTATATACGTCTATAACGTTTTATATCCTAACCTAAGGCAACTTAACATCTAGGATGTAGTATTTTCCAACATTCCTGGCGGGTCGGCCCCAACTTCTCGGTGGGCACATTATATACGTCTATATCGTAATATAACCTAACCTAACCCATCTAGACCCTCGCTGGTAATGTTTTACAAAATCCCGGTCGTGTCGGCCCGTACTTCTCGGTGGGGACATTATATACGTCTATAACGTTATATATCCTAACCTAAGGGAACCTAACATCTCGGATGTAGTATTTTCCGACATTCCTGGCAGGTCGGCGCCAACTTCTCGGTGGGCACATTATATACGTCTATATCGTAATATAACATAACCTAACCCATCTAGACCCTCGCTGGTAATGTGTTACAAAATCCCGGTCGTGTCGGCCCGTACTTCTCGGTGGGGACATTATATACGTCTATAACGTTATATATCCTAACCTAAGGGAACCTAACATCGCGGATGTAGTATTTCACAACATTCCTGGCGGGTCGGCGACAATTCTCGGTGGGAACATTATATACGTCTATAACGTAATATAACCTAACCTAACCCATCTAGACCCTCGCTGGTAATTTTTACAAAATCCCGGTCGTGTCGGCCCGTACTTCTCGGTGAGGACATTATATACGTCTATAACGTTATATATCCTAACCTAAGGGAACCTAACATCGCGGATGTAGTATTTCGCAACATTCCTGGCGGGTCGGCGCCAATTCTCGGTGGGAACATTATATACGTCTATAACGTAATATAACCTAACCTAACCCATCTAGACCCTCGCTGGTAATGTTTTATAAAATCCCGGTCGTGTCGGCCCGTACGTCTCGGTACGGACATTATATACGTCTTTAACGTTTTATATCCTAACCTAAGGGAACCTAACATCTCGGATGTAGTATTTTCCAACATTCCTGGCGGGTCGGCCCCAACTTCTCGGTGGGCACATTATATACGTCTATATCGTAATATAACCTAACCTAACCCATCTAGACCCTCGCTGGTAATGTTTTACAAAATCCCGGTCGTTTCAGCCCGTACTTCTCGGTGCGGACATTATATACGTCTATAACGTTTTATATCCTAACCTAAGGCAACTTAACATCTAGGATGTAGTATTTTCCAACATTCCTGGCGGGTTGGCCCCAACTTCTCGGTGGGCACATTATATACGTCTATATCGTAGTATAACCTAACCTAACCCATCTAGACCCTCGCTGGTAATGTTTTACAAAATCCGGGTCGTGTCGGCCCGTACTTCTCGGTGGGGACATTATATACGTCTATAACGTTATATATCCTAACCTAAGGGAACCTAACATCTCGGATGTAGTATTTTCCGACATTCCTGGCAGGTCGGCGCCAACTTCTCGGTGGGCACATTATATACGTCTATATCGTAATATAACATAACCTAACCCATCTAGACCCTCGCTGGTAATGTGTTACAAAATCCCGGTCGTGTCGGCCCGTACTTCTCGGTGGGGACATTATATACGTCTATAACGTTATATATCCTAACCTAAGGGAACCTAACATCGCGGATGTAGTATTTCACAACATTCCTGGCGGGTCGGCGACAATTCTCGGTGCGAACATTATATACGTCTATAACGTAATATAACCTAACCTAACCCATCTAGACCCTCGCTGGTAATTTTTACAAAATCCCGGTCGTGTCGGCCCGTACTTCTCGGTGAGGACATTATATACGTCTATAACGTTATATATCCTAACCTAAGGGAACCTAACATCTCGGATGTAGTATGTTCCAACATTCCTGGCGGGTCGGCCCCAACTTCTCGGTGGGCACATTATATACGTCTATATCGTAATATAACCTAACCTAACCCATCTAGACCCTCGCGGGTAATGGTTTACAAAATCCCGGTCGTGTCGGCCCGTACTTCTCGGTGCGGACATTATATACGTCTATAACGTTTTATATCCTAACCTAAGGCAACCTAACATCTCGGATGTAGTATTTTCCAACTTTCCAGGCGTGACGGCCCCTACTTCTCGGTGGGGACATTATATACGTCTATATCGTAATATAACCTAACCTAACCCATCTAGACCCTCGCTGGTAATGTTTTACAAAACCCCGGTCGTGTCAGCCCGTACTTCTCGGTGGGGATATTATATACGTCTATAAAGTTATATATCCTAACCTAAGGCAACTTAACATCTCGGATGTAGTATTTTCCAACATTCCTGTCGGGTCGGCCCCTACTTCTCGATGTGCACATTATATACGTCTATATCGTAATATAACCTAACCTAATCCATCTAGACCCTCGCTGGTAATGTTTTACAAAATCCCGGTCGTGTCGGCCCGTACTTCTCGGTGGGGACATTATATACGTCTATAACGTTATATATCCTAACCTAAGGGAACCTAACATCGCGGATGTAGTATTTCACAACATTCCTGGCGGGTCGGCGCCAATTCTCGGTGGGAACATTATATACGTCTATAACGTAATATAACCTAACCTAACCCATCTAGACCCTCGCTGGTAATGTTTTACAAAATCCCGGTCGTGTCGGCACGTACTTCTCGGTGGGGACATTATATACGTCTATAAAGTTATATATCCTAACCTAAGGGAACCTAACATCTCGGATGTAGTATTTTCCAACATTCCAGGCGTGACGGCATCTACTTCTCGGTGGGGACATTATATACGTCTATATCGTAATATAACCTAACCTAACCCATCTAGACCCTCGCTGGTAATGTTTTACAGAATCTCGGTCGTGTCGTTCCGTATGTCTCGGTGCGGACATTATATACGTCTATAACATTATATATCCTAACCTAAGGCAACTTAACATCTCGGATGTAGTATTTTCCAACATTCCTGGCGGGTCGGCCCCAACTTCTCGGTGGGCACATTATGTACGTCTATATCGTAATATAACCTAACCTAACCCATCTAGACCCCCGCTGGTAATGTTTTACAAAATCCCGGTCGTGTCGGCCCGTACTTCTCGGTGTGGACATTATATACGTCTATAACGTTATATATACTAACATAAGGGAAGCTAACATCTCGGATGTAGTATTTTCCAACATTCCAGGCGTCACGGCCCCTACTTCTCGGTGGGGACATTATATACGTCTATATCGTAATATAACCTAACCTAACCCATTTTGCCCCTCGCTGGTAATGTTTTATAAAATCCCGGTCGTGTCGGCCCGTACGTCTCGGTACGGACATTATATACGTCTATAACGTTATATATCCTAACCTAAGGGAACCTAACATCTCGGATGTAGTATTTTCCAACATTCCTGGCGGGTAGGCCCCAACTTCTCGGTGGGCACATTATATACGTCTATATCGTAATATAACCTAACCTAACCCATCTAGACCCTCGCTGGTAATGTTTTACAAAATCCCGGTCGTGTCGGCCCGTACTTCTCGGTGGGGACATTATATACGTCTATAACGTTATATATCTTAACCTAAGGGAACCTAACATCGCGGATGTAGTATTTCACAACATTCCTGGCGGGTCGGCGCCAATTCTCGGTGGGATCATTATATACGTCTATAACGTAATATAACCTAACCAAACCCATCTAGACCCTCGCCGGTAATGTTTTATAAAATCCCGGTCGTGTCGGCCCGTACGTCTCGGTACGGACATTATATACGTCTATAACGTTTTATATCCTAACCTAAGGGAACCTAACATCTCGGATGTAGTATTTTCCAACATTCCTGGCGGGTAGGCCCCAACTTCTCGGTGGGCACATTATATACGTCTATATCGTAATATAACATAACCTAACCCATCTAGACCCTCGCTGGTAATGTGTTACAAAATTCCGGTCGTGTCGGCCCGTACTTCTCGGTACGGGCATTATATACGTCTATAACGTTTTATATCCTAACCTAAGGCAACTTAACATCTAGGATGTAGTATTTTCCAACATTCCTGGCGGGTCGGCCCCAACTTCTCGGTGGGCACATTATATACGTCTATATCGTAATATAACCTAACCTAACCCATCTAGACCCTCGCTGGTAATGTTTTACAAAATCCCGGTCGTGTCGGCCCGTACTTCTCGGTGGGGACATTATATACGTCTATAACGTTATATATCCTAACCTAAGGGAACCTAACATCTCGGATGTAGTATTTTCCGACATTCCTGGCAGGTCGGCGCCAACTTCTCGGTGGGCACATTATATACGTCTATATCGTAATATAACATAACCTAACCCATCTAGACCCTCGCTGGTAATGTGTTACAAAATCCCGGTCGTGTCGGCCCGTACTTCTCGGTGGGGACATTATATACGTCTATAACGTTATATATCCTAACCTAAGGGAACCTAACATCGCGGATGTAGTATTTCACAACATTCCTGGCGGGTCGGCGACAATTCTCGGTGGGAACATTATATACGTCTATAACGTAATATAACCTAACCTAACCCATCTAGACCCTCGCTGGTAATTTTTACAAAATCCCGGTCGTGTCGGCCCGCACTTCTCGGTGAGGACATTATATACGTCTATAACGTTATATATCCTAACCTAAGGGAACCTAACATCTCGGATGTAGTATGTTCCAACATTCCTGGCGGGTCGGCCCCAACTTCTCGGTGGGCACATTATATACGTCTATATCGTAATATAACCTAACCTAACCCATCTAGACCCTCGCTGGTAATGGTTTACAAAATCCCGGTCGTGTCGGCCCGTACTTCTCGGTGCGGACATTATATACGTCTATAACGTTTTATATCCTAACCTAAGGCAACCTAACATCTCGGATGTAGTATTTTCCAACTTTCCAGGCGTGACGGCCCCTACTTCTCGGTGGGGACATTATATACGTCTATATCGTAATATAACCTAACCTAACCCATCTAGACCCTCGCTGGTAATGTTTTACAAAATCCCGGTCGTTTCAGCCCGTACTTCTCGGTGCGGACATTATATACGTCTATAACGTTTTATATCCTAACCTAAGGCAACTTAACATCTAGGATGTAGTATTTTCCAACATTCCTGGCGGGTTGGCCCCAACTTCTCGGTGGGCACATTATATACGTCTATATCGTAGTATAACCTAACCTAACCCATCTAGACCCTCGCTGGTAATGTTTTACAAAATCCGGGTCGTGTCGGCCCGTACTTCTCGGTGGGGACATTATATACGTCTATAACGTTATATATCCTAACCTAAGGGAACCTAACATCTCGGATGTAGTATTTTCCGACATTCCTGGCAGGTCGGCGCCAACTTCTCGGTGGGCACATTATATACGTCTATATCGTAATATAACATAACCTAACCCATCTAGACCCTCGCTGGTAATGTGTTACAAAATCCCGGTCGTGTCGGCCCGTACTTCTCGGTGGGGACATTATATACGTCTATAACGTTATATATCCTAACCTAAGGGAACCTAACATCGCGGATGTAGTATTTCACAACATTCCTGGCGGGTCGGCGACAATTCTCGGTGCGAACATTATATACGTCTATAACGTAATATAACCTAACCTAACCCATCTAGACCCTCGCTGGTAATTTTTACAAAATCCCGGTCGTGTCGGCCCGTACTTCTCGGTGAGGACATTATATACGTCTATAACGTTATATATCCTAACCTAAGGGAACCTAACATCTCGGATGTAGTATGTTCCAACATTCCTGGCGGGTCGGCCCCAACTTCTCGGTGGGCACATTATATACGTCTATATCGTAATATAACCTAACCTAACCCATCTAGACCCTCGCGGGTAATGGTTTACAAAATCCCGGTCGTGTCGGCCCGTACTTCTCGGTGCGGACATTATATACGTCTATAACGTTTTATATCCTAACCTAAGGCAACCTAACATCTCGGATGTAGTATTTTCCAACTTTCCAGGCGTGACGGCCCCTACTTCTCGGTGGGGACATTATATACGTCTATATCGTAATATAACCTAACCTAACCCATCTAGACCCTCGCTGGTAATGTTTTACAAAACCCCGGTCGTGTCAGCCCGTACTTCTCGGTGGGGATATTATATACGTCTATAAAGTTATATATCCTAACCTAAGGCAACTTAACATCTCGGATGTAGTATTTTCCAACATTCCTGTCGGGTCGGCCCCTACTTCTCGATGTGCACATTATATACGTCTATATCGTAATATAACCTAACCTAATCCATCTAGACCCTCGCTGGTAATGTTTTACAAAATCCCGGTCGTGTCGGCCCGTACTTCTCGGTGGGGACATTATATACGTCTATAACGTTATATATCCTAACCTAAGGGAACCTAACATCGCGGATGTAGTATTTCACAACATTCCTGGCGGGTCGGCGCCAATTCTCGGTGGGAACATTATATACGTCTATAACGTAATATAACCTAACCTAACCCATCTAGACCCTCGCTGGTAATGTTTTACAAAATCCCGGTCGTGTCGGCACGTACTTCTCGGTGGGGACATTATATACGTCTATAAAGTTATATATCCTAACCTAAGGGAACCTAACATCTCGGATGTAGTATTTTCCAACATTCCAGGCGTGACGGCATCTACTTCTCGGTGGGGACATTATATACGTCTATATCGTAATATAACCTAACCTAACCCATCTAGACCCTCGCTGGTAATGTTTTACAGAATCTCGGTCGTGTCGTTCCGTATGTCTCGGTGCGGACATTATATACGTCTATAACATTATATATCCTAACCTAAGGCAACTTAACATCTCGGATGTAGTATTTTCCAACATTCCTGGCGGGTCGGCCCCAACTTCTCGGTGGGCACATTATGTACGTCTATATCGTAATATAACCTAACCTAACCCATCTAGACCCCCGCTGGTAATGTTTTACAAAATCCCGGTCGTGTCGGCCCGTACTTCTCGGTGTGGACATTATATACGTCTATAACGTTATATATACTAACATAAGGGAAGCTAACATCTCGGATGTAGTATTTTCCAACATTCCAGGCGTCACGGCCCCTACTTCTCGGTGGGGACATTATATACGTCTATATCGTAATATAACCTAACCTAACCCATTTTGCCCCTCGCTGGTAATGTTTTATAAAATCCCGGTCGTGTCGGCCCGTACGTCTCGGTACGGACATTATATACGTCTATAACGTTATATATCCTAACCTAAGGGAACCTAACATCTCGGATGTAGTATTTTCCAACATTCCTGGCGGGTAGGCCCCAACTTCTCGGTGGGCACATTATATACGTCTATATCGTAATATAACCTAACCTAACCCATCTAGACCCTCGCTGGTAATGTTTTACAAAATCCCGGTCGTGTCGGCCCGTACTTCTCGGTGGGGACATTATATACGTCTATAACGTTATATATCTTAACCTAAGGGAACCTAACATCGCGGATGTAGTATTTCACAACATTCCTGGCGGGTCGGCGCCAATTCTCGGTGGGATCATTATATACGTCTATAACGTAATATAACCTAACCAAACCCATCTAGACCCTCGCCGGTAATGTTTTATAAAATCCCGGTCGTGTCGGCCCGTACGTCTCGGTACGGACATTATATACGTCTATAACGTTTTATATCCTAACCTAAGGGAACCTAACATCTCGGATGTAGTATTTTCCAACATTCCTGGCGGGTAGGCCCCAACTTCTCGGTGGGCACATTATATACGTCTATATCGTAATATAACATAACCTAACCCATCTAGACCCTCGCTGGTAATGTGTTACAAAATTCCGGTCGTGTCGGCCCGTACTTCTCGGTACGGACATTATATACGTCTATAACGTTTTATATCCTAACCTAAGGCAACTTAACATCTAGGATGTAGTATTTTCCAACATTCCTGGCGGGTCGGCCCCAACTTCTCGGTGGGCACATTATATACGTCTATATCGTAATATAACCTAACCTAACCCATCTAGACCCTCGCTGGTAATGTTTTACAAAATCCCGGTCGTGTCGGCCCGTACTTCTCGGTGGGGACATTATATACGTCTATAACGTTATATATCCTAACCTAAGGGAACCTAACATCTCGGATGTAGTATTTTCCGACATTCCTGGCAGGTCGGCGCCAACTTCTCGGTGGGCACATTATATACGTCTATATCGTAATATAACATAACCTAACCCATCTAGACCCTCGCTGGTAATGTGTTACAAAATCCCGGTCGTGTCGGCCCGTACTTCTCGGTGGGGACATTATATACGTCTATAACGTTATATATCCTAACCTAAGGGAACCTAACATCGCGGATGTAGTATTTCACAACATTCCTGGCGGGTCGGCGACAATTCTCGGTGGGAACATTATATACGTCTATAACGTAATATAACCTAACCTAACCCATCTAGACCCTCGCTGGTAATTTTTACAAAATCCCGGTCGTGTCGGCCCGCACTTCTCGGTGAGGACATTATATACGTCTATAACGTTATATATCCTAACCTAAGGGAACCTAACATCTCGGATGTAGTATGTTCCAACATTCCTGGCGGGTCGGCCCCAACTTCTCGGTGGGCACATTATATACGTCTATATCGTAATATAACCTAACCTAACCCATCTAGACCCTCGCTGGTAATGGTTTACAAAATCCCGGTCGTGTCGGCCCGTACTTCTCGGTGCGGACATTATATACGTCTATAACGTTTTATATCCTAACCTAAGGCAACCTAACATCTCGGATGTAGTATTTTCCAACTTTCCAGGCGTGACGGCCCCTACTTCTCGGTGGGGACATTATATACGTCTATATCGTAATATAACCTAACCTAACCCATCTAGACCCTCGCTGGTAATGTTTTACAAAACCCCGGTCGTGTCAGCCCGTACTTCTCGGTGGGGATATTATATACGTCTATAAAGTTATATATCCTAACCTAAGGCAACTTAACATCTCGGATGTAGTATTTTCCAACATTCCTGTCGGGTCGGCCCCTACTTCTCGATGTGCACATTATATACGTCTATATCGTAATATAACCTAACGTAATCCATCTAGACCCTCGCTGGTAATGTTTTACAAAATCCCGGTCGTGTCGGCCCGTACTTCTCGGTGGGGACATTATATACGTCTATAACGTTATATATCCTAACCTAAGGGAACCTAACATCGCGGATGTAGTATTTCACAACATTCCTGGCGGGTCGGCGCCAATTCTCGGTGGGAACATTATATACGTCTATAACGTAATATAACCTAACCTAACCCATCTAGACCCTCGCTGGTAATGTTTTACAAAATCCCGGTCGTGTCGGCACGTACTTCTCGGTGGGGACATTATATACGTCTATAAAGTTATATATCCTAACCTAAGGGAACCTAACATCTCGGATGTAGTATTTTCCAACATTCCAGGCGTGACGGCATCTGCTTCTCGGTGGGGACATTATATACGTCTATATCGTAATATAACCTAACCTAACCCATCTAGACCCTCGCTGGTAATGTTTTACAGAATCTCGGTCGTGTCGTCCCGTATGTCTCGGTGCGGACATTATATACGTCTATAACATTATATATCCTAACCTAAGGCAACTTAACATCTCGGATGTAGTATTTTCCAACATTCCTGGCGGGTCGGCCCTAACTTCTCGGTGGGCACATTATGTACGTCTTTATCGTAATATAACCTAACCTAACCCATCTAGACCCCCGCTGGTAATGTTTTACAAAATCCCGGTCGTGTCGGCCCGTACTTCTCGGTGTGGACATTATATACGTCTATAACGTTATATATACTAACATAAGGGAAGCTAACATCTCGGATGTAGTATTTTCCAACATTCCAGGCGCCACGGCCCCTACTTCTCGGTGGGGACATTATATACGTCTATATCGTAATATAACCTAACCTAACCCATTTTGCCGCTCGCTGGTAATGTTTTACAAAATCCCGGCCGTTTCGGCCCGTACGTCTCGGTACGGACATTATATACGTCTATAAAGTTATATATCCTAACCTAAGGCAACCTAACATCTCGGATGTAGTATTTTCCAACATTCCTGTCGGGTCGGCCCCTACTTCTCGGTGTGCACATTATATACGACGATATCGTAATATAACCTAACCTAATCCATCTAGACCCTCGCTGGTAATGTTTTACAAAATCCCGGTCGTGTCGGCCCGTACTTCTCGGTGGGGACATTATATACGTCTATAACGTTATATATCTTAACCTAAGGGAACCTAACATCGCGGATGTAGTATTTCACAACATTCCTGGCGGGTCGGCGCCAATTCTCGGTGGGATCATTATATACGTCTATAACGTAATATAACCTAACCAAACCCATCTAGACCCTCGCCGGTAATGTTTTATAAAATCCCGGTCGTGTCGGCCCGTACGTCTCGGTACGGACATTATATACGTCTATAACGTTTTATATCCTAACCAGAGGGAACCTAACATCTCGGATGTAGTATTTTCCAACATTCCTGGCGGGTAGGCCCCAACTTCTCGGTGGGCACATTATATACGTCTATATCGTAATATAACATAACCTAACCCATCTAGACCCTCGCTGGTAATGTGTTACAAAATTCCGGTCGTGTCGGCCCGTACTTCTCGGTACGGACATTATATACGTCTATAACGTTTTATATCCTAACCTAAGGCAACTTAACATCTAGGATGTAGTATTTTCCAACATTCCTGGCGGGTCGGCCCCAACTTCTCGGTGGGCACATTATATACGTCTATATCGTAATATAACCTAACCTAACCCATCTAGACCCTCGCTGGTAATGTTTTACAAAATCCCGGTCGTGTCGGCACGTACTTCTCGGTGGGGACATTATATACGTCTATAAAGTTATATATCCTAACCTAAGGGAACCTAACATCTCGGATGTAGTATTTTCCAACATTCCAGGCGTGACGGCATCTGCTTCTCGGTGGGGACATTATATACGTCTATATCGTAATATAACCTAACCTAACCCATCTAGACCCTCGCTGGTAATGTTTTACAGAATCTCGGTCGTGTCGTCCCGTATGTCTCGGTGCGGACATTATATACGTCTATAACATTATATATCCTAACCTAAGGCAACTTAACATCTCGGATGTAGTATTTTCCAACATTCCTGGCGGGTCGGCCCTAACTTCTCGGTGGGCACATTATGTACGTCTTTATCGTAATATAACCTAACCTAACCCATCTAGACCCCCGCTGGTAATGTTTTACAAAATCCCGGTCGTGTCGGCCCGTACTTCTCGGTGTGGACATTATATACGTCTATAACGTTATATATACTAACATAAGGGAAGCTAACATCTCGGATGTAGTATTTTCCAACATTCCAGGCGCCACGGCCCCTACTTCTCGGTGGGGACATTATATACGTCTATATCGTAATATAACCTAACCTAACCCATTTTGCCGCTCGCTGGTAATGTTTTATAAAATCCCGGTCGTGTCGGCCCGTACGTCTCGGTACGGACATTATATACGTCTATAACGTTTTATATCCTAACCTAAGGGAACCTAACATCTCGGATGTAGTATTTTCCAACATTCCTGGCGGGTAGGCCCCAACTTCTCGGTGGGCACATTATATACGTCTATATCGTAATATAACCTAACCTAACCCATCTAGACCCTCGCTGGTAATGTTTTACAAAATCCCGGCCGTTTCGGCCCGTACGTCTCGGTACGGACATTATATACGTCTATAAAGTTATATATCCTAACCTAAGGCAACCTAACATCTCGGATGTAGTATTTTCCAACATTCCTGTCGGGTCGGCCCCTACTTCTCGGTGTGCACATTATATACGACGATATCGTAATATAACCTAACCTAATCCATCTAGACCCTCGCTGGTAATGTTTTACAAAATCCCGGTCGTGTCGGCCCGTACTTCTCGGTGGGGACATTATATACGTCTATAACGTTATATATCTTAACCTAAGGGAACCTAACATCGCGGATGTAGTATTTCACAACATTCCTGGCGGGTCGGCGCCAATTCTCGGTGGGATCATTATATACGTCTATAACGTAATATAACCTAACCAAACCCATCTAGACCCTCGCCGGTAATGTTTTATAAAATCCCGGTCGTGTCGGCCCGTACGTCTCGGTACGGACATTATATACGTCTATAACGTTTTATATCCTAACCAGAGGGAACCTAACATCTCGGATGTAGTATTTTCCAACATTCCTGGCGGGTAGGCCCCAACTTCTCGGTGGGCACATTATATACGTCTATATCGTAATATAACATAACCTAACCCATCTAGACCCTCGCTGGTAATGTGTTACAAAATTCCGGTCGTGTCGGCCCGTACTTCTCGGTACGGACATTATATACGTCTATAACGTTTTATATCCTAACCTAAGGCAACTTAACATCTAGGATGTAGTATTTTCCAACATTCCTGGCGGGTCGGCCCCAACTTCTCGGTGGGCACATTATATACGTCTATATCGTAATATAACCTAACCTAACCCATCTAGACCCTCGCTGGTAATGTTTTCCAAAATCCCGGTCGTGTCGGCCCGTACATCTCGGTGGGGACATTATATACGTCTATGACGTTATATATCCTAACCTAAGGGAACCTAACGTCTCGGGTGTAGTATTTTCCAACATTCCTGGCGGGTCGGCCCCAACTTCTCGGTGGGCACATTATATACGTCTATATCGTAATATAACCTAACCTAACCCATCTAGACCCTCGCTGGTAATGTTTTACAAAATCCAGGTCGTGTCGGCCCGTACTTCTCGGTGGGGACATTATATACGTCTATAACGTTATATATCCTAACCTAAGGGAACCTAACATCTCGTATGTAGTATTTTCCAACATTCCTGGCGGGTCGGCCCCAACTTCTCGGTGGGCACATTATATACGTCTATATCGTAATATAACCTAACCTAACCCATCTAGACACTCGCTGGTAATGTTTTACAAAATGCCGGTCGTGTCGGCCCGTACTTCTCGGTGCGGACATTATATACGTCTATAACGTTTTATATCCTAACCTAAGGCAACTTCACATCTAGGATGTAGTATTTTCCAACATTCCTGGCGGGTCGGCCCCAACTTCTCGGTGGGCACATTATATACGTCTATATCGTAATATAACCTAACCTAACCCATCTAGACCCTCGCTGGTAATGTGTTACAAAATTCCGGTCGTGTCGGCCCGTATTTCTCGGTACGGACATTATATACGTCTATAACGTGTTATATCCTAACCTAAGGCAACTTAACATCTAGGATGTAGTATTTTCCAACATTCCTGGCGGGTCGGCCCCAACTTCTCGGTGGGCACATTATATACGTCTATATCGTAATATAACCTAACCTAACCCATCTAGACCCTCGCTGGTAATGTTTTACAAAATCCCGGTCGTGTCGGCCCGTACTTCTCGGTGGGGACATTATATACGTCTATAACGTTATATATCCTAACCTAAGGGAACCTAACATCTCGGATGTAGTATTTTCCAACATTCCTGGCGGGTCGGCCCCAACTTCTCGGTGGGCACATTATATACGTCTATATCGTAATATAACATAACCTAACCCATCTAGACCCTCGCTGGTAATGTTTTATAAAATCCCGGTCGTGTCGGCCCGTACGTCTCGGTACGGACATTATATACGTCTATAACGTTTTATATCCTAACCTAAGGGAACCTAACATCTCGGATGTAGTATTTTCCAACATTCCTGGCGGGTAGGCCCCAACTTCTCGGTGGGCACATTATATACGTCTATATCGTAATATAACCTAACCTAACCCATCTAGACCCTCGCTGGTAATGTTTTACAAAATCCCGGCCGTTTCGGCCCGTACGTCTCGGTACGGACATTATATACGTCTATAAAGTTATATATCCTAACCTAAGGCAACCTAACATCTCGGATGTAGTATTTTCCAACATTCCTGTCGGGTCGGCCCCTACTTCTCGGTGTGCACATTATATACGACGATATCGTAATATAACCTAACCTAATCCATCTAGACCCTCGCTGGTAATGTTTTACAAAATCCCGGTCGTGTCGGCCCGTACTTCTCGGTACGGACATTATATACGTCTATAACGTTTTATATCCTAACCTAAGGCAACTTAACATCTAGGATGTAGTATTTTCCAACATTCCTGGCGGGTCGGCCCCAACTTCTCGGTGGGCACATTATATACGTCTATATCGTAATATAACCTAACCTAACCCATCTAGACCCTCGCTGGTAATGTTTTACAAAATCCCGGTCGTGTCGGCCCGTACTTCTCGGTGGGGACATTATATACGTCTATAACGTTATATATCCTGACCTAAGGGAACCTAACATCTCGGATGTAGTATTTTCCAACATTCCTGGCGGGTCGGCCCCAACTTCTCGGTGGGCACATTATATACGTCTATATCGTAATATAACATAACCTAACCCATCTAGACCCTCTCTGGTAATGTTTTATAAAATCCCGGTCGTGTCGGCACGTACGTCTCGGTACGGACATTATATACGTCTATAACGTTTTATATCTTAACCTAAGGGAACCTAACATCGCGGATGTAGTATTTCACAACATTCCTGGCGGGTCGGCGCCAATTCTCGGTGGGATCATTATATACGTCTATAACGTAATATAACCTAACCAAACCCATCTAGACCCTCGCCGGTAATGTTTTATAAAATCCCGGTCGTGTCGGCCCGTACGTCTCGGTACGGACATTATATACGTCTATAACGTTTTATATCCTAACCTAAGGGAACCTAACATCTCGGATGTAGTATTTTCCAACATTCCTGGCGGGTAGGCCCCAACTTCTCGGTGGGCACATTATATACGTCTATATCGTAATATAACATAACCTAACCCATCTAGACCCTCGCTGGTATTGTGTTACAAAATTCCGGTCGTGTCGGCCCGTACTTCTCGGTACGGACATTATATACGTCTATAACGTTTTATATCATAACCTAAGGCAACTTAACATCTAGGATGTAGTATTTTCCAACATTCCTGGCGGGTCGGCCCCAACTTCTCGGTGGGCACATTATATACGTCTATATCGTAATATAACCTAACCTAACCCATCTAGACCCTCGCTGGTAATGTTTTACAAAATCCCGGTCGTGTCGGCCCGTACTTCTCGGTGGGGACATTATATACGTCTATAACGTTATATATCCTACCCTAAGGGAACCTAACATCTCGGATGTAGTATTTTCCAACATTCCTGGCGGGTCGGCCCCAACTTCTCGGTGGGCACATTATATACGTCTATATCGTAATATAACATAACCTAACCCATCTAGACCCTCGCTGGTAATGTTTTATAAAATCCCGGTCGTGTCGGCCCGTACGTCTCGGTACGGACATTATATACGTCTATAACGTTTTATATCCTAACCTAAGGGAACCTAACATCTCGGATGTAGTATTTTCCAACATTCCTGGCGGGTAGGCCCCAACTTCTCGGTGGGCACATTATATACGTCTATATCGTAATATAACCTAACCTAACCCATCTAGACACTCGCTGGTAATGTTTTACAAAATCCCGGCCGTTTCGGCCCGTACGTCTCGGTACGGACATTATATACGTCTATAACGTTTTATATCCTAACCTAAGGGAACCTAACATCTCGGATGTAGTATTTTCCAACATTCCTGGCGGGTAGGCCCCAACTTCTCGGTGGGCACATTATATACGTCTATATCGTAATATAACATAACCTAACCCATCTAGACCCTCGCTGGTAATGTGTTACAAAATTCCGGTCGTGTCGGCCCGTACTTCTCGGTACGGACATTATATACGTCTATAACGTTTTATATCCTAACCTAAGGCAACTTAAGATCTAGGATGTAGTATTTTCCAACATTCCTGGCGGGTCGGCCCCAACTTCTCGGTGGGCACATTATATACGTCTATATCGTAATATAACCTAACCTAACCCATCTAGACCCTCGCTGGTAATGTTTTACAAAATCCCGGTCGTGTCGGCCCGTACTTCTCGGTGGGGACATTATATACGTCTATAACGTTATATATCCTGACCTAAGGGAACCTAACATCTCGGATGTAGTATTTTCCAACATTCCTGGCGGGTTGGCCCCAACTTCTCGGTGGGCACATTATATACGTCTATATCGTAATATAACCTAACCTAACCCATCTAGACCCTCGCTGGTAATGTTTTACAAAATCCCGGCCGTTTCGGGCCGTACTTCTCGGTGCGGTCATTATATACGTCTATAACGTTTTACATCCTAACCTAAGGCAACTTAACATCTAGGATGTAGTATTTTCCAACATTCCTGGCGGGTTGGCCCCAACTTCTCGGTGGGCACATTATATACGTCTATATCGTAATATAACATAACCTAACCCATCTAGACCCTCGCTGGTAATGTGTTACAAAATCCCGGTCGTGTCGGCCCGTACTTCTCGGTGGGGACATTATATACGTCTATAACGTTATATATCCTAACCTAAGGGAACCTAACATCTCGGATGTAGTATTTTCCAACATTCCTGGCGGGTCGGCCCCAACTTCTCGGTGGGCACATTATATACGTCTATATCGTAATATAACATAACCTAACCCATCTAGACCCTCGCTGGTAATGTGTTACAAAATTCCGGTCGTGTCGGCCCGTACTTCTCGGTACGGACATTATATACGTCTATAACGTTTTATATCCTAACCTAAGGCAACTTAACATCTAGGATGTAGTATTTTCCAACATTCCTGGCGGGTCGGCCCCAACTTCTCGGTGGGCACATTATATACGTCTATATCGTAATATAACCTAACCTAACCCATCTAGACCCTCGCTGGTAATGTTTTACAAAATCCCGGTCGTGTCGGCCCGTACTTCTCGGTGGGGACATTATATACGTCTATAACGTTATATATCCTAACCTAAGGGAACCTAACATCTCGGATGTAGTATTTTCCAACATTCCTGGCGGGTCGGCCCCAACTTCTCGGTGGGCACATTATATACGTCTATATCGTAATATAACATAACCTAACCCATCTAGACCCTCGCTGGTAATGTTTTATAAAATCCCGGTCGTGTCGGCCCGTACGTCTCGGTACGGACATTATATACGTCTATAACGTTTTATATCCTAACCTAAGGGAACCTAACATCTCGGATGTAGTATTTTCCAACATTCCTGGCGGGTAGGCCCCAACTTCTCGGTGGGCACATTATATTCGTCTATATCGTAATATAACCTAACCTAACCCATCTAGACCCTCGCTGGTAATGTTTTACAAAATCCCGGCCGTTTCGGCCCGTACGTCTCGGTACGGACATTATATACGTCTATAACGTTTTATATCCTAACCTAAGGGAACCTAACATCTCGGATGTAGTATTTTCCAACATTCCTGGCGGGTAGGCCCCAACTTCTCGGTGGGCACATTATATACGTCTATATCGTAATATAACATAACCTAACCCATCTAGACCCTCGCTGGTAATGTGTTACAAAATTCCGGTCGTGTCGGCCCGTACTTCTCGGTACGGACATTATATACGTCTATAACGTTTTATATCCTAACCTAAGGCAACTTAACATCTAGGATGTAGTATTTTCCAACATTCCTGGCGGGTCGGCCCCAACTTCTCGGTGGGCACATTATATACGTCTATATCGTAATATAACCTAACCTAACCCATCTAGACCCTCGCTGGTAATGTTTTACAAAATCCCGGTCGTGTCGGCACGTACTTCTCGGTGGGGACATTATATACGTCTATAAAGTTATATATCCTAACCTAAGGGAACCTAACATCTCGGATGTAGTATTTTCCAACATTCCAGGCGTGACGGCATCTGCTTCTCGGTGGGGACATTATATACGTCTATATCGTAATATAACCTAACCTAACCCATCTAGACCCTCGCTGGTAATGTTTTACAGAATCTCGGTCGTGTCGTCCCGTATGTCTCGGTGCGGACATTATATACGTCTATAACATTATATATCCTAACCTAAGGCAACTTAACATCTCGGATGTAGTATTTTCCAACATTCCTGGCGGGTCGGCCCTAACTTCTCGGTGGGCACATTATGTACGTCTTTATCGTAATATAACCTAACCTAACCCATCTAGACCCCCGCTGGTAATGTTTTACAAAATCCCGGTCGTGTCGGCCCGTACTTCTCGGTGTGGACATTATATACGTCTATAACGTTATATATACTAACATAAGGGAAGCTAACATCTCGGATGTAGTATTTTCCAACATTCCAGGCGCCACGGCCCCTACTTCTCGGTGGGGACATTATATACGTCTATATCGTAATATAACCTAACCTAACCCATTTTGCCGCTCGCTGGTAATGTTTTATAAAATCCCGGTCGTGTCGGCCCGTACGTCTCGGTACGGACATTATATACGTCTATAACGTTTTATATCCTAACCTAAGGGAACCTAACATCTCGGATGTAGTATTTTCCAACATTCCTGGCGGGTAGGCCCCAACTTCTCGGTGGGCACATTATATACGTCTATATCGTAATATAACCTAACCTAACCCATCTAGACCCTCGCTGGTAATGTTTTACAAAATCCCGGCCGTTTCGGCCCGTACGTCTCGGTACGGACATTATATACGTCTATAAAGTTATATATCCTAACCTAAGGCAACCTAACATCTCGGATGTAGTATTTTCCAACATTCCTGTCGGGTCGGCCCCTACTTCTCGGTGTGCACATTATATACGACGATATCGTAATATAACCTAACCTAATCCATCTAGACCCTCGCTGGTAATGTTTTACAAAATCCCGGTCGTGTCGGCCCGTACTTCTCGGTGGGGACATTATATACGTCTATAACGTTATATATCTTAACCTAAGGGAACCTAACATCGCGGATGTAGTATTTCACAACATTCCTGGCGGGTCGGCGCCAATTCTCGGTGGGATCATTATATACGTCTATAACGTAATATAACCTAACCAAACCCATCTAGACCCTCGCCGGTAATGTTTTATAAAATCCCGGTCGTGTCGGCCCGTACGTCTCGGTACGGACATTATATACGTCTATAACGTTTTATATCCTAACCAGAGGGAACCTAACATCTCGGATGTAGTATTTTCCAACATTCCTGGCGGGTAGGCCCCAACTTCTCGGTGGGCACATTATATACGTCTATATCGTAATATAACATAACCTAACCCATCTAGACCCTCGCTGGTAATGTGTTACAAAATTCCGGTCGTGTCGGCCCGTACTTCTCGGTACGGACATTATATACGTCTATAACGTTTTATATCCTAACCTAAGGCAACTTAACATCTAGGATGTAGTATTTTCCAACATTCCTGGCGGGTCGGCCCCAACTTCTCGGTGGGCACATTATATACGTCTATATCGTAATATAACCTAACCTAACCCATCTAGACCCTCGCTGGTAATGTTTTCCAAAATCCCGGTCGTGTCGGCCCGTACATCTCGGTGGGGACATTATATACGTCTATGACGTTATATATCCTAACCTAAGGGAACCTAACGTCTCGGGTGTAGTATTTTCCAACATTCCTGGCGGGTCGGCCCCAACTTCTCGGTGGGCACATTATATACGTCTATATCGTAATATAACCTAACCTAACCCATCTAGACCCTCGCTGGTAATGTTTTACAAAATCCAGGTCGTGTCGGCCCGTACTTCTCGGTGGGGACATTATATACGTCTATAACGTTATATATCCTAACCTAAGGGAACCTAACATCTCGTATGTAGTATTTTCCAACATTCCTGGCGGGTCGGCCCCAACTTCTCGGTGGGCACATTATATACGTCTATATCGTAATATAACCTAACCTAACCCATCTAGACACTCGCTGGTAATGTTTTACAAAATGCCGGTCGTGTCGGCCCGTACTTCTCGGTGCGGACATTATATACGTCTATAACGTTTTATATCCTAACCTAAGGCAACTTCACATCTAGGATGTAGTATTTTCCAACATTCCTGGCGGGTCGGCCCCAACTTCTCGGTGGGCACATTATATACGTCTATATCGTAATATAACCTAACCTAACCCATCTAGACCCTCGCTGGTAATGTGTTACAAAATTCCGGTCGTGTCGGCCCGTACTTCTCGGTACGGACATTATATACGTCTATAACGTTTTATATCCTAACCTAAGGCAACTTAACATCTAGGATGTAGTATTTTCCAACATTCCTGGCGGGTCGGCCCCAACTTCTCGGTGGGCACATTATATACGTCTATATCGTAATATAACCTAACCTAACCCATCTAGACCCTCGCTGGTAATGTTTTACAAAATCCCGGTCGTGTCGGCCCGTACTTCTCGGTGGGGACATTATATACGTCTATAACGTTATATATCCTAACCTAAGGGAACCTAACATCTCGGATGTAGTATTTTCCAACATTCCTGGCGGGTCGGCCCCAACTTCTCGGTGGGCACATTAAATACGTCTATATCGTAATATAACATAACCTAACCCATCTAGACCCTCGCTGGTAATGTTTTATAAAATCCCGGTCGTGTCGGCCCGTACGTCTCGGTACGGACATTATATACGTCTATAACGTTTTATATCCTAACCTAAGGGAACCTAACATCTCGGATGTAGTATTTTCCAACATTCCTGGCGGGTAGGCCCCAACTTCTCGGTGGGCACATTATATACGTCTATATCGTAATATAACCTAACCTAACCCATCTAGACCCTCGCTGGTAATGTTTTACAAAATCCCGGCCGTTTCGGCCCGTACGTCTCGGTACGGACATTATATACGTCTATAAAGTTATATATCCTAACCTAAGGCAACCTAACATCTCGGATGTAGTATTTTCCAACATTCCTGTCGGGTCGGCCCCTACTTCTCGGTGTGCACATTATATACGACGATATCGTAATATAACCTAACCTAATCCATCTAGACCCTCGCTGGTAATGTTTTACAAAATCCCGGTCGTGTCGGCCCGTACTTCTCGGTACGGACATTATATACGTCTATAACGTTTTATATCCTAACCTAAGGCAACTTAACATCTAGGATGTAGTATTTTCCAACATTCCTGGCGGGTCGGCCCCAACTTCTCGGTGGGCACATTATATACGTCTATATCGTAATATAACCTAACCTAACCCATCTAGACCCTCGCTGGTAATGTTTTACAAAATCCCGGTCGTGTCGGCCCGTACTTCTCGGTGGGGACATTATATACGTCTATAACGTTATATATCCTGACCTAAGGGAACCTAACATCTCGGATGTAGTATTTTCCAACATTCCTGGCGGGTCGGCCCCAACTTCTCGGTGGGCACATTATATACGTCTATATCGTAATATAACATAACCTAACCCATCTAGACCCTCTCTGGTAATGTTTTATAAAATCCCGGTCGTGTCGGCACGTACGTCTCGGTACGGACATTATATACGTCTATAACGTTTTATATCTTAACCTAAGGGAACCTAACATCGCGGATGTAGTATTTCACAACATTCCTGGCGGGTCGGCGCCAATTCTCGGTGGGATCATTATATACGTCTATAACGTAATATAACCTAACCAAACCCATCTAGACCCTCGCCGGTAATGTTTTATAAAATCCCGGTCGTGTCGGCCCGTACGTCTCGGTACGGACATTATATACGTCTATAACGTTTTATATCCTAACCTAAGGGAACCTAACATCTCGGATGTAGTATTTTCCAACATTCCTGGCGGGTAGGCCCCAACTTCTCGGTGGGCACATTATATACGTCTATATCGTAATATAACATAACCTAACCCATCTAGACCCTCGCTGGTATTGTGTTACAAAATTCCGGTCGTGTCGGCCCGTACTTCTCGGTACGGACATTATATACGTCTATAACGTTTTATATCATAACCTAAGGCAACTTAACATCTAGGATGTAGTATTTTCCAACATTCCTGGCGGGTCGGCCCCAACTTCTCGGTGGGCACATTATATACGTCTATATCGTAATATAACCTAACCTAACCCATCTAGACCCTCGCTGGTAATGTTTTACAAAATCCCGGTCGTGTCGGCCCGTACTTCTCGGTGGGGACATTATATACGTCTATAACGTTATATATCCTAACCTAAGGGAACCTAACATCTCGGATGTAGTATTTTCCAACATTCCTGGCGGGTCGGCCCCAACTTCTCGGTGGGCACATTATATACGTCTATATCGTAATATAACATAACCTAACCCATCTAGACCCTCGCTGGTAATGTTTTATAAAATCCCGGTCGTGTCGGCCCGTACGTCTCGGTACGGACATTATATACGTCTATAACGTTTTATATCCTAACCTAAGGGAACCTAACATCTCGGATGTAGTATTTTCCAACATTCCTGGCGGGTAGGCCCCAACTTCTCGGTGGGCACATTATATACGTCTATATCGTAATATAACCTAACCTAACCCATCTAGACACTCGCTGGTAATGTTTTACAAAATCCCGGCCGTTTCGGCCCGTACGTCTCGGTACGGACATTATATACGTCTATAACGTTTTATATCCTAACCTAAGGGAACCTAACATCTCGGATGTAGTATTTTCCAACATTCCTGGCGGGTAGGCCCCAACTTCTCGGTGGGCACATTATATACGTCTATATCGTAATATAACATAACCTAACCCATCTAGACCCTCGCTGGTAATGTGTTACAAAATTCCGGTCGTGTCGGCCCGTACTTCTCGGTACGGACATTATATACGTCTATAACGTTTTATATCCTAACCTAAGGCAACTTAAGATCTAGGATGTAGTATTTTCCAACATTCCTGGCGGGTCGGCCCCAACTTCTCGGTGGGCACATTATATACGTCTATATCGTAATATAACCTAACCTAACCCATCTAGACCCTCGCTGGTAATGTTTTACAAAATCCCGGTCGTGTCGGCCCGTACTTCTCGGTGGGGACATTATATACGTCTATAACGTTATATATCCTGACCTAAGGGAACCTAACATCTCGGATGTAGTATTTTCCAACATTCCTGGCGGGTTGGCCCCAACTTCTCGGTGGGCACATTATATACGTCTATATCGTAATATAACCTAACCTAACCCATCTAGACCCTCGCTGGTAATGTTTTACAAAATCCCGGCCGTTTCGGGCCGTAGTTCTCGGTGGGGACATTATATACGTCTATAACGTTATATATCCTAACCTAAGGGAACCTAACATCTCGGATGTAGTATTTTCCAACATTCCTGGCGCGTCGGCCCCAACTTCTCGGTGGGCACATTATATACGTCTATATCGTAATATAACATAACCTAACCCATCTAGACCCTCGCTGGTAATGTGTTACAAAATCCCGGTCGTGTCGGCCCGTACTTCTCGGTGGGGACATTATATACGTCTATAACGTTATATATCCTAACCTAAGGGAACCTAACATCTCGGATGTAGTATTTTCCAACATTCCTGGCGGGTCGGCCCCAACTTCTCGGTGGGCACATTATATACGTCTATATCGTAATATAACATAACCTAACCCATCTAGACCCTCGCTGGTAATGTTTTATAAAATCCCGGTCGTGTCGGCCCGTACGTCTCGGTACGGACATTATATACGTCTATAACGTTTTATATCCTAACCTAAGGGAACCTAACATCTCGGATGTAGTATTTTCCAACATTCCTGGCGGGTAGGCCCCAACTTCTCGGTGGGCACATTATATACGTCTATATCGTAATATAACCTAACCTAACCCATCTAGACACTCGCTGGTAATGTTTTACAAAATCCCGGCCGTTTCGGCCCGTACGTCTCGGTACGGACATTATATACGTCTATAACGTTTTATATCCTAACCTAAGGGAACCTAACATCTCGGATGTAGTATTTTCCAACATTCCTGGCGGGTAGGCCCCAACTTCTCGGTGGGCACATTATATACGTCTATATCGTAATATAACATAACCTAACCCATCTAGACCCTCGCTGGTAATGTGTTACAAAATTCCGGTCGTGTCGGCCCGTACTTCTCGGTACGGACATTATATACGTCTATAACGTTTTATATCCTAACCTAAGGCAACTTAACATCTAGGATGTAGTATTTTCCAACATTCCTGGCGGGTCGGCCCCAACTTCTCGGTGGGCACATTATATACGTCTATATCGTAATATAACCTAACCTAACCCATCTAGACCCTCGCTGGTAATGTTTTACAAAATCCCGGTCGTGTCGGCCCGTACTTCTCGGTGGGGACATTATATACGTCTATAACGTTATATATCCTGACCTAAGGGAACCTAACATCTCGGATGTAGTATTTTCCAACATTCCTGGCGGGTTGGCCCCAACTTCTCGGTGGGCACATTATATACGTCTATATCGTAATATAACATAACCTAACCCATCTAGACCCTCGCTGGTAATGTTTTATAAAATCCCGGTCGTGTCGGCCCGTACGTCTCGGTACGGACATTATATACGTCTATAACGTTTTATATCCTAACCTAAGGGAACCTAACATCTCGGATGTAGTATTTTCCAACATTCCTGGCGGGTAGGCCCCAACTTCTCGGTGGGCACATTATATACGTCTATATCGTAATATAACCTAACCTAACCCATCTAGACCCTCGCTGGTAATGTTTTACAAAATCCCGGCCGATTCGGGCCGTACTTCTCGGTGCGGTCATTATATACGTCTATAACGTTTTACATCCTAACCTAAGGCAACTTAACATCTAGGATGTAGTATTTTCCAACATTCCTGGCGGGTTGGCCCCAACTTCTCGGTGGGCACATTATATACGTCTATATCGTAATATAACATAACCTAACCCATCTAGACCCTCGCTGGTAATGTGTTACAAAATCCCGGTCGTGTCGGCCCGTACTTCTCGGTGGGGACATTATATACGTCTATAACGTTATATATCCTAACCTAAGGGAACCTAACATCTCGGATGTAGTATTTTCCAACATTCCTGGCGGGTCGGCCCCAACTTCTCGGTGGGCACATTATATACGTCTATATCGTAATATAACATAACCTAACCCATCTAGACCCTCGCTGGTAATGTGTTACAAAATTCCGGTCGTGTCGGCCCGTACTTCTCGGTACGGACATTATATACGTCTATAACGTTTTATATCCTAACCTAAGGCAACTTAACATCTAGGATGTAGTATTTTCCAACATTCCTGGCGGGTCGGCCCCAACTTCTCGGTGGGCACATTATATACGTCTATATCGTAATATAACCTAACCTAACCCATCTAGACCCTCGCTGGTAATGTTTTACAAAATCCCGGTCGTGTCGGCCCGTACTTCTCGGTGGGGACATTATATACGTCTATAACGTTATATATCCTAACCTAAGGGAACCTAACATCTCGGATGTAGTATTTTCCAACATTCCTGGCGGGTCGGCCCCAACTTCTCGGTGGGCACATTATATACGTCTATATCGTAATATAACATAACCTAACCCATCTAGACCCTCGCTGGTAATGTTTTACAAAATCCCGGTCGTGTCGGCCCGTAGTTCTCGGTGGGGACATTATATACGTCTATAACGTTATATATCCTAACCTAAGGGAACCTAACATCTCGGATGTAGTATTTTTCAACATTCCTGGCGCGTCGGCCCCAACTTCTCGGTGGGCACATTATATACGTCTATATCGTAATATAACCTAACCTAACCCATCTAGACCCTCGCTGGTAATGTTTTATAAAATCCCGGTCGTGTCGGCCCGTACTTCTCGGTGGGGACATTATATACGTCTATAACGTTATATATCCTAACCTAAGGGAACCTAACATCTCGGATGTAGTATTTTCCAACATTCCTGGCGGGTCGGCCCCAACTTCTCGGTGGGCACATTATATACGTCTATATCGTAATATAACATAACCTAACCCATCTAGACCCTCGCTGGTAATGTTTTATAAAATCCCGGTCGTGTCGGCCCGTACGTCTCGGTACGGACATTATATACGTCTATAACGTTTTATATCCTAACCTAAGGGAACCTGACATCTCGGATGTAGTATTTTCCAACATTCCTGGCGGATAGGCCCCAACTTCTCGGTGGGCACATTATATACGTCTATATCGTAATATAACCTAACCTAACCCATCTAGACCCTCGCTGGTAATGTGTTACAAAATCCCGGTCGTGTCGGCCCGTACTTCTCGGTGGGGACATTATATACGTCTATAACGTTATATATCCTAACCTAAGGGAACCTAACATCTCGGATGTAGTATTTTCCAACATTCCTGGCGGGTCGGCCCCAACTTCTCGGTGGGCACATTATATACGTCTATATCGTAATATAACCTAACCTAACCCATCTAGACCCTCGCTGGTAATGTTTTACAAAATCCCGGTCGTGTCGGCCCGTACTTCTCGGTGGGGACATTATATACGTCTATAACGTTATATATTCTAACCTAAGGGAACCTAACATCTCGGATGTAGTATTTTCCAACATTCCTGGCGGGTCGGCCCCAACTTCTCGGTGGGCACATTATATACGTCTATATCGTAATATAGCCTAACCTAATCCATCTAGACCCTCGCTGGTAATGTTTTACAAAATCCCGGTCGTGTCGGCCCGTACTTCTCGGTGGGGACATTATATACGTCTATAACGTTATTATTCCTAACCTAAGGGAACCTAACATCGCGGATGTAGTATTTCGCAACATTCCTGGCGGGTCGGCGCCAATTCTCGGTGGGAACATTATATACGTCTATAACGTAATATAACCTAACCTAACCCATCTAGACCCTCGCTGGTAATGTTTTATAAAATCCCGGTCGTGTCGGCCCGTACGTCTCGGTACGGACATTATATACGTCTATAACATTTTATATCCTAACCTAAGGGAACCTAACATCTCGGATGTAGTATTTTCCAACATTCCTGGCGGGTCGGCCCCAACTTCTCGGTGGGCACATTATATACGTCTATATCGTAATATAACCTAACCTAACCCATCTAGACCCTCGCTGGTAATGTTTTACAAAATCCCGGTCGTGTCGGCCCGTACTTCTCGGTGGGGACATTATATACGTCTATAACGTTATATATCCTAACCTAAGGGAACCTAACATCGCGGATGTAGTATTTCACAACATTCCTGGCGGGTCGGCGACAATTCTCGGTGGGAACATTATATACGTCTATAACGTAATATAACCTAACCTAACCCATCTAGACCCTCGCTGGTAATGTTTTACAAAATCCCGGTCGTGTCGGCCCGTACTTCTCGGTGGGGACATTATATACGTCTATAACGTTATATATCCTAACCTAAGGGAACCTAACATCGCGGATGTAGTATTTCACAACATTCCTGGCGGGTCGGCGCCAATTCTCGGTGGGAACATTATATACGTCTATAACGTAATATAACCTAACCTAACCCATCTAGACCCTCGCTGGTAATGTTTTACAAAATCCCGGTCGTGTCGGCACGTACTTCTCGGTGGGGACATTATATACGTCTATAAAGTTATATATCCTAACCTAAGGGAACCTAACATCTCGGATGTAGTATTTTCCAACATTCCAGGCGTGACGGCATCTACTTCTCGGTGGGGACATTATATACGTCTATATCGTAATATAACCTAACCTAACCCATCTAGACCCTCGCTGGTAATGTTTTACAGAATCTCGGTCGTGTCGTCCCGTATGTCTCGGTGCGGACATTATATACGTCTATAACATTATATATCCTAACCTAAGGCAACTTAACATCTCGGATGTAGTATTTTCCAACATTCCTGGCGGGTCGGCCCCAACTTCTCGGTGGGCACATTATGTACGTCTATATCGTAATATAACCTAACCTAACCCATCTAGACCCCCGCTGGTAATGTTTTACAAAATCCCGGTCGTGTCGGCCCGTACTTCTCGGTGTGGACATTATATACGTCTATAACGTTATATATACTAACATAAGGGAAGCTAACATCTCGGATGTAGTATTTTCCAACATTCCAGGCGTCACGGCCCCTACTTCTCGGTGGGGACATTATATACGTCTATATCGTAATATAACCTAACCTAACCCATTTTGCCCCTCGGTGATAATGTTTTACAGAATCCCGGCCGTGTCGTCCCGTAAGTCTCGGTAGGGACATTGTATGCATCTGTAACGTAATATACCCTAACCTAAGGCAACCTAACATCTCGGATGTCGTATTTTCCAACATTCCTAGCGGGACGGCCCCTACTTCTCGGTGTGCACATTATATACGTCTATATCGTAATATGACCTAACCTAACCCATCTAGACCCTCGCTGGTAATGTTTTACAAAATCCCGGTCGTGTCAGCCCGTACTTCTCGGTGGGAATATTATATACGTCTATAAAGTTATATATCCTAACCTAAGGCAACTTAACATCTCGGATGTAGTATTTTCCAAAATTCCTGGCGGGTCGGCCCCAACTTCTCGGTGGGGACATTATATACGTCTATAACGTAATATAACCTAACCTAATCCATCTAGACCCTCGCTGGTAATGTTTTACAAAATCCCGGGCGTGTCGGCCCGTACTTCTGGGTGGGGACATTATATACGTCTATAACGTTATATATCCTAACCTAAGGGAACCTAACATCTCGGATGTAGTATTTTCCAACATTCCAGGCGTGACGGCATCTACTTCAGGGTGGGGACATTATATACGTCTATATCGTAATATAACCTAACCTAACCCATCTAGACCCTCGCTTGTAATGTTTTACAGAATCTCGGTCGTGTCGTCCCGTATGTCTCGGTGCGGACATTATATACGTCTATAACATTATATATCCTAACCTAAGGCAACTTAACATCTCGGATGTAGTATTTTCCAACATTCCTGGCGGGTCGGCCCCAACTTCTCGGTGGGCACATTATGTACGTCTATATCGTAATATAACCTAACCTAATCCATCTAGACCCTCGCTGGTAATGTTTTACAAAATCCCGGTCGTGTCGGCCCGTACTTCTCGGTGTGGACATTATATACGTCTATAACGTTATATATACTAACATAAGGGAAGCTAACATCTCGGATGTAGTATTTTCCAACATTCCAGGCGTCACGGCCCCTACTTCTCGGTGGGGACATTATATACCTCTATATCGTAATATAACCTAACCTAACCCATTTTGCCCCTCGGTGATAATGTTTTACAGAATCCCGGCCGTGTCGTCCCGTAAGTCTCGGTAGGGACATTGTATGCATCTGTAACGTAATATACCCTAACCTAAGGCAACCTAACATCTCGGATGTCGTATTTTCCAACATTCCTAGCGGGACGGCCCCTACTTCTCGGTGTGCACATTATATACGTCTATATCGTAATATGACCTAACCTAACCCATCTAGACCCTCGCTGGTAATGCTTTACAAAATCCCGGTCGCGTCGGCCCGTACTTCTCGGTGGGGATATTATATACGTCTATAACGTTATATATCCTAACCTAAGGCAACCTAACATCTCGGATGTAGTATTTTCCAACATTCCTGGCGGGTCGGCCCCAACTTCTCGGTGGGCACATTATATACGTCTATATCGTAATATAACCTAACCCATCTAGACCCTCGCTGGTAATGTTTTACAAAATCCCGGTCGTGTCAGCCCGTACTTCTCGGTGGGGATATTATATACGTCTATAAAGTTATATATCCTAACCTAAGGCAACTTAACATCTCGGATGTAGTATTTTCCAACATTCCTGTCGGGTCGGCCCCTACTGCTCGATGTGCACATTATATACGTCTATATCGTAATATAACCTTACCTAATCCATCTAGACCCTCGCTGGTAATGTTTTACAAAATCCCGGTCGTTTCGGCCCGTACTTCTCGGTGGGGACATTATATACGTCTATAACGTTATATATCCTAACCTAAGGGAACCTAACATCGCGGATGTAGTATTTCACAACATTCCTGGCGGGTCGGCGCCAATTCTCGGTGGGAACATTATATACGTCTATAACGTAATATAACCTAACCTAACCCATCTAGACCCTCGCTGGTAATGTTTTACAAAATCCCGGTCGAGTCGGCCCGTACTTCTCGGTGCGGACATTATATACGTCTATATCGTAATATAACCTAACCTAATCCATTGTGCCGCTCGGTGATAATGTTTTACAGAATCCCGGCCGTGTCGTCCCGTAAGTCTCGGTAGGGACATTGTATGCATCTGTAACGTAATATACCCTAACCTAAGGCAACCTAACATCTCGAATGTAGTATTTCACAACATTCCTGGCGGGTCCGCCCAACTTCTCGGTGGGAACATTATATACGTCTATAACGTAATATAACCTAACCTAACCCATCTAGACCCTCGCTGGTAATGCTTTACAAAATCCCGGTCGTGTCGGCCCGTACTTCTCGGTTGAGACATTATATACGTCTATAAAGTTATATATCCTAACCTAAGGGAACCTAACATCTCGGTTGTAGTATTTTCCAACATTCCAGGCGTCACGGCGCCTACTTCTCGGTGGAGACATTATATACGTCTATATCGTAATATAACCTAACCTAACCCATTTTGCCCCTCGGTGATAATGTTTTACAGAATCCCGGCCGTGTCGTCCCGTAAGTCTCGGTAGGGACATTGTATGCATCTGTAACGTAATATACCCTAACCTAAGGCAACCTAACATCTCGAATGTAGTATTTCACAACATTCCTGGCGGGTCCGCCCAACTTCTCGGTGGGAACATTATATACGTCTATAACGTAATATAACCTAACCTAACCCATCTAGACCCTCGCTGGTAATGCTTTACAAAATCCCGGTCGTGTCGGCCCGTACTTCTCGGTTGAGACATTATATACGTCTATAAAGTTATATATCCTAACCTAAGGGAACCTAACATCTCGGTTGTAGTATTTTCCAACATTCCAGGCGTCACGGCGCCTACTTCTCGGTGGAGACATTATATACGTCTATATCGTAATATAACCTAACCTAACCCATTTTGCCCCTCGGTGAAAATGTTTTACAGAATCCCGGCCGTGTCGTCCCGTAAGTCTCGGTAGGGACATTGTATGCATCTGTAACGTAATATACCCTAACCTAAGGCAACCTAACATCTCGAATGTAGTATTTCACAACATTCCTGGCGTGTTCGCCCCACTTCTCGGTGGGAACATTAAATACGTCTATAACGTAATATAACCTAACCTAACCCATCCAGCCCCTCGCTGGTAATGTTTTACAGAATCTCGGTCGTGTCGTCCCGTATGTCTCGGTGAGGACATTATATACGTCTATAACGTTATATATCCTAACCTAAGGCAACTTAACATCTCGGATGTAGTATTTTCCAACATTCCTGGCGGGTCGGCCCCAACGTCTCGGTGGGCACATTATATACGTCTATATCGTAATATAACCTAACCTAACCCATCTAGACCCTCGCTGGTAATGGTTTACAAAATCCCGGTCGTGTCGGCCCGTACTTCTCGGTGTGGACATTATATACGTCTATAACGTTATATATACTAACCTAAGGGAAGCTAACATCTCGGATGTAGTATTTTCCAACATTCCAGGCGTCACGGCCCCTACTTCTCGGTGGGGACATTATATACCTCTATATCGTAATATAACCTAACCTAACCCATTTTGCCCCTCGGTGATAATGTTTTACAGAATCCCGGCCGTGTCGTCCCGTAAGTCTCGGTAGGGACATTGTATGCATCTGTAACGTAATATACCCTAACCTAAGGCAACCTAACATCTCGGATGTCGTATTTTCCAACATTCCTAGCGGGACGGCCCCTACTTCTCGGTGTGCACATTATATACGTCTATATCGTAATATGACCTAACCTAACCCATCTAGACCCTCGCTGGTAATGCTTTACAAAATCCCGGTCGCGTCGGCCCGTACTTCTCGGTGGGGATATTATATACGTCTATAACGTTATATATCCTAACCTAAGGCAACCTAACATCTCGGATGTAGTATTTTCCAACATTCCTGGCGGGTCGGCCCCAACTTCTCGGTGGGCACATTATATACGTCTATATCGTAATATAACCTAACCCATCTAGACCCTCGCTGGTAATGTTTTACAAAATCCCGGTCGTGTCAGCCCGTACTTCTCGGTGGGGATATTATATACGTCTATAAAGTTATATATCCTAACCTAAGGCAACCTAACATCTCGGATGTAGTATTTTCCAACATTCCTGTCGGGTCGGCCCCTACTGCTCGATGTGCACATTATATACGTCTATATCGTAATATAACCTTACCTAATCCATCTAGACCCTCGCTGGTAATGTTTTACAAAATCCCGGTCGTTTCGGCCCGTACTTCTCGGTGGGGACATTATATACGTCTATAACGTTATATATCCTAACCTAAGGGAACCTAACATCGCGGATGTAGTATTTCACAACATTCCTGGCGGGTCGGCGCCAATTCTCGGTGGGAACATTATATACGTCTATAACGTAATATAACCTAACCTAACCCATCTAGACCCTCGCTGGTAATGTTTTACAAAATCCCGGTCGAGTCGGCCCGTACTTCTCGGTGCGGACATTATATACGTCTATATCGTAATATAACCTAACCTAATCCATTGTGCCGCTCGGTGATAATGTTTTACAGAATCCCGGCCGTGTCGTCCCGTAAGTCTCGGTAGGGACATTGTATGCATCTGTAACGTAATATACCCTAACCTAAGGCAACCTAACATCTCGAATGTAGTATTTCACAACATTCCTGGCGGGTCCGCCCAACTTCTCGGTGGGAACATTATATACGTCTATAACGTAATATAACCTAACCTAACCCATCTAGACCCTCGCTGGTAATGCTTTACAAAATCCCGGTCGTGTCGGCCCGTACTTCTCGGTTGAGACATTATATACGTCTATAAAGTTATATATCCTAACCTAAGGGAACCTAACATCTCGGTTGTAGTATTTTCCAACATTCCAGGCGTCACGGCGCCTACTTCTCGGTGGAGACATTATATACGTCTATATCGTAATATAACCTAACCTAACCCATTTTGCCCCTCGGTGATAATGTTTTACAGAATCCCGGCCGTGTCGTCCCGTAAGTCTCGGTAGGGACATTGTATGCATCTGTAACGTAATATACCCTAACCTAAGGCAACCTAACATCTCGAATGTAGTATTTCACAACATTCCTGGCGGGTCCGCCCAACTTCTCGGTGGGAACATTATATACGTCTATAACGTAATATAACCTAACCTATCCCATCTAGACCCTCGCTGGTAATGCTTTACAAAATCCCGGTCGTGTCGGCCCGTACTTCTCGGTTGAGACATTATATACGTCTATAAAGTTATATATCCTAACCTAAGGGAACCTAACATCTCGGTTGTAGTATTTTCCAACATTCCAGGCGTCACGGCGCCTACTTCTCGGTGGAGACATTATATACGTCTATATCGTAATATAACCTAACCTAACCCATTTTGCCCCTCGGTGATAATGTTTTACAGAATCCCGGCCGTGTCGTCCCGTAAGTCTCGGTAGGGACATTGTATGCATCTGTAACGTAATATACCCTAACCTAAGGCAACCTAACATCTCGAATGTAGTATTTCACAACATTCCTGGCGTGTTCGCCCCACTTCTCGGTGGGAACATTAAATACGTCTATAACGTAATATAACCTAACCTAACCCATCCAGCCCCTCGCTGGTAATGTTTTACAGAATCTCGGTCGTGTCGTCCCGTATGTCTCGGTGCGGACATTATATACGTCTATAACGTTATATATCCTAACCTAAGGCAACTTAACATCTCGGATGTAGTATTTTCCAACATTCCTGGCGGGTCGGCCCCAACGTCTCGGTGGGCACATTATATACGTCTATATCGTAATATAACCTAACCTAACCCATCTAGACCCTCGCTGGTAATGGTTTACAAAATCCCGGTCGTGTCGGCCCGTACTTCTCGGTGTGGACATTATATACGTCTATAACGTTATATATACTAACCTAAGGGAAGCTAACATCTCGGATGTAGTATTTTCCAACATTCCAGGCGTCACGGCCCCTACTTCTCGGTGGGGACATTATATACGTCTATATCGTAATATAACCTAACCCAACCCATTTTGCCCATCGGTGATAATGTTTTACAGAATCCCGGCCGTGTCGTCCCTTAAGTCTCGGTAGGGACATTATATACGTCTATAACGTTATATATCCTAACCTAAGGGAACCTAACATCGCGGATGTAGTATTTCACAACATTCCTGGCGGGTCGGCGCCAATTCTCGGTGGGAACATTATATACGTCTATAACGTAATATAACCTAACCTAACCCATCTAGACCCTCGCTGGTAATTTTTACAAAATCCCGGTCGTGTCGGCCCGTACTTCTCGGTGAGGACATTATATACGTCTATAACGTTATATATCCTAACTTAAGGGAACCTAACATCTCGGATGTAGTATGTTCCAACATTCCTGGCGGGTCGGCCCCAACTTCTCGGTGGGCACATTATATACGTCTATATCGTAATATAACCTAACCTAACCCATCTAGACCCTCGCTGGTAATGGTTTACAAAATCCCGGTCGTGTCGGCCCGTACTTCTCGGTGCGGACATTATATACGTCTATAACGTTTTATATCCTAACCTAAGGCAACCTAACATCTCGGATGTAGTATTTTCCAACTTTCCAGGCGTGACGGCCCCTACTTCTCGGTGGGGACACTATATACGTCTATATCGTAATATAACCTAACCTAACCCATCTAGACCCTCGCTGGTAATGTTTTACAATACCCCGGTCGTGTCAGCCCGTACTTCTCGGTGGGGATATTATATACGTCTATAAAGTTATATATCCTAACCTAAGGCAACTTAACATCTCGGATGTAGTATTTTCCAACATTCCTGTCGGGTCGGCCCCTACTTCTCGATGTGCACATTATATACGTCTATATCGTAATATAACCTAACCTAATCCATCTAGACCCTCGCTGGTAATGTTTTACAAAATCCCGGTCGTGTCGGCCCGTACTTCTAGGTGGGGACATTATATACGTCTATAACGTTATATATCATAACCTAAGGGAACCTAACATCTCGGTTGTAGTATTTTCCAACATTCCAGGCGTCACGGCCCCTACTTCTCGGTGGGGACATTATATACGTCTATATCGTAATATAACCTAACCCAACCCATTTTGCCCATCGGTGATAATGTTTTACAGAATCCCGGCCGTGTCGTCCCTTAAGTCTCGGTAGGGACATTATATACGTCTATAACGTTATATATCCTAACCTAAGGGAACCTAACATCGCGGATGTAGTATTTCACAACATTCCTGGCGGGTCGGCGACAATTCTCGGTGGGAACATTATATACGTCTATAACGTAATATAACCTAACCTAACCCATCTAGACCCTCGCTGGTAATGTTTTACAGAATCTCGGTCGTGTCGTCCCGTATGTCTCGGTGCGGACATTATATACGTCTATAACATTATATATCCTAACTAAGGCAACTTAACATCTCGGATGTAGTATTTTCCAACATTCCTGGCGGGTCGGCCCCAACTTCTCGGTGGGCACATTATATACGTCTATATCGTAATATAACCTAACCTAACCCATCTAGCCCCTAGCTGGGAATGTTTTACAGAATCTCGTTCGTGTCGTCCCGTACGTCTCGGTGCGGACATTATATACGTCTATATCGTTATATATCTTAACCTAAGGCAACCTAACATCTCGAATATTGTATTTTACAACATTCCAGGCGTGACGGCCCCTACTTCTCGGTGGGGACATTATATACGTCTATATCGTAATATAACCTAACCTAACCCATTTTGCCCCTCGCTGGTAATGTTTTACAAAATCCCGGTCGTGTCGGCCCGTACTTCTCGGTGGGGACATTATATACGTCTATAACGTTATATACCCTAACCTAAGGCAACCTAACATCTCGAATGTAGTATTTCACAACATTCCTGGCGGGTCCGCCCCACTTCTCGGTGGGAACATTATATACGTCTATATCGTAATATAACCTAACCTAACCCATCTAGAACCTCGCTGGTAATATTTAACAAAATCCCGGTCGTGACGGCACGTACTTCTCGGTGGGGACCTTATATACGTCTATAACGTTATATATCCTAACCTAAGGGAACCTAACATCTTGGATGTCGTATTTTCCAACATTCCTAGCGGGTCGGCCCCAACTTCTCGGTGGGCACATTATATACGTCTATATCGTAATATAACCTAACCTAACCCATCTAGACCCTCGCTGGTAATGTTTTACAAAATCCCGGTCGTGTCGGCCCGTACTTCTCGGTGGGGACCTTATATACGTCTATAACGTTATATATCCTAACCTAAGGGAACCTAACATCTCAGATTAAGTATTTTCCAACATTCCAGGCGTGACGGCATCTACTTCTCGGTGGGGACATTATATACGTCTATATCGTAATATAACCTAACCCAACCCATTTTGCCCATCGGTGATAATGTTTTACAGAATCCCGGCCGTGTCGTCCCTTAAGTCTCGGTAGGGACATTATATACGTCTATAACGTTATATATCCTAACCTAAGGGAACCTAACATCGCGGATGTAGTATTTCACAACATTCCTGGCGGGTCGGCGCCAATTCTCGGTGGGAACATTATATACGTCTATAACGTAATATAACCTAACCTAACCCATCTAGACCCTCGCTGGTAATTTTTACAAAATCCCGGTCGTGTCGGCCCGTACTTCTCGGTGAGGACATTATATACGTCTATAACGTTATATATCCTAACTTAAGGGAACCTAACATCTCGGATGTAGTATGTTCCAACATTCCTGGCGGGTCGGCCCCAACTTCTCGGTGGGCACATTATATACGTCTATATCGTAATATAACCTAACCTAACCCATCTAGACCCTCGCTGGTAATGGTTTACAAAATCCCGGTCGTGTCGGCCCGTACTTCTCGGTGCGGACATTATATACGTCTATAACGTTTTATATCCTAACCTAAGGCAACCTAACATCTCGGATGTAGTATTTTCCAACTTTCCAGGCGTGACGGCCCCTACTTCTCGGTGGGGACACTATATACGTCTATATCGTAATATAACCTAACCTAACCCATCTAGACCCTCGCTGGTAATGTTTTACAATACCCCGGTCGTGTCAGCCCGTACTTCTCGGTGGGGATATTATATACGTCTATAAAGTTATATATCCTAACCTAAGGCAACTTAACATCTCGGATGTAGTATTTTCCAACATTCCTGTCGGGTCGGCCCCTACTTCTCGATGTGCACATTATATACGTCTATATCGTAATATAACCTAACCTAATCCATCTAGACCCTCGCTGGTAATGTTTTACAAAATCCCGGTCGTGTCGGCCCGTACTTCTAGGTGGGGACATTATATACGTCTATAACGTTATATATCATAACCTAAGGGAACCTAACATCTCGGTTGTAGTATTTTCCAACATTCCAGGCGTCACGGCCCCTACTTCTCGGTGGGGACATTATATACGTCTATATCGTAATATAACCTAACCCAACCCATTTTGCCCATCGGTGATAATGTTTTACAGAATCCCGGCCGTGTCGTCCCTTAAGTCTCGGTAGGGACATTATATACGTCTATAACGTTATATATCCTAACCTAAGGGAACCTAACATCGCGGATGTAGTATTTCACAACATTCCTGGCGGGTCGGCGACAATTCTCGGTGGGAACATTATATACGTCTATAACGTAATATAACCTAACCTAACCCATCTAGACCCTCGCTGGTAATGTTTTACAGAATCTCGGTCGTGTCGTCCCGTATGTCTCGGTGCGGACATTATATACGTCTATAACATTATATATCCTAACTAAGGCAACTTAACATCTCGGATGTAGTATTTTCCAACATTCCTGGCGGGTCGGCCCCAACTTCTCGGTGGGCACATTATATACGTCTATATCGTAATATAACCTAACCTAACCCATCTAGCCCCTAGCTGGGAATGTTTTACAGAATCTCGTTCGTGTCGTCCCGTACGTCTCGGTGCGGACATTATATACGTCTATATCGTTATATATCTTAACCTAAGGCAACCTAACATCTCGAATATTGTATTTTACAACATTCCAGGCGTGACGGCCCCTACTTCTCGGTGGGGACATTATATACGTCTATATCGTAATATAACCTAACCTAACCCATTTTGCCCCTCGCTGGTAATGTTTTACAAAATCCCGGTCGTGTCGGCCCGTACTTCTCGGTGGGGACATTATATACGTCTATAACGTTATATACCCTAACCTAAGGCAACCTAACATCTCGAATGTAGTATTTCACAACATTCCTGGCGGGTCCGCCCCACTTCTCGGTGGGAACATTATATACGTCTATATCGTAATATAACCTAACCTAACCCATCTAGAACCTCGCTGGTAATATTTAACAAAATCCCGGTCGTGACGGCACGTACTTCTCGGTGGGGACCTTATATACGTCTATAACGTTATATATCCTAACCTAAGGGAACCTAACATCTTGGATGTCGTATTTTCCAACATTCCTAGCGGGTCGGCCCCAACTTCTCGGTGGGCACATTATATACGTCTATATCGTAATATAACCTAACCTAACCCATCTAGACCCTCGCTGGTAATGTTTTACAAAATCCCGGTCGTGTCGGCCCGTACTTCTCGGTGGGGACCTTATATACGTCTATAACGTTATATATCCTAACCTAAGGGAACCTAACATCTCAGATTAAGTATTTTCCAACATTCCAGGCGTGACGGCATCTACTTCTCGGTGGGGACATTATATACGTCTATAACGTAATATAACCTAACCTAACCCATCCAGCCCCTCGCTGGTAATGTTTTACAAAATCCCGGTCGTGTCGGCCCGTACTTCTCGGTGGGGACCTTATATACGTCTATAACGTTATATATCCTAACCTAAGGGAACCTAACATCTCAGATTAAGTATTTTCCAACATTCCTAGCGGGTCGGCCCCCACTTCTCGGTGGGCACATTGTATACGTCTATATAGTAATATAACCTAACCTAACCCATCTAGAACCTCGCTGGTAATGTTTTACAAAATCCCGGTCGTGTCGGCCCGTACTTCTCGGTGGGGACCTTATATACGTCTATAACGTTATATATCTTAACCTAAGGCAACCTAACATCTCGAATATTGTATTTTACAACATTCCAGGCGTGACGGCCCCTACTTCTCGGTGGGGACATTATATACGTCTATATCGTAATATAACCTAACCTAACCCATTTTGCCCCTCGCTGGTAATGGTTTACAAAATCCCGGTCGTGTCGGCCCGTACTTCTCGGTGTGGACATTATATACGTCTATAACGTTATATATACTAACCTAAGGGAAGCTAACATCTCGGATGTAGTATTTTCCAACATTCCAGGCGTCACGGCCCCTACTTCTCGGTGGGGACATTATATACGTCTATATCGTAATATAACCTAACCCAACCCATTTTGCCCATCGGTGATAATGTTTTACAGAATCCCGGCCGTGTCGTCCCTTAAGTCTCGGTAGGGACATTATATACGTCTATAACGTTATATATCCTAACCTAAGGGAACCTAACATCGCGGATGTAGTATTTCACAACATTCCTGGCGGGTCGGCGACAATTCTCGGTGGGAACATTATATACGTCTATAACGTAATATAACCTAACCTAACCCATCTAGACCCTCGCTGGTAATGTTTTACAGAATCTCGGTCGTGTCGTCCCGTATGTCTCGGTGCGGACATTATATACGTCTATAACATTATATATCCTAACTAAGGCAACTTAACATCTCGGATGTAGTATTTTCCAACATTCCTGGCGGGTCGGCCCCAACTTCTCGGTGGGCACATTATATACGTCTATATCGTAATATAACCTAACCTAACCCATCTAGCCCCTAGCTGGGAATGTTTTACAGAATCTCGTTCGTGTCGTCCCGTACGTCTCGGTGCGGACATTATATACGTCTATATCGTTATATATCTTAACCTAAGGCAACCTAACATCTCGAATATTGTATTTTACAACATTCCAGGCGTGACGGCCCCTACTTCTCGGTGGGGACATTATATACGTCTATATCGTAATATAACCTAACCTAACCCATTTTGCCCCTCGCTGGTAATGTTTTACAAAATCCCGGTCGTGTCGGCCCGTACTTCTCGGTGGGGACATTATATACGTCTATAACGTTATATACCCTAACCTAAGGCAACCTAACATCTCGAATGTAGTATTTCACAACATTCCTGGCGGGTCCGCCCCACTTCTCGGTGGGAACATTATATACGTCTATATCGTAATATAACCTAACCTAACCCATCTAGAACCTCGCTGGTAATATTTAACAAAATCCCGGTCGTGACGGCACGTACTTCTCGGTGGGGACCTTATATACGTCTATAACGTTATATATCCTAACCTAAGGGAACCTAACATCTTGGATGTCGTATTTTCCAACATTCCTAGCGGGTCGGCCCCAACTTCTCGGTGGGCACATTATATACGTCTATATCGTAATATAACCTAACCTAACCCATCTAGACCCTCGCTGGTAATGTTTTACAAAATCCCGGTCGTGTCGGCCCGTACTTCTCGGTGGGGACCTTATATACGTCTATAACGTTATATATCCTAACCTAAGGGAACCTAACATCTCAGATTAAGTATTTTCCAACATTCCAGGCGTGACGGCATCTACTTCTCGGTGGGGACATTATATACGTCTATAACGTAATATAACCTAACCTAACCCATCCAGCCCCTCGCTGGTAATGTTTTACAAAATCCCGGTCGTGTCGGCCCGTACTTCTCGGTGGGGACCTTATATACGTCTATAACGTTATATATCCTAACCTAAGGGAACCTAACATCTCAGATTAAGTATTTTCCAACATTCCTAGCGGGTCGGCCCCCACTTCTCGGTGGGCACATTGTATACGTCTATATAGTAATATAACCTAACCTAACCCATCTAGAACCTCGCTGGTAATGTTTTACAAAATCCCGGTCGTGTCGGCCCGTACTTCTCGGTGGGGACCTTATATACGTCTATAACGTTATATATCTTAACCTAAGGCAACCTAACATCTCGAATATTGTATTTTACAACATTCCAGGCGTGACGGCCCCTACTTCTCGGTGGGGACATTATATACGTCTATATCGTAATATAACCTAACCTAACCCATTTTGCCCCTCGCTGGTAATGGTTTACAAAATCCCGGTCGTGTCGGCCCGTACTTCTCGGTGTGGACATTATATACGTCTATAACGTTATATATACTAACCTAAGGGAAGCTAACATCTCGGATGTAGTATTTTCCAACATTCCAGGCGTCACGGCCCCTACTTCTCGATGTGCACATTATATACGTCTATATCGTAATATAACCTAACCTAATCCATCTAGACCCTCGCTGGTAATGTTTTACAAAATCCCGGTCGTGTCGTCCCTTAAGTCTCGGTAGGGACATTATATACGTCTATAACGTTATATATCCTAACCTAAGGGAACCTAACATCGCGGATGTAGTATTTCACAACATTCCTGGCGGGTCGGCGCCAATTCTCGGTGGGAACATTATATACGTCTATAACGTAATATAACCTAACCTAACCCATCTAGACCCTCGCTGGTAATTTTTACAAAATCCCGGTCGTGTCGGCCCGTACTTCTCGGTGAGGACATTATATACGTCTATAACGTTATATATCCTAACCTAGGGGAACCTAACATCTCGGATGTAGTATGTTCCAACATTCCTGGCGGGTCGGCCCCAACTTCTCGGTGGGCACATTATATACGTCTATATCGTAATATAACCTAACCTAACCCATCTAGACCCTCGCTGGTAATGGTTTACAAAATCCCGGTCGTGTCGGCCCGTACTTCTCGGTGCGGACATTATATACGTCTATAACGTTTTATATCCTAACCTAAGGCAACCTAACATCTCGGATGTAGTATTTTCCAACTTTCCAGGCGTGACGGCCCCTACTTCTCGGTGGGGACACTATATACGTCTATATCGTAATATAACCTAACCTAACCCATCTAGACCCTCGCTGGTAATGTTTTACAATACCCCGGTCGTGTCAGCCCGTACTTCTCGGTGGGGATATTATATACGTCTATAAAGTTATATATCCTAACCTAAGGCAACTTAACATCTCGGATGTAGTATTTTCCAACATTCCTGTCGGGTCGGCCCCTACTTCTCGATGTGCACATTATATACGTCTATATCGTAATATAACCTAACCTAATCCATCTAGACCCTCGCTGGTAATGTTTTACAAAATCCCGGTCGTGTCGGCCCGTACTTCTAGGTGGGGACATTATATACGTCTATAACGTTATATATCATAACCTAAGGGAACCTAACATCTCGGTTGTAGTATTTTCCAACATTCCAGGCGTCACGGCCCCTACTTCTCGGTGGGGACATTATATACGTCTATATCGTAATATAACCTAACCCAACCCATTTTGCCCATCGGTGATAATGTTTTACAGAATCCCGGCCGTGTCGTCCCTTAAGTCTCGGTAGGGACATTATATACGTCTATAACGTTATATATCCTAACCTAAGGGAACCTAACATCGCGGATGTAGTATTTCACAACATTCCTGGCGGGTCGGCGACAATTCTCGGTGGGAACATTATATACGTCTATAACGTAATATAACCTAACCTAACCCATCTAGACCCTCGCTGGTAATTTTTACAAAATCCCGGTCGTGTCGGCCCGTACTTCTCGGTGAGGACATTATATACGTCTATAAAGTTATATATCCTAACCTAAGGGAACCTAACATCTCGGATGTAGTATGTTCCAACATTCCTGGCGGGTCGGCCCCAACTTCTCGGTGGGCACATTATATACGTCTATATCGTAATATAACCTAACCTAACCCATCTAGACCCTCGCTGGTAATGGTTTACAAAATCCCGGTCGTGTCGGCCCGTACTTCTCGGTGCGGACATTATATACGTCTATAACGTTTTATATCCTAACCTAAGGCAACCTAACATCTCGGATGTAGTATTTTCCAACTTTCCAGGCGTGACGGCCCCTACTTCTCGGTGGGGACACTATATACGTCTATATCGTAATATAACCTAACCTAACCCATCTAGACCCTCGCTGGTAATGTTTTACAAAACCCCGGTCGTGTCAGCCCGTACTTCTCGGTGGGGATATTATATACGTCTATAAAGTTATATATCCTAACCTAAGGCAACTTAACATCTCGGATGTAGTATTTTCCAACATTCCTGTCGGGTCGGCCCCTACTTCTCGATGTGCACATTATATACGTCTATATCGTAATATAACCTAACCTAATCCATCTAGACCCTCGCTGGTAATGTTTTACAAAATCCCGGTCGTGTCGGCCCGTACTTCTCGGTGGGGACATTATATACGTCTATAACGTTATATATCCTAACCTAAGGGAACCTAACATCGCGGATGTAGTATTTCACAACATTCCTGGCGGGTCGGCGCCAATTCTCGGTGGGAACATTATATACGTCTATAACGTAATATAACCTAACCTAACCCATCTAGACCCTCGCTGGTAATGTTTTACAAAATCCCGGTCGTGTCGGCACGTACTTCTCGGTGGGGACATTATATACTTCTATAACGTTATATATCCTAACCTAAGGGAACCTAACATCTCGGATGTAGTATTTTCCAACATTCCAGGCGTGACGGCATCTACTTCTCGGTGGGGACATTATATACGTCTATATCGTAATATAACCTAACCTAACCCATCTAGACCCTCGCTGGTAATGTTTTACAGAATCTCGGTCGTGTCGTCCCGTATGTCTCGGTGCGGACATTATATACGTCTATAACATTATATATCCTAACTAAGGCAACTTAACATCTCGGATGTAGTATTTTCCAACATTCCTGGCGGGTCGGCCCCAACTTCTCGGTGGGCACATTATATACGTCTATATCGTAATATAACCTAACCTAACCCATCTAGCCCCTAGCTGGGAATGTTTTACAGAATCTCGTTCGTGTCGTCCCGTACGTCTCGGTGCGGACATTATATACGTCTATATCGTTATATATCTTAACCTAAGGCAACCTAACATTTCGAATATTGTATTTTACAACATTCCAGGCGTGACGGCCCCTACTTCTCGGTGGGGACATTATATACGTCTATATCGTAATATAACCTAACCTAACCCATTTTGCCCCTCGCTGGTAATGTTTTACAAAATCCCGGTCGTGTCGGCCCGTACTTCTCGGTGGGGACATTATATACGTCTATAACGTTATATACCCTAACCTAAGGCAACCTAACATCTCGAATGTAGTATTTCACAACATTCCTGGCGGGTCCGCCCCACTTCTCGGTGGGAACATTATATACGTCTATATCGTAATATAACCTAACCTAACCCATCTAGAACCTCGCTGGTAATATTTAACAAAATCCCGGTCGTGACGGCACGTACTTCTCGGTGGGGACCTTATATACGTCTATAACGTTATATATCCTAACCTAAGGGAACCTAACATCTTGGATGTCGTATTTTCCAACATTCCTAGCGGGTCGGCCCCAACTTCTCGGTGGGCACATTATATACGTCTATATCGTAATATAACCTAACCTAACCCATCTAGACCCTCGCTGGTAATGTTTTACAAAATCCCGGTCGTGTCGGCCCGTACTTCTCGGTGGGGACCTTATATACGTCTATAACGTTATATATCCTAACCTAAGGGAACCTAACATCTCAGATTAAGTATTTTCCAACATTCCAGGCGTGACGGCATCTACTTCTCGGTGGGGACATTATATACGTCTATAACGTAATATAACCTAACCTAACCCATCCAGCCCCTCGCTGGTAATGTTTTACAAAATCCCGGTCGTGTCGGCCCGTACTTCTCGGTGGGGACCTTATATACGTCTATAACGTTATATATCCTAACCTAAGGGAACCTAACATCTCAGATTAAGTATTTTCCAACATTCCTAGCGGGTCGGCCCCCACTTCTCGGTGGGCACATTGTATACGTCTATATAGTAATATAACCTAACCTAACCCATCTAGAACCTCGCTGGTAATGTTTTACAAAATCCCGGTCGTGTCGGCCCGTACTTCTCGGTGGGGACCTTATATACGTCTATAACGTTATATATCTTAACCTAAGGCAACCTAACATCTCGAATATTGTATTTTACAACATTCCAGGCGTGACGGCCCCTACTTCTCGGTGGGGACATTATATACGTCTATATCGTAATATAACCTAACCTAACCCATTTTGCCCCTCGCTGGTAATGTTTTACAAAATCCCGGTCGTGTCGGCCCGTACTTCTCGGTGGGGACATTATATACGTCTATAACGTTATGTATCCTAACCTAAGGGAACCTAACATCTCGGATGTAGTATTTTCCAAAATTCCTGGCGGGTCGGCCCCAACTTCTCGGTGGGGACATTATATACGTCTATAACGTAATATAACCTAACCTAACCCATCCAGCCCCTCGCTGGTAATGTTTTACAAAATCCCGGTCGTGTCGGCCCGTACTTCTCGGTGGGGACCTTATATACGTCTATAACGTTATATATCCTAACCTAAGGGAACCTAACATCTCAGATTAAGTATTTTCCAACATTCCTAGCGGGTCGGCCCCCACTTCTCGGTGGGCACATTGTATACGTCTATATAGTAATATAACCTAACCTAACCCATCTAGACCCTCGCTGGTAATGTTTTACAAAATCCCGGTCGTGTCGGCCCGTACTTCTCGGTGGGGACCTTATATACGTCTATAACGTTATATATCCTAACCTAAGGGAACCTAACATCTCGGATGTAGTATTTACCAACATTCCCAGCGGGTCGGCCCACACTTCTCGGTGGGCACACTGTATACGTCTATATCCTAATATAACCTAACCTAACCCATCTAGACCCTCGCTGGTAATGTTTTACAAAATCCCGGTCGTGTCGGCACGTACTTCTCGGTGGGGACAATATATACGTCTATAACGTTATATATCCTAACCTTAGGGAACCTAACATCTCGGATGTCGTATTTTCCAACATCCCTAGCGGGTCGGCCCCCACTTCTCGGTGGGCACACTGTATACGTCTATATCGTAATATAACCTAACCTAACCCATCTAGACCCTCGCTGGTAATGTTTTACAAAATCCCGGTCGTGTCCGCCCGTACTTCTCGGGGGGACAATATATACGTCTATAACGTTATATATCCTAACCTAAGGGAACCTAACATCTCGGATGTAGTATTTTCCAACATTCCAGGCGTCACGGTCCCTACTTCTCGGTGGGGACATTATATACGTCTATATCGTAATATAACCTAACCTAATCCATTTTGCCCATCGGTGATAATGTTTTACAGCATCCCGGCCGTGTCGTCCCGTAAGTCTCGGTAGGGACATTGTATGCATCTGTAACGTAATATACCCTAACCTAAGGCAACCTAACATCTCGAATGTGGTATTTCACAACATTGCTGGCGGGTCCGCCCCACTTCTCGGTGGGAACATTATATACGTCTATAACGTAATATAACCTAACCTAACCCATCTAGCCCCTAGCTGGGAATGTTTTACAGAATCTCTATCGTGTCGTCCCGTACGTCTCGGTGCGGACATTATATACCTCTATATCGTTATATATCCTAACCTAAGGGAACCTAACATCTCGGATGTCGTATTTTCCAACATTCCTAGCGGGACGTCCCCTACTTCTCGGTGGGCACATTATATACGTCTATATCGTAATATAACCTAACCTAACCCATCTAGACCCTCACTGGTAATGTTTTACAAAATCCCGGTCGTGTCCGCCCTTACTTCTCGGTGGGGAAATTATATGCGTCTACAACGTTATATACTAACCTAAGGGAACCTAACCTCTCGGATGTAGTATTTTCCAACATTCCTGGTGGTTCGGCCCCAACTTCTAGGTGGGCACATTATATACGTCTATATCGTAATATAACCTAACCTAACCCATCTAGACCCTCGCTGGTAATGTTTTGCAAAATCCCGGTCGTGTCGACCCGTCCATCTCGGTGGGGACATTATATACGTCTATAACGTTATATATACTAACCTAAGGGAAGCTAACACCTCGGATGTAGTATTTTCCAACATTCATGGCGGGTCGGCCCCAACTTCTCGGTGGGCACATTATATACCTCTATATCGTGATATAACCTAACCTAACCCATCTAGACCCTCGCTGGTAATGTTTTACAAAATCCCGGTCGTGTCGGCACGTACTTCTCGGTGGGGACATTATATACGTCTATAACGTTATATATCCTAACCTAAGGGAACCTAACCTCTCGGATGTAGTATTTTCCAACATTCCTGGCGGGTCGGCCCCAACTTCTCGGTGGGCACATTATATACGTCTATACCGTAATATAACCTAACCTAACCCATCTAGATCCTCGCTGGTAATGTTTTACAAAATCCCGGTCGTGTCGGCCCGTATTTCTCGGTGGGGACATTATATACGTCTAAAACGTTATATATTCTAACCTAAGGGAACCTAACCTCTCGGATGTAGTATTTTCCAACATTCCTGGCGGGTCGGCCCCAACTTCTCGGTGGGCACACTATATACGTCTATATCGTAATATAACCTAACCTAACCCATCTAGCCCCTAGCTGGGAATGTTTTACAGAATCTCGTTCGTGTCGTCCCGTACGTCTCGGTGCGGACATTATATACGTCTATATCGTTATATATCTTAACCTAAGGCAACTTAACATCTCGGATGTAGTATTTTCCAACATTCCTGGCGGGTCGGCCCCAACTTCTCGGTGGGCACATTATATACGTCTATATCGTAATATAACCTAACCTAACCCATCTAGACCCTCGCAGGTAATGTTTTACAAAATCCCGGTCGTGTCGGCCCGTACTTCTCGGTGGGGACATTATATACGTCTATAACGTTATATATCCTAACCTAAGGGAACCTAACGTCTCGGATGTAGTATTTACCAACATACCTAGCGGGTCGGCCCCCACTTCTCGGTGGGCACACTGTATACGTCTATATCCTAATATAACCTAACCTAACCCATCTAGACCCTCGCTGGTAATGTTTTACAAAATCCCGGTCGTGTCGACCCGTACTTCTCGGTGGGGAGATTATATACGTCTATAACGTTATATATCCTAACCTAAGGGAACCTAACATCTCGGATGTAGTATTTTCCAACATTCCAGGCGTGACGGCTTCTACTTCTCGGTGGGGACATTATATACGTCTATATCGTAATATAACCTAACCTAATCCATTTTGCCCCTCGGTTATAATGTTTTACAGAATCCCGGCCGTGTCGTCCCGTAAGTCTCGGTAGGGACATTGTATGCATCTGTAACGTAATATACCCTAACCTAAGGCAACCTAACATCTCGAATGTAGTATTTCACAACATTCCTGGCGGGTCCGCCCCACTTCTCGGAGGGAACATTATATACGTCTATATCGTAATATAACCTAACCTAACCCATCTAGACCCTCGCTGGTAATGGTTTACAAAATCCCGGTCGTGTCGGCCCGTACTTCTCGGTGTGTACATTATATACGTCTATAACGTTATATATACTAACCTAAGGGAAGCTAACATCTCGGATGTAGTATTTTCCAACATTCCAGGCGTCACGGCCCCTACTTCTCGGTGGGGACATTATATACGTCTATATCGTAATATAACCTAACCTAACCCATTTTGCCCCTCGGTGATAATGTTTTACAGAATCCCGGCCGTGTCGTCCCGTAAGTCTCGGTAGGGACATTGTATGCATCTGTAACGTAATATACCCTAACCTAAGGCAACCTAACATCTCGAATGTAGTATTTCACAACATTCCTGGCGGGTCCGCCCCACTTCTCGGTGGGAACATTATATACGTCTATATCGTAATATAACCTAACCTAACCCATCTAGACCCTCGCTGGTAATGTTTTCCAAAATCCCGGTCGTGTCGGCCCGTACTTCTCGGTGGGGACATTATATACGTCTATAACGTTATATATCATAACCTAAGGGAACCTAACATCTCGGTTGTAGTATTATCCAACATTCCAGGCGTCACGGCCCCTACTTCTCGGTGGGGACATTGTATACGTCTATATCGTAATATAACCTAACCTAACCCATTTTGCCCATCGGTGATAATGTTTTACAGAATCCCGGCCGTGTCGTCCCGTAAGTCTCGGTAGGGACATTGTATGCATCTGTAACGTAATATACCCTAACCTAAGGCAACCTAACATCTCGAATGTGGTATTTCACAATATTCCTGGCGGGTCCGCCCCACTTCTCGGTGGGAACATTATATACGTCTATAACGTAATATAACCTAACCTAACCTATCTAGCCCCTAGCTGGGAATGTTTTACAGAATCTCTATCGTGTCGTCCCGTACGTCTCGGTGCGGACATTATATACCTCTATATCGTTATATATCCTAACCTAAGGGAACCTAACATCTCGGATGTCGTATTTTCCAACATTCCTAGCGGGACGTCCCCTACTTCTCGGTGGGCACATTATATACGTCTATATCGTAATATAACCTAACCTAACCCATCTAGAACCACGCTGGTAATGTTTTACAAAATCCCGGTCGTGTCGGCCCTTACTTCTCGGTGGGGAAATTATATGCGTCTACAACGTTATATACTAACCTAAGGGAACCTAACCTCTCGGATGTAGTATTTTCCAACATTCCTGCTGGGTCGGCCCCAACTTCTAGGTGGGCACATTGTATACGTCTATATCGTAATATAACCTAACCTAACCCATCTAGACCCTCGCTGGTAATGTTTTGCAAAATCCCGGTCGTGTCGGCACGTACTTCTCGGTGGGGACATTATATACGTCTATAACGTTACATATCCTAACCTAAGGGAACCTAACCTCTCGGATGTAGTATTTTCCAACATTCCTGGCGGGTCGGCCCCAACTTCTCGGTGGGCACATTATATACGTCTATATCGTAATATAACCTAACCTAACCCATCTAGATCCTCGCTGGTAATGTTTTACAAAATCCCGGTCGTGTCGGCCCGTACTTCTCGGTGGGGACATTATATACGTCTAAAACGTTATATATTCTAACCTAAGGGAACCTAACCTCTCGGATGTAGTATTTTCCAACATTCCTGGCGGGTCGGCCCCAACTTCTCGGTGGGCACATTATATACGTCTATATCGTAATATAACCTAACCTAACCCATCTAGCCCCTAGCTGTGAATGTTTTACAGAATCTCGTTCGTGTCGTCCCGTACGTCTCGGTGCGGACATTATATACGTCTATATCGTTATATATCTTAACCTAAGGCAACCTAACATCTCGAATATTGTATTTTACAACATTCCAGGCGTGACGGACCCTACTTCTCGGTGGGGACATTATATACGTCTATATCGTAATATAACCTAACCTAACCCATTTTGCCCCTCGCTGGTAATGTTTTACAAAATCCCGGTCGTGTCGGCCCGTACTTCTCGGTGGGGACATTATATACGTCTATAACGTTGTGTATCCTAACCTAAGGGAACCTAACATCTCGGATGTAGTATTTTCCAACATTCCTGGCGGGTCGGCCCCAACTTCTCGGTGGGCACACTGTATACGTCTATATCGTAATATAACCTAACCTAACCCATTTAGACGCTCGCTGGTAATGTTTTACAAAATCCCGGTCGTGTCGGCCCGTACTTCTCGGTGGGGACATTATATACGTCTATAACGTTATATACCCTAACCTAAGGCAACCTAACATCTCGAATGTAGTATTTCACAACATTCCTGGCGGGTCCGCCCCACTTCTCGGTGGGAACATTATATACGTCTATATCGTAATATAACCTAACCTAACCCTAGAACCTCGCTGGTAATATTTAACAAAATCCCGGTCGTGACGGCACGTACTTCTCGGTGGGGACCTTATATACGTCTATAACGTTATATATCCTAACCTAAGGGAACCTAACATCTTGGATGTCGTATTTTCCAACATTCCTAGCGGGTCGGCCCCAACTTCTCGGTGGGCACATTATATACGTCTATATCGTAATATAACCTAACCTAACCCATCTAGACCCTCGCTGGTAATGTTTTACAAAATCCCGGTCGTGTCGGCCCGTACTTCTCGGTGGGGACATTATATACGTCTATAACGTTATATATCCTAACCTAAGGGAACCTAACATCTCGGATGTAGTATTTTCCAAAATTCCTGGCGGGTCGGCCCCAACTTCTCGGTGGGGACATTATATACGTCTATAACGTAATATAACCTAACCTAACCCATCCAGCCCCTCGCTGGTAATGTTTTACAAAATCCCGGTCGTGTCGGCCCGTTCTTCTCGGTGGGGACCTTATATACGTCTATAACGTTATATATCCTAACCTAAGGGAACCTAACATCTCAGATTAAGTATTTTCCAACATTCCTAGTGGGTCGGCCCCCACTTCTCGGTGGGCACATTGTATACGTCTATATAGTAATATAACCTAACCTAACCCATCTAGACCCTCGCTGGTAATGTTTTACAAAATCCCGGTCGTGTCGGCCCGTACTTCTCGGTGGGGACCTTATATACGTCTATAACGTTATATATCCTAACCTAAGGGAACCTAACATCTCGGATGTAGTATTTACCAACATTCCCAGCGGGTCGGCCCCCACTTCTCGGTGGGCACACTGTATACGTCTATATCCTAATATAACCTAACCTAACCCATCTAGACCCTCGCTGGTAATGTTTTACAAAATCCCGGTCGTGTCGGCACGTACTTCTCGGTGGGGACAATATATACGTCTATAACGTTATATATCCTAACCTAAGGGAACCTAACATCTCGGATGTCGTATTTTCCAACATCCCTAGCGGGTCGGCCCCCACTTCTCGGTGGGCACACTGTATACGTCTATATCGTAATATAACCTAACCTAACCCATCTAGACCCTCGCTGGTAATGTTTTACAAAATCCCGGTCGTGTCCGCCCGTCCATCTCGGTGGGGACATTATATACGTCTATAACGTTATATATACTAACCTAAGGGAAGCTAACACCTCGGATGTAGTATTTTCCAACATTCATGGCGGGTCGGCCCCAACTTCTCGGTGGGCACATTATATACCTCTATATCGTGATATAACCTAACCAAACCCATCTAGACCCTCGCTGGTAATGTTTTACAAAATCCCGGTCGTGTCGGCACGTACTTCTCGGTGGGGACATTATATACGTCTATAACGTTATATATCCTAACCTAAGGGAACCTAACCTCTCGGATGTAGTATTTTCCAACATTCCTGGCGTGACGGCCCCTACTTCTCGGTGGGGACATTATATACGTCTATATCGTAATATAACCTAACCTAACCCATTTTGCCCCTCGCTGGTAATGTTTTACAAAATCCCGGTCGTGTCGGCCCGTACTTCTCGGTGGGGACATTATATACGTCTATAACGTTATGTATCCTAACCTAAGGGAACCTAACATCTCGGATGTCGTATTTTCCAACATTCCTAGCGGGTCGGCCCCCACTTCTCGGTGGGCACACTGTATACGTCTATATCGTAATATAACCTAACCTAACCCATTTAGACGCTCGCTGGTAATGTTTTACAAAATCCCGGTCGTGTCGGCCCGTACTTCTCGGTGGGGACATTATATACGTCTATAACGTTATATACCCTAACCTAAGGCAACCTATCATCTCGAATGTAGTATTTCACAACATTCCTGGCGGGTCCGCCCCACTTCTCGGTGGGAAAATTATATACGTCTATAACGTAATATAACCTAACCTAACCCATCCAGCCCCTCGCTGGTAATGTTTTACAGAATCTCGGTCGTGTCGTTCCGTATGTCTCGGTGCGGACATTATATACGTCTATAACGTTATATATCCTAACCTAAGGCAACTTAACATCTCGGATGTAGTATTTTCCAACATTCCTGGCGGGTCGGCCCCAACTTCTCGGTGGGCACATTATATACGTCTATATCGTAATATAACCTAACCTAACCCATCTAGACCCTCGCAGGTAATGTTTTACAAAATCCCGGTCGTGTCGGCCCGTACTTCTCGGTGGGGACATTATATACGTCTATAACGTTATATATCCTAACCTAAGGGAACCTAAAATCTCGGATGTAGTATTTACCAACATTCCTAGCGGGTCGGCCCCCACTTCTCGGTGGGCACACTGTATACGTCTATATCCTAATATAACCTAACGTAACCCATCTAGACCCTCGCTGGTAATGTTTTACAAAATCCCGGTCGTGTCGACCCGTACTTCTCGGTGGGGAGATTATATACGTCTATAACGTTATATATCCTAACCTAAGGGAACCTAACATCTCGGATGTAGTATTTACCAACATTCCCAGCGGGTCGGCCCCCACTTCTCGGTGGGCACACTGTATACGTCTATATCCTAATATAACCTAACCTAACCCATCTAGACCCTCGCTGGTAATGTTTTACAAAATCCCGGTCGTGTCGGCACGTACTTCTCGGTGGGGACAATATATACGTCTATAACGTTATATATCCTAACCTAAGAGAACCTAACATCTCGGATGTCGTATTTTCCAACATCCCTAGCGGGTCGGCCCCCACTTCTCGGTGGGCACACTGTATACGTCTATATCGTAATATAACCTAACCTAACCCATCTAGACCCTCGCTGGTAATGTTTTACAAAATCCCGGTCGTGTCCGCCCGTCCATCTCGGTGGGGACATTATATACGTCTATAACGTTATATATACTAACCTAAGGGAAGCTAACACCTCGGATGTAGTATTTTCCAACATTCATGGCGGGTCGGCCCCAACTTCTCGGTGGGCACATTATATACCTCTATATCGTGATATAACCTAACCTAACCCATCTAGAGCCTCGCTGGTAATGTTTTACAAAATCCCGGTCGTGTCGGCACGTACTTCTCGGTGGGGACATTATATACGTCTATAACGTTATATATCCTAACCTAAGGGAACCTAACCTCTCGGATGTAGTATTTTCCAACATTCCTGGCGTGACGGCCCCTACTTCTCGGTGGGGACATTATATACGTCTATATCGTAATATAACCTAACCTAACCCATTTTGCCCCTCGCTGGTAGTGTTTTACAAAATCCCGGTCGTGTCGGCCCGTACTTCTCGGTGGGGACATTATATACGTCTATAACGTTATGTATCCTAACCTAAGGGAACCTAACATCTCGGATGTCGTATTTTCCAACATTCCTAGCGGGTCGGCCCCCACTTCTCGGTGGGCACACTGTATACGTCTATATCGTAATATAACCTAACCTAACCCATTTAGACGCTCGCTGGTAATGTTTTACAAAATCCCGGTCGTGTCGGCCCGTACTTCTCGGTGGGGACATTATATACGTCTATAACGTTATATACCCTAACCTAAGGCAACCTATCATCTCGAATGTAGTATTTCACAACATTCCTGGCGGGTCCGCCCCACTTCTCGGTGGGAAAATTATATACGTCTATAACGTAATATAACCTAACCTAACCCATCCAGCCCCTCGCTGGTAATGTTTTACAGAATCTCGGTCGTGTCGTTCCGTATGTCTCGGTGCGGACATTATATACGTCTATAACGTTATATATCCTAACCTAAGGCAACATAACATCTCGGATGTAGTATTTTCCAACATTCCTGGCGGGTCGGCCCCAACTTCTCGGTGGGCACATTATATACGTCTATATCGTAATATAACCTAACCTAACCCATCTAGACCCTCGCAGGTAATGTTTTACAAAATCCCGGTCGTGTCGGCCCGTACTTCTCGGTGGGGACATTATATACGTCTATAACGTTATATATCCTAACCTAAGGGAACCTAAAATCTCGGATGTAGTATTTACCAACATTCCTAGCGGGTCGGCCCCCACTTCTCGGTGGGCACACTGTATACGTCTATATCCTAATATAACCTAACGTAACCCATCTAGACCCTCGCTGGTAATGTTTTACAAAATCCCGGTCGTGTCGACCCGTACTTCTCGGTGGGGAGATTATATACGTCTATAACGTTATATATCCTAACCTAAGGGAACCTAACATCTCGGATGTAGTATTTTCCAACATTCCAGGCGTGACGGCATCTACTTCTCGGTGGGGACATTATATACGTCTATATCGTAATATAACCTAACCTAACCCATTTTGCCCCTCGGTTATAATGTTTTACAGAATCCCGGCCGTGTCGTCCCGTAAGTCTCGGTAGGGACATTGTATGCATCTGTAACGTAATATACCCTAACCTAAGGCAACATAACATCTCGAATGTAGTATTTCACAACATTCCTGGCGGGTCCGCCCCACTTCTCGGAGGGAACATTATATACGTCTATATCGTAATATAACCTAACCTAACCCATCTAGACCCTCGCTGGTAATGTTTTACAAAATCCCGGTAGTGTCGTCCCGTACGTCTCGGTGGGGACCTTATATACGTCTATAACGTCATATATCCTAACCTAAGGGAACCTAACATCTCGGATGTAGTATTTACCAACATTCCTAGCGGGTCGGCCCCCACTTCTCGGTGGGCACACTGTATACGTCTATATCCTAATATAACCTAACCTAACCCATCTAGACCCTCGCTGGTAATGTTTTACAAAATCCCGGTCGTGTCGGCCCGTACTTCTCGGTGGGGACATTATATACGTCTATAACGTTATATATCCTAACCTAAGGGAACCTAACATCTCGGGTGTAGTATTTTCCAAAATTCCTGGCGGGTCGGCCCCAACTTCTCGGTGGGGACATTATATACGTCTATAACGTAATATAACCTAACCTAACCCATCCAGCCCCTCGCTGGTAATGTTTTACAAAATCCCGGTCGTGTCGGCCCGTACTTCTCGGTGGGGACCTTATATACGTCTATAACGTTATATATCCTAACCTAAGGGATCCTAACATCTCAGATTAAGTATTTTCCAACATTCCTAGCGGGTCGGCCCCCACTTCTCGGTGGGCACATTGTATACGTCTATATAGTAATATAACCTAACCTAACCCATCTAGACCCTCGCTGGTAATGTTTTACAAAATCCCGGTCGTGTCGGCCCGTACTTCTCGGTGGGGACCTTATATACGTCTATAACGTTATATATCCTAACCTAAGGGAACCTAACATCTCGGATGTAGTATTTACCAACATTCCTAGCGGGTCGGCCCCCACTTCTCGGTGGGCACACTGTATACGTCTATATCCTAATATAACCTAACCTAACCCATCTAGACCCTCGCTGCTAATGTTTTACAAAATCCCGGTCGTGTCGGCCCGTACTTCTCGGTGGGGACATTATATACGTCTATAACGTTATATATCCTAACCTAAGGGAACCTAACATCTCGGATGTAGTATTTTCCAAAATTCCTGGCGGGTCGGCCCCAACTTCTCGGTGGGGACATTATATACCTCTATAACGTAATATAACCTAACCTAACCCATCCAGCCCCTCGCTGGTAATGTTTTACAAAATCCCGGTCGTGTCGGCCCGTACTTCTCGGTGGGGACCTTATATACGTCTATAACGTTATATATCCTAACCTAAGGGAACCTAACATCTCAGATTAAGTATTTTCCAACATTCCTAGCGGGTCGGCCCCCACTTCTCGGTGGGCACATTGTATACGTCTATATAGTAATATAACCTAACCTAACCCATCTAGACCCTCGCTGGTAATGTTTTACAAAATCCCGGTCGTGTCGGCCCGTACTTCTCGGTGGGGACCTTATATACGTCTATAACGTTATATATCCTAACCTAAGGGAACCTAACATCTCGGATGTAGTATTTACCAACATTCCTAGCGGGTCGGCCCCCACTTCTCGGTGGGCACACTGTATACGTCTATATCCTAATATAACCTAACCTAACCCATCTAGACCCTCGCTGGTAATGTTTTACAAAATCCCGGTCGTGTCGGCCCTTACTTCTCGGTGGGGAAATTATATGCGTCTACAACGTTATATACTAACCTAAGGGAACCTAACCTCTCGGATGTAGTATTTTCCAACATTCCTGGCGGGTCGGCCCCAACTTCTCGGTGGGCACATTATATACGTCTATATCGTAATATAACCTAACCTAACCCATCTAGACCCTCGCTGGTAATGGTTTACAAAATCCCGGTCGTGTCGGCCCTTACTTCTCGGTGTGGACATTATATACGTCTATAACGTTATATATACTAACCTAAGGGAACCTAACATCTCGGTTGTAGTATTTTCCAACATTCCAGGCGTCACGGCCCCTACTTCTCGGTGGGGACATTATATACGTCTATATCGTAATATAACCTAACCTAACCCATTTTGCCCATCGGTGATAATGTTTTACAGAATCCCGGCCGTGTCGTCCCGTAAGTCTCGGTAGGGACATTGTATGCATCTGTAACGTAATATACCCTAACCTAAGGCAACCTAACATCTGGAATGTGGAATTTCACAACATTCCTGGCGGGACGTCCCCTACTTCTCGGTGGGCACATTATATACGTCTATATCGTAATATATACTAACCTAACCCATCTAGACCCTCACTGGTAATGTTTTACAAAATCCCGGTCGTGTCGGCCCTTACTTCTCGGTGGGGACAATATATACGTCTATAACGTTATATATCCTAACCTAAGGGAACCTAACATCTCGGATGTAGTATTTTCCAACATTCCAGGCGTCACGGTCCCTACTTCTCGGTGGGGACATTATATACGTCTATATCGTAATATAACCTAACCTAACCCATCTAGATCCTCGCTGGTAATGTTTTACAAAATCCCGGTCGTGTCGGCCCGTACTTCTCGGTGGGGACATTATATACGTCTAAAACGTTATATATTCTAACCTAAGGGAACCTAACCTCTCGGATGTAGTATTTTCCAACATTCCTGGCGGGTCGGCCCCAACTTCTCGGTGGGCACATTATATACGTCTATATCGTAATATAACCTAACCTAACCCATCTAGCCCCTAGCTGTGAATGTTTTACAGAATCTCGTTCGTGTCGTCCCGTACGTCTCGGTGCGGACATTATATACGTCTATATCGTTATATATCTTAACCTAAGGCAACCTAACATCTCGAATATTGTATTTTACAACATTCCAGGCGTGACGGCCCCTACTTCTCGGTGGGGACATTATATACGTCTATATCGTAATATAACCTAACCTAACCCATTTTGCCCCTCGCTGGTAATGTTTTACAAAATCCCGGTCGTGTCGGCCCGTACTTCTCGGTGGGGACATTATATACGTCTATAACGTTGTGTATCCTAACCTAAGGGAACCTAACATCTCGGATGTAGTATTTTCCAACATTCCTGGCGGGTCGACCCCAACTTCTCGGTGGGCACACTGTATACGTCTATATCGTAATATAACCTAACCTAACCCATTTAGACGCTCGCTGGTAATGTTTTACAAAATCCCGGTCGTGTCGGCCCGTACTTCTCGGTGGGGACATTATATACGTCTATAACGTTATATACCCTAACCTAAGGCAACCTAACATCTCGAATGTAGTATTTCACAACATTCCTGGCGGGTCCGCCCCACTTCTCGGTGGGAACATTATATACGTCTATATCGTAATATAACCTAACCTAACCCTAGAACCTCGCTGGTAATATTTAACAAAATCCCGGTCGTGACGGCACGTACTTCTCGGTGGGGACCTTATATACGTCTATAACGTTATATATCCTAACCTAAGGGAACCTAACATCTTGGATGTCGTATTTTCCAACATTCCTAGCGGGTCGGCCCCAACTTCTCGGTGGGCACATTATATACGTCTATATCGTAATATAACCTAACCTAACCCATCTAGACCCTCGCTGGTAATGTTTTACAAAATCCCGGTCGTGTCGGCCCGTACTTCTCGGTGGGGACATTATATACGTCTATAACGTTATATATCCTAACCTAAGGGAACCTAACATCTCGGATGTAGTATTTTCCAAAATTCCTGGCGGGTCGGCCCCAACTTCTCGGTGGGGACATTATATACATCTATAACGTAATATAACCTAACCTAACCCATCCAGCCCCTCGCTGGTAATGTTTTACAAAATCCCGGTCGTGTCGGCCCGTACTTCTCGGTGGGGACCTTATATACGTCTATAACGTTATATATCCTAACCTAAGGGAACCTAACATCTCAGATTAAGTATTTTCCAACATTCCTAGCGGGTCGGCCCCCACTTCTCGGTGGGCACATTGTATACGTCTATATAGTAATATAACCTAACCTAACCCATCTAGACCCTCGCTGGTAATGTTTTACAAAATCCCGGTTGTGTCGGCCCGTACTTCTCGGTGGGGACCTTATATACGTCTATAACGTTATATATCTTAACCTAAGGCAACCTAACATCTCGAATATTGTATTTTACAACATTCCAGGCGTGACGGCCCCTACTTCTCGGTGGGGACATTATATACGTCTATATCGTAATATAACCTAACCTAACCCATTTTGCCCCTCGCTGGTAATGTTTTACAAAATCCCGGTCGTGTCGGCCCGTACTTCTCGGTGGGGACATTATATACGTCTATAACGTTATGTATCCTAACCTAAGGGAGCCTAACATCTCGGATGTAGTATTTTCCAAAATTCCTGGCGGGTCGGCCCCAACTTCTCGGTGGGGACATTATATACGTCTATAACGTAATATAACCTAACCTAACCCATCCAGCCCCTCGCTGGTAATGTTTTACAAAATCCCGGTCGTGTCGGCCCGTACTTCTCGGTGGGGACCTTATATACGTCTATAACGTTATATATCCTAACCTAAGGGAACCTAACATCTCAGATTAAGTATTTTCCAACATTCCTAGCGGGTCGGCCCCCACTTCTCGGTGGGCACATTGTATACGTCTATATAGTAATATAACCTAACCTAACCCATCTAGACCCTCGCTGGTAATGTTTTACAAAATCCCGGTCGTGTCGGCCCGTACTTCTCGGTGGGGACCTTATATACGTCTATAACGTTATATATCCTAACCTAAGGGAACCTAACATCTCGGATGTAGTATTTACCAACATTCCCAGCGGGTCGGCCCCCACTTCTCGGTGGGCACACTGTATACGTCTATATCCTAATATAACCTAACCTAACCCATCTAGACCCTCGCTGGTAATGTTTTACAAAATCCCGGTCGTGTCGGCACGTACTTCTCGGTGGGGACAATATATACGTCTATAACGTTATATATCCTAACCTAAGGGAACCTAACATCTCGGATGTCGTATTTTCCAACATCCCTAGCGGGTCGGCCCCCACTTCTCGGTGGGCACACTGTATACGTCTATATCGTAATATAACCTAACCTAACCCATCTAGACCCTCGCTGGTAATGTTTTACAAAATCCCGGTCGTGTCCGCCCGTCCATCTCGGTGGGGACATTATATACGTCTATAACGTTATATATACTAACCTAAGGGAAGCTAACACCTCGGATGTAGTATTTTCCAACATTCATGGCGGGTCGGCCCCAACTTCTCGGTGGGCACATTATATACCTCTATATCGTGATATAACCTAACCTAACCCATCTAGACCCTCGCTGGTAATGTTTTACAAAATCCCGGTCGTGTCGGCACGTACTTCTCGGTGGGGACATTATATACGTCTATAACGTTATATATCCTAACCTAAGGGAACCTAACCTCTCGGATGTAGTATTTTCCAACATTCCTGGCGTGACGGCCCCTACTTCTCGGTGGGGACATTATATACGTCTATATCGTAATATAACCTAACCTAACCCATTTTGCCCCTCGCTGGTAATGTTTTACAAAATCCCGGTCGTGTCGGCCCGTACTTCTCGGTGGGGACATTATATACGTCTATAACGTTATGTATCCTATCCTAAGGGAACCTAACATCTCGGATGTCGTATTTTCCAACATTCCTAGCGGGTCGGCCCCCACTTCTCGGTGGGCACACTGTATACGTCTATATCGTAATATAACCTAACCTAACCCATTTAGACGCTCGCTGGTAATGTTTTACAAAATCCCGGTCGTGTCGGCCCGTACTTCTCGGTGGGGACATTATATACGTCTATAACGTTATATACCCTAACCTAAGGCAACCTATCATCTCGAATGTAGTATTTCATAACATTCCTGGCGGGTCCGCCCCACTTCTCGGTGGGAAAATTATATACGTCTATAACGTAATATAACCTAACCTAACCCATCCAGCCCCTCGCTGGTAATGTTTTACAGAATCTCGGTCGTGTCGTTCCGTATGTCTCGGTGCGGACATTATATACGTCTATAACGTTATATATCCTAACCTAAGGCAACTTAACATCTCGGATGTAGTATTTTCCAACATTCCTGGCGGGTCGGCCCCAACTTCTCGGTGGGCACATTATATACGTCTATATCGTAATATAACCTAACCTAACCCATCTAGACCCTCGCAGGTAATGTTTTACAAAATCCCGGTCGTGTCGGCCCGTACTTCTCGGTGGGGACATTATATACGTCTATAACGTTATATATCCTAACCTAAGGGAACCTAACATCTCGGATGTAGTATTTACCAACATTCCTAGCGGGTCGGCCCCCACTTCTCGGTGGGCACACTGTATACGTCTATATACTAATATAACCTAACGTAACCCATCTAGACCCTCGCTGGTAATGTTTTACAAAATCCCGGTCGTGTCGACCCGTACTTCTCGGTGGGGAGATTATATACGTCTATAACGTTATATATCCTAACCTAAGGGAACCTAACATCTCGGATGTAGTATTTTCCAACATTCCAGGCGTGACGGCATCTACTTCTCGGTGGGGACATTATATACGTCTATATCGTAATATAACCTAACCTAACCCATTTTGCCCCTCGGTTATAATGTTTTACAGAATCCCGGCCGTGTCGTCCCGTAAGTCTCGGTAGGGACATTGTATGCATCTGTAACGTAATATACCCTAACCTAAGGCAACATAACATCTCGAATGTAGTATTTCACAACATTCCTGGCGGGTCCGCCCCACTTCTCGGAGGGAACATTATATACGTCTATATCGTAATATAACCTAACCTAACCCATCTAGACCCTCGCTGGTAATGTTTTACAAAATCCCGGTAGTGTCGTCCCGTACGTCTCGGTGGGGACCTTATATACGTCTATAACGTCATATATCCTAACCTAAGGGAACCTAACATCCCGGATGTAGTATTTACCAACATTCCTAGCGGGTCGGCCCCCACTTCTCGGTGGGCACACTGTATACGTCTATATCCTAATATAACCTAACCTAACCCATCTAGACCCTCGCTGGTAATGTTTTACAAAATCCCGGTCGTGTCGGCCCGTACTTCTCGGTGGGGACATTATATACGTCTATAACGTTATATATCCTAACCTAAGGGAACCTAACATCTCGGATGTAGTATTTTCCAAAATTCCTGGCGGGTCGGCCCCAACTTCTCGGTGGGGACATTATATACGTCTATAACGTAATATAACCTAACCTAACCCATCCAGCCCCTCGCTGGTAATGTTTTACAAAATCCCGGTCGTGTCGGCCCGTACTTCTCGGTGGGGACCTTATATACGTCTATAACGTTATATATCCTAACCTAAGGGAACCTAACATCTCAGATTAAGTATTTTCCAACATTCCTAGCGGGTCGGCCCCCACTTCTCGGTGGGCACATTGTATACGTCTATATAGTAATATAACCTAACCTAACCCATCTAGACCCTCGCTGGTAATGTTTTACAAAATCCCGGTCGTGTCGGCCCGTACTTCTCGGTGGGGACCTTATATACGTCTATAACGTTATATATCCTAACCTAAGGGAACCTAACCTCTCGGATGTAGTATTTACCAACATTCCTAGCGGGTCGGCCCCCACTTCTCGGTGGGCACACTGTATACGTCTATATCCTAATATAACCTAACCTAACCCATCTAGACCCTCGCTGCTAATGTTTTACAAAATCCCGGTCGTGTCGGCCCGTACTTCTCGGTGGGGACATTATATACGGCTATAACGTTATATATCCTAACCTAAGGGAACCTAACATCTCGGATGTAGTATTTTCCAAAATTTCTGGCGGGTCGGCCCCAACTTCTCGGTGGGGACATTATATACCTCTATAACGTAATATAACCTAACCTAACCCATCCAGCCCCTCGCTGGTAATGTTTTACAAAATCCCGGTCGTGTCGGCCCGTACTTCTCGGTGGGGACCTTATATACGTCTATAACGTTATATATCCTAACCTAAGGGAACCTAACATCTCAGATTAAGTATTTTCCAACATTCCTAGCGGGTCGGCCCCCACTTCTCGGTGGGCACATTGTATACGTCTATATAGTAATATAACCTAACCTAACCCATCTAGACCCTCGCTGGTAATGTTTTACAAAATCCCGGTCGTGTCGGCCCGTACTTCTCGGTGGGGACCTTATATACGTCTATAACGTTATATATCCTAACCTAAGGGAACCTAACCTCTCGGATGTAGTATTTACCAACATTCCTAGCGGGTCGGCCCCCACTTCTCGGTGGGCACACTGTATACGTCTATATCCTAATATAACCTAACCTAACCCATCTAGACCCTCGCTGGTAATGTTTTACAAAATCCCGGTCGTGTCGGCCCTTACTTCTCGGTGGGGAAATTATATGCGTCTACAACGTTATATACTAACCTAAGGGAACCTAACCTCTCGGATGTAGTATTTTCCAACATTCCTGGCGGGTCGGCCCCAACTTCTCGGTGGGCACATTATGTACGTCTATATCGTAATATAACCTAACCTAACCCATCTAGACCCTCGCTGGTAATGGTTTACAAAATCCCGGTCGTGTCGGCCCTTACTTCTCGGTGTGGACATTATATACGTCTATAACGTTATATATACTAACCTAAGGGAACCTAACATCTCGGTTGTAGTATTTTCCAACATTCCAGGCGTCACGGCCCCTACTTCTCGGTGGGGACATTATATACGTCTATATCGTAATATAACCTAACCTAACCCATTTTGCCCATCGGTGATAATGTTTTACAGAATCCCGGCCGTGTCGTCCCGTAAGTCTCGGTAGGGACATTGTATGCATCTGTAACGTAATATACCCTAACCTAAGGCAACCTAACATCTCGAATGTGGTATTTCACAACATTCCTGGCGGGACGTCCCCTACTTCTCGGTGGGCACATTATATACGTCTATATCGTAATATAACCTAACCTAACCCATCTAGACCCTCACTGGTAATGTTTTACAAAATCCCGGTCGTGTCGGCCCTTACTTCTCGGTGGGGAAATCATATGCGTCTACAACGTTATATACTAACCTAAGGGAACCTAACCTCTCGGATGTAGTATTTTCCAACATTCCTGGTGGGTCGGCCCCAACTTCTAGGTGGGCACATTATATACGTCTATATCGTAATATAACCTAACCTAACCCATCTAGCCCCTAGCTGGGAATGTTTTACAGAATCCCGGCCGTGTCGTCCCGTAAGTCTCGGTAGGGACATTGTATGCATCTGTAACGTAATATACCCTAACCTAAGGCAACCTAACATCTCGAATGTGGTATTTCACAACATTCCTGGCGGGACGTCCCCTACTTCTCGTTCGTGTCGTACCGTACGTCTCGGTGCGGACATTATATACGTCTATATCGTTATATATCTTAACCTAAGGCAACCTAACATCTCGAATATTGTATTTTACAACATTCCAGGCGTGACGGCCCCTACTTCTCGGTGGGGACATTATATACGTCTATATCGTAATATAACCTAACCTAACCCATTTTGCCCCTCGCTGGTAATGTTTTACAGAATCCCGGTCGTGTCGGCCCTTACTTCTCGGTGGGGAAATTATATGCGTCTATAACGTTATATACTAACCTAAGGGAACCTAACCTCTCGGATGTAGTATTTTCCAACATTCCTGGCGGGTCGGCTCCAACATCTCGGTGGGCACATTGTATACGTCTATATCGTCATATAACCTAACCTAACCCATCTAGACCCTCGCTGGTAATGTTTTACAAAATCCCGGTCGTGTCGGCACGTACTTCTCGGTGGGGACATTATATACGTCTATAACGTTATATATCCTAACCTAAGGGAACCTAACCTCTCGGATGTAGTATTTTCCAACATTCCTGGCGGGTCGGCCCCAACTTCTCGGTGGGCACATTATATACGTCTATATCGTAATATAACCTAACCTAACTCATCTGGAACCTCGCTGGTAATATTTTACAAAATCCCGGTCGTGACGGCACGTACTTCTCGGTGGGGACCTTATATACGCCTATAACGTTATATATCCTAACCTAAGGGAACCTAACATCTTGGATGTCGTATTTTCCAACATTCCTAGCGGGTCGGCCCCCACTTCTCGGTGGGCACACTGTATACGTCTATATCGTAATATAACCTAACCTAACCCATTTAGACGCTCGCTGGTAATGTTTTACAAAATCCCGGTCGTGTCGGCCCGTGCTTCTCGGTGGGGACATTATATACGTCTATAACGTTATATATCCTAACATAAGGCAACTTAACATCTCGGATGTAGTATTTTCCAACATTCCTGGCGGGTCGGCCCCAACTTCTCGGTGGGGACATTATATACGTCTATAACGTAATATAACCTAACCTAACCCATCCAGCCCCTCGCTGGTAATGTTTTACAAAATCCCGGTCGTGTCGGCCCGTACTTCTCGGTGGGGACCTTATATACGTCTATAACGTTATATATCCTAACCTAAGGGAACCTAACATCTCAGATTAAGTATTTTCCAACATTCCAGGCGTGACGGCATCTACTTCTCGGTGGGGACATTATATACGTCTATATCGTAATATAACCTAACCTAACCCATTTTGCCCCTCGGTGATAATGTTTTACAGAATCCCGGCCGTGTCGTCCCGTAAATCTCGGTAGGGACATTGTATGCATCTGTAACGTAATATACCCTAACCTAAGGCAACCTAACATCTCGAATGTAGTATTTCACAACATTCCTGGCGGATCCGCCCCACTTCTCGGAGGGAACATTATATACGTCTATATCGTAATATAACCTAACCTAACCCATCTAGACCCTCGCTGGTAATGTTTTACAAAATCCCGGTAGTGTCGTCCCGTACGTCTCGGTGCGGACATTATTTACGTCTATAACGTTATATATCCTAACCTAAGGGAACCTAACCTCTCGGATGTAGTATTTTCCAACATTCCTGGCGGGTCGGCCCCAACTCTTCGGTGGGCAGATTATATACGTCTATATCGTAATATAACCTAACCTAACCCATCTAGACCCTCGCTGGTAATGTTTTACAAAATCCCGGTCGTGTCCGCCCGTACTTCTCGGTGGGGACAATATATACGTCTATAACGTTATATATCCTAACCTAAGGGAAACTAACATCTCGGATGTCGTATTTTCCAACATTCCTAGCGGGTCCGCCCCACTTCTCGGTGGGAACATTATATACGTCTATAACGTAATATAACCTAACCTAACCCATCCAGCCCCTCGCTGGTAATGTTTTACAGAATCTCGGTCGTGTCGTTCCGTATGTCTCTGTGCGGACATTATATACGTCTATAACGTTATATATCCTAACCTAAGGCAACTTAACATCTCGGATGTAGTATTTTCCAACATTCCTGGCGGGTCGGCCCCAACTTCTCGGTGGGCACATTATATACGTCTATATCGTAATATAATCTAACCTAACCCATCTAGACCCTCGCTGGTAATGTTTTACAAAATCCCGGGCTTGTCGGCCCGTACTTCTCGGTGGGGACATTATATACGTCTATAACGTTATATATCCTAACCTAAGGGAACCTAACATCTTGGATGTAGTATTTTCCAAAATTCCTGGCGGGTCGGCCCCAACTTCTCGGTGGGGACATTATATACGTCTATAACGTAATATAACCTAACCTAACCCATCCAGCCCCTCGCTGGTAATGTTTTACAAAATCCCGGTCGTGTCGGCCCGTACTTCTCGGTGGGGACCTTATATACGTCTATAACGTTATATATCCTAACCTAAGGGAACCTAACATCTCAGATGAAGTATTTTCCAACATTCCTAGCGGGTCGGCCCCCACTTCTCGGTGGGCACATTGTATACGTCTATATAGTAATATAACCTAACCTAACCCATCTAGACCCTCGCTGGTAATGTTTTACAAAATCCCGGTCGTGTCGGCCCGTACTTCTCGGTGGGGACCTTATATACGTCTATAACGTTATATATCCTAACCTAAGGGAACCTAACATCTCAGATGTAGTATTTACCAACATTCCTAGCGGGTCGGCCCCCACTTCTCGGTGGGCACACTGTATACGTCTATATCCTAATATAACCTAACCTAACCCATCTAGACCCTCGCTGGTAATGTTTTATAAAATCCCGGTCGTGTCGGCCCTTACTTCTCGGTGGGGAAATTATATGCGTCTACAACGTTATATACTAACCTAAGGGAACCTAACCTCTCGGATGTAGTATTTTCCAACATTCCTGGCGGGTCGGCCCCAACTTCTCGGTGGGCACATTATATACGTCTATATCGTAATATAACCTAACCTAACCCATCTAGACCCTCGCTGGTAATGGTTTACAAAATCCCGGTCGTGTCGGCCCTTACTTCTCGGTGTGGACATTATATACGTCTATAACGTTATATATACTAACCTAAGGGAAGCTAACATCTCGGATGTAGTATTTTCCAACATTCCAGGCGTCACGGCTCCTACTTCTCGGTGGGGACATTATATACGTCTATATCGTAATATAACCTAACCTAACCCATTTTGCCCCTCGGTGATAACGTTTTACAGAATCCCGGCGGTGTCGTCCCGTAAGTCTCGGTAGGGACATTGTATGCATCTGTTACGTAATATACCCTAACCTAAGGCAACCTAACATCTCGAATGTAGTATTTCACAACATTCCTGGCGGGTCCGCCCCACTTCTCGGTGGGAACATTATATACGTCTATAACGTAATATAACCTAACCTAACCCATCTAGACCCTCGCTGGTAATGTTTTACAAAATCCCGGTCGTGTCGGCCCGTACTTCTCGGTGGGGACATTATATACGTCTATAACGTTATATATCATAACCTAAGGGAACCTAACATCTCGGATGTAGTATTTACCAACATTCCTAGCGGGTCGGCCCCCACTTCTCGGTGGGCACACTGTATACGTCTATATCCTAATATAACCTAACCTAACCCATCTAGACCCTCGCTGTTAATGTTTTACAAAATCCCGGTCGTGTCGGCCCGTACTTCTCGGTGGGGACATTATATACGTCCATAACGTTATATATCCTAACCTAAGGGAACCTAACATCTCGGATGTAGTATTTTCCAAAATTCCTGGCGGGTCGGCCCCAACTTCTCGGTGGGGACATATTATACCTCTATAACGTAATATAACCTAACCTAACCCATCCAGCCCCTCGCTGGTAATGTTTTACAAAATCCCGGTCGTGTCGGCCCGTACTTCTCGGTGGGGACATTATATACGTCTATAACGTTATGTATCCTAACCTAAGGGAACCTAACATCTCGGATGTAGTATTTTCCAACATTCCTGGCGGGTCGGCTCCAACTTCTCGGTGGGCACATTGTATACGTCTATATCGTCATATAACCTAACCTAACCCATCTAGACCCTCGCTGGTAATGTTTTACAAAATCCCGGTCGTGTCGGCACGTACTTCTCGGTGGGGACATTATATACGTCTATAACGTTATATACCCTAACCTAAGGCAACCTAACATCTCGAATGTAGTATTTCACAACATTCCTGGCGGGTCCGCCCCACTTCTCGGTGGGAACATTATATACGTCTATAACGTAATATAACCTAACCTAACCCATCCAGCCCCTCGCTGGTAATGTTTTACAGAATCTCGGTCGTGTCGTTCCGAATGTCTCGGTGCGGACATTATATACGTCTATAACGTTATATATCCTAACCTAAGGCAACTTAACATCTCGGATGTAGTATTTTCCAACATTCCTGGCGGGTCGGCCCCAACTTCTCGGTGGGGACATTATATACGTCTATAACGTAATATAACCTAACCTAACCCATCCAGCCCCTCGCTGGTAATGTTTTACAAAATCCCGGTCGTGTCGACCCGTACTTCTCGGTGGGGACCTTATATACGTCTATAACGTTATATATCCTAACCTAAGGGAACCTAACATCTCAGATTAAGTATTTTCCAACATTCCATGCGTGACGGCATCTACTTCTCGGTGGGGACATTATATACGTCTATATCGTAATATAACCTAACCTAACCCATTTTGCCCCTCGGTGATAATGTTTTACAGAATCCCGGCCGTGTCGTCCCGTAAATCTCGGTAGGGACATTGTATGCATCTGTAACGTAATATACCCTAACCTAAGGCAACCTAACATCTCGAATGTAGTATTTCACAACATTCCTGGCGGGTCCGCCCCACTTCTCGGAGGGAACATTATATACGTCTATATCGTAATATAACCTAACCTAACCCATCTAGACCCTCGCTGGTAATGTTTTACAAAATCCCGGTAGTGTCGTCCCGTACGTCTCGGTGCGGACATTATTTACGTCTATAACGTTATATATCCTAACCTAAGGGAACCTAACCTCTCGGATTTAGTATTTTCCAACATTCCTGGCGGGTCGGCCCCAACTTTTCGGTGGGCACATTATATACATCTATATCGTGATATAACCTAACCTAACCCATCTAGAACCACGCTGGTAATGTTTTCCAAATTCCGGTCGTGTCGGCACGTACTTCTCGGTGGGGACATTATATACGTCTATAACGTTATATATCCTAACCTAAGGGAACCTAACCTCTCGGATGTAGTATTTTCCAACATTCCTGGCGGGTCGGCCCCAACTCCTCGGTGGGCAGATTTTATACGTCTATATCGTAATATAACCTAACCTAACCCATCTAGACCCTCGCTGGTAATGTTTTACAAAATCCCGGTCGTGTCCGCCCGTACTTCTCGGTGGGGACAATATATACGTCTATAACGTTATATATCCTAACCTAAGGGAACCTAACATCTCGGATGTCGTATTTTCCAACATTCCTAGCGGGTCCGCCCCACTTCTCGGTGGGAACATTATATACGTCTATAACGTAATATAACCTAACCTAACCCATCCAGCCCCTCGCTGGTAATGTTTTACAGAATCTCGGTCGTGTCGTTCCGTATGTCTCGGTGCGGACATTATATACGTCTATAACGTTATATATCCTAACCTAAGACAACTTAACATCTCGGATGTAGTATTTTCCAACATTCCTGGCGGGTCGGCCCCAACTTCTCGGTGGGCACATTATATACGTCTATATCGTAATATAATCTAACCTAACCCATCTAGACCCTCGCTGGTAATGTTTTACAAAATCCCGGGCTTGTCGGCCCGTACTTCTCGGTGGGGACATTATATACGTCTATAACGTTATATATCCTAACCTAAGGGAACCTAACATCTCGGATGTAGTATTTTCCAAAATTCCTGGCGGGTCGGCCCCAACTTCTCGGTGGGGACATTATATACGTCTATAACGTAATATAACCTAACCTAACCCCTCCAGCCCCTCGCTGGTAATGTTTTACAAAATCCCGGTCGTGTCGGCCCGTACTTCTCGGTGGGGACCTTATATACGTCTATAACGTTATATATCCTAACCTAAGGGAACCTAACATCTCAGATGAAGTATTTTCCAACATTCCTAGCGGGTCGGCCCCCACTTCTCGGTGGGCACATTGTATACGTCTATATAGTAATATAACCTAACCTAACCCATCTAGACCCTCGCTGGTAATGTTTTACAAAATCCCGGTCGTGTCGGCCCGTACTTCTCGGTGGGGACCTTATATACGTCTATAACGTTATATATCCTAACCTAAGGGAACCTAACATCTCGGATGTAGTATTTACCAACATTCCTAGCGGGTCGGCCCCCACTTCTCGGTGGGCACACTGTATACGTCTATATCCTAATATAACCTAACCTAACCCATCTAGACCCTCGCTGGTAATGTTTTACAAAATCCCGGTCGTGTCGGCCCTTACTTCTCGGTGGGGAAATTATATGCGTCTACAACGTTATATACTAACCTAAGGGAACCTCACCTCTCGGATGTAGTATTTTCCAACATTCCAGGCGTCACGGCCCCTACTTCTCGGTGGGGACATTATATACGTCTATATCGTAATATAACCTAACCTAACCCATTTTGCCCCTCCGTGATAACGTTTTACAGAATCCCGGCCGTGTCGTCCCGTAAGTCTCGGTAGGGACATTGTATGCATCTGTAACGTAATATACCCTAACCTAAGGGAACCTAACCTCTCGGATGTAGTATTTTCCAACATTCCTGGCGGGTCGGCCCCAACTTTTCGGTGGGCACATTATATACATCTATATCGTGATATAACCTAACCTAACACATCTAGAACCACGCTGGTAATGTTTTCCAAATTCCGGTCGTGTCGGCACGTACTTCTCGGTGGGGACATTATATACGTCTATAACGTTATATATCCTAACCTAAGGGAACCTAACCTCTCGGATATAGTAATTTCCAACATTCCTGGCGGGTCGGCCCCAACTCCTCGGTGGGCACACTGTATACGTCTATATCCTAATATAACCTAACCTAACCCATCTAGACCCTCGCTGGTAATGTTTTACAAAATCCCGGTCGTGTCGGCACGTACTTCTCGGTGGGGACAATATATACGTCTATAACGTTATATATACTAACCTAAGGGAAGCTAACACCTCGGATGTAGTATTTTCCAACATTCATGGCGGGTCGGCCCCAACTTCTCGGTGGGCACATTATATACCTCTATATCGTGATATAACCTAACCTAACCCATCTAGACCCTCGCTGGTAATGTTTTACAAAATCCCGGTCGTGTCGGCACGTACTTCTCGGTGGGGACATTATATACGTCTATAACGTTATATATCCTAACCTAAGGGAACCTAACCTCTCGGATGTAGTATTTTCCAACATTCCTGGCGGGTCGGCCCCAACTTCTCGGTGGGCACATTATATACGTCTATATCGTAATATAACCTAACCTAACCCATCTAGCCCCTAGCTGGGAATGTTTTACAGAATCTCGTTCGTGTCGTACCGTACGTCTCGGTGCGGACATTATATACGTCTATATCGTTATATATCTTAACCTAAGGCAACCTAACATCTCGAATATTGTATTTTACAACATTCCAGGCGTGACGGCCCCTACTTCTCGGTGGGGACATTATATACGTCTATATCGTAATATAACCTAACCTAACCCATTTTGCCCCTCGCTGGTAATGTTTTACAAAATCCCGGTCGTGTCGGCCCGTACTTCTCGGTGGGGACATTATATACGTCTATAACGTTATGTATCCTAACCTAAGGGAACCTAACATCTCGGATGTAGTATTTTCCAACATTCCTGGCGTGTCGGCCCCAACTTCTCGGTGGGCACATTGTATACGTCTATATCGTCATATAACCTAACCTAACCCATCTAGACCCTCGCTGGTAATGTTTTACAAAATCCCGGTCGTGTCGGCACGTACTTCTCGGTGGGGACATTATATACGTCTATAACGTTATATATCCTAACCTAAGGGAACCTAACCTCTCGGATGTAGTATTTTCCAACATTCCTGGCGGGTCGGCCCCAATTTCTCGGTGGGCACATTATATACGTCTATATCGTAATATAACCTAACCTAACTCATCTGGAACCTCGCTGGTAATATTTTACAAAATCCCGGTCGTGACGGCACGTACTTCTCGGTGGGGACCTTATATACGCCTATAACGTTATATATCCTAACCTAAGGGAACCTAACATCTTGGATGTCGTATTTTCCAACATTCCTAGCGGGTCGGCCCCCACTTCTCGGTGGGCACACTGTATACGTCTATATCGTAATATAACCTAACCTAACCCATTTAGACGCTCGCTGGTAATGTTTTACAAAATCCCGGTCGTGTCGGCCCGTACTTCTCGGTGGGGACATTATATACGTCTATAACGTTATATACCCTAACCTAAGGCAACCTAACATCTCGAATGTAGTATTTCACAACATTCCTGGCGGGTCCGCCCCACTTCTCGGTGGGAACATTATATACGTCTATAACGTAATATAACCTAACCTAACCCATCCAGCCCCTCGCTGGTAATGTTTTACAGAATCTCGGTCGTGTCGTTCCGTATGTCTCGGTGCGGACATTATATACGTCTATAACGTTATATATCCTAACCTAAGGCAACTTAACATCTCGGATGTAGTATTTTCCAACATTCCTGGCGGGTCGGCCCCAACTTCTCGGTGGGCACATTATATACGTCTATAACGTAATATAACCTAACCTAACCCATCCAGCCCCTCGCTGGTAATGTTTTACAAAATCCCGGTCGTGTCGGCCCGTACTTCTCGGTGGGGACCTTATATACGTCTATAACGTTATATATCCTAACCTAAGGGAACCTAACATCTCGGATGTAGTATTTACCAACATTCCTAGCGGGTCGGCCCCCACTTCTCGGTGGGCACACTGTATACGTCTATATCCTAATATAACCTAACCTAACCCATCTAGACCCTCGCTGGTAATGTTTTACAAAATCCCGGTCTTGTCGGCCCGTACTTCTCGGTGGGGACATTATATACGTCTATAACGTTATATATCCTAACCTAAGGGAACCTAACATCTCGGATGTAGTATTTTCCAAAATTCCTGGCGGGTCGGCCCCAACTTCTCGGTGGGGACATTATATACGTCTATAACGTAATATAACCTAACCTAACCCATCCAGCCCCTCGCTGGTAATGTTTTACAAAATCCCGGTCGTGTCGGCCCGTACTTCTCGGTGGGGACCTTATATACGTCTATAACGTTATATATCCTAACCTAAGGGAACCTAACATCTCAGATTAAGTATTTTCCAACATTCCAGGCGTGACGGCATCTACTTCTCGGTGGGGACATTATATACGTCTATATCGTAATATAACCTAACCTAACCCATTTTGCCCCTCGGTGATAATGTTTTACAGAATCCCGGCCGTGTCGACCCGTAAATCTCGGTAGGGACATTGTATGCATCTGTAACGTAATATACCCTAACCTAAGGCAACCTAACATCTCGAATGTAGTATTTCACAACATTCCTGGCGGGTCCGCCCCACTTCTCGGAGGGAACATTATATACGTCTATATCGTAATATAACCTAACCTAACCCATCTAGACCCTCGCTGGTAATGTTTTACAAAATCCCGGTAGTGTCGTCCCGTACGTCTCGGTGCGGACATTATTTACGTCTATAACGTTATATATCCTAACCTAAGGGAACCTAACCTCTCGGATGTAGTATTTTCCAACATTCCTGGCGGGTCGGCCCCAACTTTTCGGTGGGCACATTATATACATCTATATCGTGATATAACCTAACCTAACCCATCTAGAACCACGCTGGTAATGTTTTCCAAATTCCGGTCGTGTCGGCACGTACTTCTCGGTGGGGACATTATATACGTCTATAACGTTATATATCCTAACCTAAGGGAACCTAACCTCTCGGATGTAGCATTTTCCAACATTCCTGGCGGGTCGGCCCCAACTCCTCGGTGGGCAGATTATATACGTCTATATCGTAATATAACCTAACCTAACCCATCTAGACCCTCGCTGGTAATGTTTTACAAAATCCCGGTCGTGTCGGCACGTACTTCTCGGTGGGGACAATATATACGTCTATAACGTTATATATCCTAACCTAAGGGAACCTAACATCTCGGATGTCGTATTTTCCAACATCCCTAGCGGGTCGGCCCCCACTTCTCGGTGGGCACACTGTATACGTCTATATCGTAATATAACCTAACCTAACCCATCTAGACCCTCGCTGGTAATGTTTTACAAAATCCCGGTCGTGTCGGCCCGTACTTCTCGGTGGGGACAATATATACGTCTATAACGTTATATATCCTAACCTAAGGGAACCTAACATCTCGGATGTCGTATTTTCCAACATTCCTAGCGCGTCCGCCCCACTTCTCGGTGGGAACATTATATACGTCTATAACGTAATATAACCTAACCTAACCCATCCAGCCCCTCGCTGGTAATGTTTTACAGAATCTCGGTCGTGTCGTTCCGTATGTCTCGGTGCGGACATTATATACGCCTATAACGTTATATATCCTAACCTAAGGCAACTTTACATCTCGGATGTAGTATTTTCCAACATTCCTGGCGGGTCGGCCCCAACTTCTCGGTGGGCACATTATATACGTCTATATCGTAATATAATCTAACCTAACCCATCTAGACCCTCGCTGGTAATGTTTTACAAAATCCCGGGCTTGTCGGCCCGTACTTCTCGGTGGGGACATTATATACGTCCATAACGTTATATATCCTAACCTAAGGGAACCTAACATCTCGGATGTAGTATTTTCCAAAATTCCTGGCGGGTCGGCCCCAACTTCTCGGTGGGGACATTATATACGTCTATAATGTAATATAACCTAACCTAACCCATCCAGCCCCTCGCTGGTAATGTTTTACAAAATCCCGGTCGTGTCGGCCCGTACTTCTCGGTGGGGACCTTATATACGTCTATAACGTTATATATCCTAACCTAAGGGAACCTAACATCTCGGATGTAGTATTTTCCAACATTCCTAGCGGGTCGGCCCCCACTTCTCGGTGGGCACACTGTATACGTCTATATCCTAATATAACCTAACCTAACCCATCTAGACCCTCGCTGGTAATGTTTTACAAAATCCCGGTCTTGTCGGCCCGTACTTCTCGGTGGGGACATTATATACGTCTATAACGTTATATATCCTAACCTAAGGGAACCTAACATCTCGGATGTAGTATTTTCCAAAATTCCTGGCGGGTCGGCCCCAACTTCTCGGTGGGGACATTATATACGTCTATAACGTAATATAACCTAACCTAACCCATCCAGCCCCTCGCTGGTAATGTTTTACAAAATCCCGGTCGTGACGGCCCGTACTTCTCGGTGGGGACCTTATATACGTCTATAACGTTATATATCCTAACCTAAGGGAACCTAACATCTCAGATTAAGTATTTTCCAACATTCCAGGCGTGACGGCATCTACTTCTCGGTGGGGACATTATATACGTCTATATCGTAATATAACCTAACCTAACCCATTTTGCCCCTCGGTGATAATGTTTTACAGAATCCCGGCCGTGTCGTCCCGTAAGTCTCGGTAGGGACATTGTATGCATCTGTAACGTAATATACCCTAACCTAAGGCAACCTAACATCTCGAATGTAGTATTTCACAACATTCCTGGCGGATCCGCCCCACTTCTCGGAGGGAACATTATATACGTCTATATCGTAATATAACCTAACCTAACCCATCTAGACCCTCGCTGGTAATGTTTTACAAAATCCCGGTAGTGTCGTCCCGTACGTCTCGGTGCGGACATTATTTACGTCTATAACGTTATATATCCTAACCTAAGGGAACCTAACCTCTCGGATGTAGTATTTTCCAACATTCCTGGTGGGTCGGCCCCAACTTCTAGGTGGGCACATTATATACGTCTATATCGTAATATAACCTAACCTAACCCATCTAGACCCTCGCTGGTAATGTTTTGCAAAATCCCGGTCGTGTCGACCCGTACATCTCGGTGGGGACATTATATACGTCTATAACGTTATATATACTAACCTAAGGGAAGCTAACACCTCGGATGTAGTATTTTCCAACATTCATGGCGGGTCGGCCCCAACATCTCGGTGGGCACATTATATACCTCTATATCGTGATATAACCTAACCTAACCCATCTAGACCCTCGCTGGTAATGTTTTACAAAATCCCGGTCGTGTCGGCCCGTACTTCTCGGTGGGGACCTTATATACGTCTATAACGTTATATATCCTAACCTAAGGGAACCTAACATCTCGGATGTAGTATTTACCAACATTCCTAGCGGGTCGGCCCCCACTTCTCGGTGGGCACACTGTATACGTCTATATCCTAATATAACCTAACCTAACCCATCTAGACCCTCGCTGGTAATGTTTTACAAAATCCCGGTCTTGTCGGCCCGTACTTCTCGGTGGGGACATTATATACGTCTATAACGTTATATATCCTAACCTAAGGGAACCTAACATCTCGGATGTAGTATTTTCCAAAATTCCTGGCGGGTCGGCCCCAACTTCTCGGTGGGGACATTATATACGTCTATAACGTAATATAACCTAACCTAACCCATCCAGCCCCTCGCTGGTAATGTTTTACAAAATCCCGGTCGTGTCGGCCCGTACTTCTCGGTGGGGACCTTATATACGTCTATAACGTTATATATCCTAACCTAAGGGAACCTAACATCTCAGATTAAGTATTTTCCAACATTCCAGGCGTGACGGCATCTACTTCTCGGTGGGGACATTATATACGTCTATATCGTAATATAACCTAACCTAACCCATTTTGCCCCTCGGTGATAATGTTTTACAGAATCCCGGCCGTGTCGACCCGTAAATCTCGGTAGGGACATTGTATGCATCTGTAACGTAATATACCCTAACCTAAGGCAACCTAACATCTCGAATGTAGTATTTCACAACATTCCTGGCGGGTCCGCCCCACTTCTCGGAGGGAACATTATATACGTCTATATCGTAATATAACCTAACCTAACCCATCTAGACCCTCGCTGGTAATGTTTTACAAAATCCCGGTAGTGTCGTCCCGTACGTCTCGGTGCGGACATTATTTACGTCTATAACGTTATATATCCTAACCTAAGGGAACCTAACCTCTCGGATGTAGTATTTTCCAACATTCCTGGCGGGTCGGCCCCAACTTTTCGGTGGGCACATTATATACATCTATATCGTGATATAACCTAACCTAACCCATCTAGAACCACGCTGGTAATGTTTTCCAAATTCCGGTCGTGTCGGCACGTACTTCTCGGTGGGGACATTATATACGTCTATAACGTTATATATCCTAACCTAAGGGAACCTAACCTCTCGGATGTAGCATTTTCCAACATTCCTGGCGGGTCGGCCCCAACTCCTCGGTGGGCAGATTATATACGTCTATATCGTAATATAACCTAACCTAACCCATCTAGACCCTCGCTGGTAATGTTTTACAAAATCCCGGTCGTGTCGGCACGTACTTCTCGGTGGGGACAATATATACGTCTATAACGTTATATATCCTAACCTAAGGGAACCTAACATCTCGGATGTCGTATTTTCCAACATCCCTAGCGGGTCGGCCCCCACTTCTCGGTGGGCACACTGTATACGTCTATATCGTAATATAACCTAACCTAACCCATCTAGACCCTCGCTGGTAATGTTTTACAAAATCCCGGTCGTGTCGGCCCGTACTTCTCGGTGGGGACAATATATACGTCTATAACGTTATATATCCTAACCTAAGGGAACCTAACATCTCGGATGTCGTATTTTCCAACATTCCTAGCGCGTCCGCCCCACTTCTCGGTGGGAACATTATATACGTCTATAACGTAATATAACCTAACCTAACCCATCCAGCCCCTCGCTGGTAATGTTTTACAGAATCTCGGTCGTGTCGTTCCGTATGTCTCGGTGCGGACATTATATACGCCTATAACGTTATATATCCTAACCTAAGGCAACTTTACATCTCGGATGTAGTATTTTCCAACATTCCTGGCGGGTCGGCCCCAACTTCTCGGTGGGCACATTATATACGTCTATATCGTAATATAATCTAACCTAACCCATCTAGACCCTCGCTGGTAATGTTTTACAAAATCCCGGGCTTGTCGGCCCGTACTTCTCGGTGGGGACATTATATACGTCCATAACGTTATATATCCTAACCTAAGGGAACCTAACATCTCGGATGTAGTATTTTCCAAAATTCCTGGCGGGTCGGCCCCAACTTCTCGGTGGGGACATTATATACGTCTATAATGTAATATAACCTAACCTAACCCATCCAGCCCCTCGCTGGTAATGTTTTACAAAATCCCGGTCGTGTCGGCCCGTACTTCTCGGTGGGGACCTTATATACGTCTATAACGTTATATATCCTAACCTAAGGGAACCTAACATCTCGGATGTAGTATTTTCCAACATTCCTAGCGGGTCGGCCCCCACTTCTCGGTGGGCACACTGTATACGTCTATATCCTAATATAACCTAACCTAACCCATCTAGACCCTCGCTGGTAATGTTTTACAAAATCCCGGTCTTGTCGGCCCGTACTTCTCGGTGGGGACATTATATACGTCTATAACGTTATATATCCTAACCTAAGGGAACCTAACATCTCGGATGTAGTATTTTCCAAAATTCCTGGCGGGTCGGCCCCAACTTCTCGGTGGGGACATTATATACGTCTATAACGTAATATAACCTAACCTAACCCATCCAGCCCCTCGCTGGTAATGTTTTACAAAATCCCGGTCGTGACGGCCCGTACTTCTCGGTGGGGACCTTATATACGTCTATAACGTTATATATCCTAACCTAAGGGAACCTAACATCTCAGATTAAGTATTTTCCAACATTCCAGGCGTGACGGCATCTACTTCTCGGTGGGGACATTATATACGTCTATATCGTAATATAACCTAACCTAACCCATTTTGCCCCTCGGTGATAATGTTTTACAGAATCCCGGCCGTGTCGTCCCGTAAGTCTCGGTAGGGACATTGTATGCATCTGTAACGTAATATACCCTAACCTAAGGCAACCTAACATCTCGAATGTAGTATTTCACAACATTCCTGGCGGATCCGCCCCACTTCTCGGAGGGAACATTATATACGTCTATATCGTAATATAACCTAACCTAACCCATCTAGACCCTCGCTGGTAATATTTTACAAAATCCCGGTCGTGACGGCACGTACTTCTCGGTGGGGACCTTATATACGCCTATAACGTTATATATCCTAACCTAAGGGAACCTAACATCTTGGATGTCGTATTTTCCAACATTCCTGGCGGGTCGGCCCCAACTTCTCGGTGGGCACATTATATACGTCTATATCGTAATATAACCTAACCTAACCCATCTAGCCCCTAGCTGGGAATGTTTTACAGAATCTCGTTCGTGTCGTACCGTACGTCTCGGTGCGGACATTATATACGTCTATATCGTTATATATCTTAACCTAAGGCAACCTAACATCTCGAATATTGTATTTTACAACATTCCAGGCGTGACGGCCCCTACTTCTCGGTGGGGACATTTTATACGTCTATATCGTAATATAACCTAACCTAACCCATTTTGCCCGTCGCTGGTAATGTTTTACAAAATCCCGGTCGTGTCGGCCCGTACTTCTCGGTGGGGACATTATATACGTCTATAACGTTATGTATCCTAACCTAAGGGAACCTAACATCTCGGATGTAGTATTTTCCAACATTCCTGGCGGGTCGGCTCCAACTTCTCGGTGGGCACATTGTATACGTCTATATCGTCATATAACCTAACCTAACCCATCTAGACCCTCGCTGGTAATGTTTCACAAAATCCCGGTCGTGTCGGCACGTACTTCTCGTTGGGGACATTATATACGTCTATAACGTTATATATCCTAACCTAAGGGAACCTAACCTCTCGGATGTAGTATTTTCCAACATTCCTGGCGGGTCGGCCCCAACTTCTCGGTGGGCACATTATATACGTCTATATCGTAATATAACCTAACCTAACTCATCTGGAACCTCGCTGGTAATATTTTACAAAATCCCGGTCGTGACGGCACGTACTTCTCGGTGGGGACCTTATATACGCCTATAACGTTATATATCCTAACCTAAGGGAACCTAACATCTTGGATGTCGTATTTTCCAACATTCCTAGCGGGTCGGCCCCCACTTCTCGGTGGGCACACTGTATACGTCTATATCGTAATATAACCTAACCTAACCCATTTAGACGCTCGCTGGTAATGTTTTACAAAATCCCGGTCGTGTCGGCCCGTACTTCTCGGTGGGGACATTATATACGTCTATAACGTTATATACCCTAACCTAAGGCAACCTAACATCTCGAATGTAGTATTTCACAACATTCCTGGCGGGTCCGCCCCACTTCTCGGTGGGAACATTATATACGTCTATAACGTAATATAACCTAACCTAACCCATCCAGCCCCTCGCTGGTAATGTTTTACAGAATCTCGGTCGTGTCGTTCCGTATGTCTCGGTGCGGACATTATATACGTCTATAACGTTATATATCCTAACCTAAGGCAACTTAACATCTCGGATGTAGTATTTTCCAACATTCCTGGCGGGTCGGCCCCAACTTCTCGGTGGGCACATTATATACGTCTATATCGTAATATAACCTAACCTAACCCATCTAGCCCCTAGCTGTGAATGTTTTACAGAATCTCGTTCGTGTCGTCCCGTACGTCTCGGTGCGGACATTATATACGTCTATATCGTTATATATCTTAACCTAAGGCAACCTAACATCTCGAATATTGTATTTTACAACATTCCAGGCGTGACGGCCCCTACTTCTCGGTGGGGACATTATATACGTCTATATCGTAATATAACCTAACCTAACCCATTTTGCCCCTCGCTGGTAATGTTTTACAAAATCCCGGTCGTGTCGGCCCGTACTTCTCGGTGGGGACATTATATACGTCTATAACGTTGTGTATCCTAACCTAAGGGAACCTAACATCTCGGATGTAGTATTTTCCAACATTCCTGGCGGGTCGGCCCCAACTTCTCGGTGGGCACACTGTATACGTCTATATCGTAATATAACCTAACCTAACCCATTTAGACGCTCGCTGGTAATGTTTTACAAAATCCCGGTCGTGTCGGCCCGTACTTCTCGGTGGGGACATTATATACGTCTATAACGTTATATACCCTAACCTAAGGCAACCTAACATCTCGAATGTAGTATTTCACAACATTCCTGGCGGGTCCGCCCCACTTCTCGGTGGGAACATTATATACGTCTATATCGTAATATAACCTAACCTAACCCTAGAACCTCGCTGGTAATATTTAACAAAATCCCGGTCGTGACGGCACGTACTTCTCGGTGGGGACCTTATATACGTCTATAACGTTATATATCCTAACCTAAGGGAACCTAACATCTTGGATGTCGTATTTTCCAACATTCCTAGCGGGTCGGCCCCAACTTCTCGGTGGGCACATTATATACGTCTATATCGTAATATAACCTAACCTAACCCATCTAGACCCTCGCTGGTAATGTTTTACAAAATCCCGGTCGTGTCGGCCCGTACTTCTCGGTGGGGACATTATATACGTCTATAACGTTATATATCCTAACCTAAGGGAACCTAACATCTCGGATGTAGTATTTTCCAAAATTCCTGGCGGGTCGGCCCCAACTTCTCGGTGGGGACATTATATACATCTATAACGTAATATAACCTAACCTAACCCATCCAGCCCCTCGCTGGTAATGTTTTACAAAATCCCGGTCGTGTCGGCCCGTACTTCTCGGTGGGGACCTTATATACGTCTATAACGTTATATATCCTAACCTAAGGGAACCTAACATCTCAGATTAAGTATTTTCCAACATTCCTAGCGGGTCGGCCCCCACTTCTCGGTGGGCACATTGTATACGTCTATATAGTAATATAACCTAACCTAACCCATCTAGACCCTCGCTGGTAATGTTTTACAAAATCCCGGTTGTGTCGGCCCGTACTTCTCGGTGGGGACCTTATATACGTCTATAACGTTATATATCTTAACCTAAGGCAACCTAACATCTCGAATATTGTATTTTACAACATTCCAGGCGTGACGGCCCCTACTTCTCGGTGGGGACATTATATACGTCTATATCGTAATATAACCTAACCTAACCCATTTTGCCCCTCGCTGGTAATGTTTTACAAAATCCCGGTCGTGTCGGCCCGTACTTCTCGGTGGGGACATTATATACGTCTATAACGTTATGTATCCTAACCTAAGGGAGCCTAACATCTCGGATGTAGTATTTTCCAAAATTCCTGGCGGGTCGGCCCCAACTTCTCGGTGGGGACATTATATACGTCTATAACGTAATATAACCTAACCTAACCCATCCAGCCCCTCGCTGGTAATGTTTTACAAAATCCCGGTCGTGTCGGCCCGTACTTCTCGGTGGGGACCTTATATACGTCTATAACGTTATATATCCTAACCTAAGGGAACCTAACATCTCAGATTAAGTATTTTCCAACATTCCTAGCGGGTCGGCCCCCACTTCTCGGTGGGCACATTGTATACGTCTATATAGTAATATAACCTAACCTAACCCATCTAGACCCTCGCTGGTAATGTTTTACAAAATCCCGGTCGTGTCGGCCCGTACTTCTCGGTGGGGACCTTATATACGTCTATAACGTTATATATCCTAACCTAAGGGAACCTAACATCTCGGATGTAGTATTTACCAACATTCCCAGCGGGTCGGCCCCCACTTCTCGGTGGGCACACTGTATACGTCTATATCCTAATATAACCTAACCTAACCCATTTAGACGCTCGCTGGTAATGTTTTACAAAATCCCGGTCGTGTCGGCCCGTACTTCTCGGTGGGGACATTATATACGTCTATAACGTTATATACCCTAACCTAAGGCAACCTAACATCTCGAATGTAGTATTTCACAACATTCCTGGCGGGTCCGCCCCACTTCTCGGTGGGAACATTATATACGTCTATATCGTAATATAACCTAACCTAACCCTAGAACCTCGCTGGTAATATTTAACAAAATCCCGGTCGTGACGGCACGTACTTCTCGGTGGGGACCTTATATACGTCTATAACGTTATATATCCTAACCTAAGGGAACCTAACATCTTGGATGTCGTATTTTCCAACATTCCTAGCGGGTCGGCCCCAACTTCTCGGTGGGCACATTATATACGTCTATATCGTAATATAACCTAACCTAACCCATCTAGACCCTCGCTGGTAATGTTTTACAAAATCCCGGTCGTGTCGGCCCGTACTTCTCGGTGGGGACATTATATACGTCTATAACGTTATATATCCTAACCTAAGGGAACCTAACCTCTCGGATGTAGTATTTTCCAACATTCCTGGCGTGACGGCCCCTACTTCTCGGTGGGGACATTATATACGTCTATATCGTAATATAACCTAACCTAACCCATTTTGCCCCTCGCTGGTAATGTTTTACAAAATCCCGGTCGTGTCGGCCCGTACTTCTCGGTGGGGACATTATATACGTCTATAACGTTATGTATCCTAACCTAAGGCAACTTAACATCTCGGATGTAGTATTTTCCAACATTCCTGGCGGGTCGGCCCCAACTTCTCGGTGGGCACATTATATACGTCTATATCGTAATATAACCTAACCTAACCCATCTAGACCCTCGCAGGTAATGTTTTACAAAATCCCGGTCGTGTCGGCCCGTACTTCTCGGTGGGGACATTATATACGTCTATAACGTTATATATCCTAACCTAAGGGAACCTAACATCTCGGATGTAGTATTTACCAACATTCCTAGCGGGTCGGCCCCCACTTCTCGGTGGGCACACTGTATACGTCTATATCCTAATATAACCTAACGTAACCCATCTAGACCCTCGCTGGTAATGTTTTACAAAATCCCGGTCGTGTCGACCCGTACTTCTCGGTGGGGAGATTATATACGTCTATAACGTTATATATCCTAACCTAAGGGAACCTAACATCTCGGATGTAGTATTTTCCAACATTCCAGGCGTGACGGCATCTACTTCTCGGTGGGGACATTATATACGTCTATATCGTAATATAACCTAACCTAACCCATTTTGCCCCTCGGTTATAATGTTTTACAGAATCCCGGCCGTGTCGTCCCGTAAGTCTCGGTAGGGACATTGTATGCATCTGTAACGTAATATACCCTAACCTAAGGCAACATAACATCTCGAATGTAGTATTTCACAACATTCCTGGCGGGTCCGCCCCACTTCTCGGAGGGAACATTATATACGTCTATATCGTAATATAACCTAACCTAACCCATCTAGACCCTCGCTGGTAATGTTTTACAAAATCCCGGTAGTGTCGTCCCGTACGTCTCGGTGGGGACCTTATATACGTCTATAACGTCATATATCCTAACCTAAGGGAACCTAACATCCCGGATGTAGTATTTACCAACATTCCTAGCGGGTCGGCCCCCACTTCTCGGTGGGCACACTGTATACGTCTATATCCTAATATAACCTAACCTAACCCATCTAGACCCTCGCTGGTAATGTTTTACAAAATCCCGGTCGTGTCGGCCCGTACTTCTCGGTGGGGACATTATATACGTCTATAACGTTATATATCCTAACCTAAGGGAACCTAACATCTCGGATGTAGTATTTTCCAAAATTCCTGGCGGGTCGGCCCCAACTTCTCGGTGGGGACATTATATACGTCTATAACGTAATATAACCTAACCTAACCCATCCAGCCCCTCGCTGGTAATGTTTTACAAAATCCCGGTCGTGTCGGCCCGTACTTCTCGGTGGGGACCTTATATACGTCTATAACGTTATATATCCTAACCTAAGGGAACCTAACATCTCAGATTAAGTATTTTCCAACATTCCTAGCGGGTCGGCCCCCACTTCTCGGTGGGCACATTGTATACGTCTATATAGTAATATAACCTAACCTAACCCATCTAGACCCTCGCTGGTAATGTTTTACAAAATCCCGGTCGTGTCGGCCCGTACTTCTCGGTGGGGACCTTATATACGTCTATAACGTTATATATCCTAACCTAAGGGAACCTAACCTCTCGGATGTAGTATTTACCAACATTCCTAGCGGGTCGGCCCCCACTTCTCGGTGGGCACACTGTATACGTCTATATCCTAATATAACCTAACCTAACCCATCTAGACCCTCGCTGCTAATGTTTTACAAAATCCCGGTCGTGTCGGCCCGTACTTCTCGGTGGGGACATTATATACGGCTATAACGTTATATATCCTAACCTAAGGGAACCTAACATCTCGGATGTAGTATTTTCCAAAATTTCTGGCGGGTCGGCCCCAACTTCTCGGTGGGGACAATATATACCTCTATAACGTAATATAACCTAACCTAACCCATCCAGCCCCTCGCTGGTAATGTTTTACAAAATCCCGGTCGTGTCGGCCCGTACTTCTCGGTGGGGACCTTATATACGTCTATAACGTTATATATCCTAACCTAAGGGAACCTAACATCTCAGATTAAGTATTTTCCAACATTCCTAGCGGGTCGGCCCCCACTTCTCGGTGGGCACATTGTATACGTCTATATAGTAATATAACCTAACCTAACCCATCTAGACCCTCGCTGGTAATGTTTTACAAAATCCCGGTCGTGTCGGCCCGTACTTCTCGGTGGGGACCTTATATACGTCTATAACGTTATATATCCTAACCTAAGGGAACCTAACCTCTCGGATGTAGTATTTTCCAACATTCCTGGCGGGTCGGCTCCAACATCTCGGTGGGCACATTGTATACGTCTATATCGTCATATAACCTAACCTAACCCATCTAGACCCTCGCTGGTAATGTTTTACAAAATCCCGGTCGTGTCGGCACGTACTTCTCGGTGGGGACATTATATACGTCTATAACGTTATATATCCTAACCTAAGGGAACCTAACCTCTCGGATGTAGTATTTTCCAACATTCCTGGCGGGTCGGCCCCAACTTCTCGGTGGGCACATTATATACGTCTATATCGTAATATAACCTAACCTAACTCATCTGGAACCTCGCTGGTAATATTTTACAAAATCCCGGTCGTGACGGCACGTACTTCTCGGTGGGGACCTTATATACGCCTATAACGTTATATATCCTAACCTAAGGGAACCTAACATCTTGGATGTCGTATTTTCCAACATTCCTAGCGGGTCGGCCCCCACTTCTCGGTGGGCACACTGTATACGTCTATATCGTAATATAACCTAACCTAACCCATTTAGACGCTCGCTGGTAATGTTTTACAAAATCCCGGTCGTGTCGGCCCGTGCTTCTCGGTGGGGACATTATATACGTCTATAACGTTATATACCCTAACCTAAGGCAACCTAACATCTCGAATGTAGTATTTCACAACATTCCTGGCGGGTCCGCCCCACTTCTCGGTGGGAACATTATATACGTCTATAACGTAATATAACCTAACCTAACCCATCCAGCCCCTCGCTGGTAATGTTTTACAGAATCTCGGTCGTGTCGTTCCGTATGTCTCGGTGCGGACATTATATACGTCTATAACGTTATATATCCTAACATAAGGCAACTTAACATCTCGGATGTAGTATTTTCCAACATTCCTGGCGGGTCGGCCCCAACTTCTCGGTGGGGACATTATATACGTCTATAACGTAATATAACCTAACCTAACCCATCCAGCCCCTCGCTGGTAATGTTTTACAAAATCCCGGTCGTGTCGGCCCGTACTTCTCGGTGGGGACCTTATATACGTCTATAACGTTATATATCCTAACCTAAGGGAACCTAACATCTCAGATTAAGTATTTTCCAACATTCCAGGCGTGACGGCATCTACTTCTCGGTGGGGACATTATATACGTCTATATCGTAATATAACCTAACCTAACCCATTTTGCCCCTCGGTGATAATGTTTTACAGAATCCCGGCCGTGTCGTCCCGTAAATCTCGGTAGGGACATTGTATGCATCTGTAACGTAATATACCCTAACCTAAGGCAACCTAACATCTCGAATGTAGTATTTCACAACATTCCTGGCGGATCCGCCCCACTTCTCGGAGGGAACATTATATACGTCTATATCGTAATATAACCTAACCTAACCCATCTAGACCCTCGCTGGTAATGTTTTACAAAATCCCGGTCGTGTCGTCCCGTACGTCTCGGTGCGGACATTATTTACGTCTATAACGTTATATATCCTAACCTAAGGGAACCTAACCTCTCGGATGTAGTATTTTCCAACATTCCTGGCGGGTCGGCCCCAACTCTTCGGTGGGCAGATTATATACGTCTATATCGTAATATAACCTAACCTAACCCATCTAGACCCTCGCTGGTAATGTTTTACAAAATCCCGGTCGTGTCCGCCCGTACTTCTCGGTGGGGACAATATATACGTCTATAACGTTATATATCCTAACCTAAGGGAAACTAACATCTCGGATGTCGTATTTTCCAACATTCCTAGCGGGTCCGCCCCACTTCTCGGTGGGAACATTATATACGTCTATAACGTAATATAACCTAACCTAACCCATCCAGCCCCTCGCTGGTAATGTTTTACAGAATCTCGGTCGTGTCGTTCCGTATGTCTCTGTGCGGACATTATATACGTCTATAACGTTATATATCCTAACCTAAGGCAACTTAACATCTCGGATGTAGTATTTTCCAACATTCCTGGCGGGTCGGCCCCAACTTCTCGGTGGGCACATTATATACGTCTATATCGTAATATAATCTAACCTAACCCATCTAGACCCTCGCTGGTAATGTTTTACAAAATCCCGGGCTTGTCGGCCCGTACTTCTCGGTGGGGACATTATATACGTCTATAACGTTATATATCCTAACCTAAGGGAACCTAACATCTTGGATGTAGTATTTTCCAAAATTCCTGGCGGGTCGGCCCCAACTTCTCGGTGGGGACATTATATACGTCTATAACGTAATATAACCTAACCTAACCCATCCAGCCCCTCGCTGGTAATGTTTTACAAAATCCCGGTCGTGTCGGCCCGTACTTCTCGGTGGGGACCTTATATACGTCTATAACGTTATATATCCTAACCTAAGGGAACCTAACATCTCAGATGATGTATTTTCCAACATTCCTAGCGGGTCGGCCCCCACTTCTCGGTGGGCACATTGTATACGTCTATATAGTAATATAACCTAACCTAACCCATCTAGACCCTCGCTGGTAATGTTTTACAAAATCCCGGTCGTGTCGGCCCGTACTTCTCGGTGGGGACCTTATATACGTCTATAACGTTATATATCCTAACCTAAGGGAACCTAACATCTCGGATGTAGTATTTACCAACATTCCTAGCGGGTCGGCCCCCACTTCTCGGTGGGCACACTGTATACGTCTATATCCTAATATAACCTAACCTAACCCATCTAGACCCTCGCTGGTAATGTTTTATAAAATCCCGGTCGTGTCGGCCCTTACTTCTCGGTGGGGAAATTATATGCGTCTACAACGTTATATACTAACCTAAGGGAACCTAACCTCTCGGATGTAGTATTTTCCAACATTCCTGGCGGGTCGGCCCCAACTTCTCGGTGGGCACATTATATACGTCTATATCGTAATATAACCTAACCTAACCCATCTAGACCCTCGCTGGTAATGGTTTACAAAATCCCGGTCGTGTCGGCCCTTACTTCTCGGTGTGGACATTATATACGTCTATAACGTTATATATACTAACCTAAGGGAAGCTAACATCTCGGATGTAGTATTTTCCAACATTCCAGGCGTCACGGCTCCTACTTCTCGGTGGGGACATTATATACGTCTATATCGTAATATAACCTAACCTAACCCATTTTGCCCCTCGGTGATAACGTTTTACAGAATCCCGGCGGTGTCGTCCCGTAAGTCTCGGTAGGGACATTGTATGCATCTGTTACGTAATATACCCTAACCTAAGGCAACCTAACATCTCGAATGTAGTATTTCACAACATTCCTGGCGGGTCCGCCCCACTTCTCGGTGGGAACATTATATACGTCTATAACGTAATATAACCTAACCTAACCCATCTAGACCCTCGCTGGTAATGTTTTACAAAATCCCGGTCGTGTCGGCCCGTACTTCTCGGTGGGGACATTATATACGTCTATAACGTTATATATCATAACCTAAGGGAACCTAACATCTCGGATGTAGTATTTACCAACATTCCTAGCGGGTCGGCCCCCACTTCTCGGTGGGCACACTGTATACGTCTATATCCTAATATAACCTAACCTAACCCATCTAGACCCTCGCTGTTAATGTTTTACAAAATCCCGGTCGTGTCGGCCCGTACTTCTCGGTGGGGACATTATATACGTCCATAACGTTATATATCCTAACCTAAGGGAACCTAACATCTCGGATGTAGTATTTTCCAAAATTCCTGGCGGGTCGGCCCCAACTTCTCGGTGGGGACATATTATACCTCTATAACGTAATATAACCTAACCTAACCCATCCAGCCCCTCGCTGGTAATGTTTTACAAAATCCCGGTCGTGTCGGCCCGTACTTCTCGGTGGGGACATTATATACGTCTATAACGTTATGTATCCTAACCTAAGGGAACCTAACATCTCGGATGTAGTATTTTCCAACATTCCTGGCGGGTCGGCTCCAACTTCTCGGTGGGCACATTGTATACGTCTATATCGTCATATAACCTAACCTAACCCATCTAGACCCTCGCTGGTAATGTTTTACAAAATCCCGGTCGTGTCGGCACGTACTTCTCGGTGGGGACATTATATACGTCTATAACGTTATATACCCTAACCTAAGGCAACCTAACATCTCGAATGTAGTATTTCACAACATTCCTGGCGGGTCCGCCCCACTTCTCGGTGGGAACATTATATACGTCTATAACGTAATATAACCTAACCTAACCCATCCAGCCCCTCGCTGGTAATGTTTTACAGAATCTCGGTCGTGTCGTTCCGAATGTCTCGGTGCGGACATTATATACGTCTATAACGTTATATATCCTAACCTAAGGCAACTTAACATCTCGGATGTAGTATTTTCCAACATTCCTGGCGGGTCGGCCCCAACTTCTCGGTGGGGACATTATATACGTCTATAACGTAATATAACCTAACCTAACCCATCCAGCCCCTCGCTGGTAATGTTTTACAAAATCCCGGTCGTGTCGACCCGTACTTCTCGGTGGGGACCTTATATACGTCTATAACGTTATATATCCTAACCTAAGGGAACCTAACATCTCAGATTAAGTATTTTCCAACATTCCATGCGTGACGGCATCTACTTCTCGGTGGGGACATTATATACGTCTATATCGTAATATAACCTAACCTAACCCATTTTGCCCCTCGGTGATAATGTTTTACAGAATCCCGGCCGTGTCGTCCCGTAAATCTCGGTAGGGACATTGTATGCATCTGTAACGTAATATACCCTAACCTAAGGCAACCTAACATCTCGAATGTAGTATTTCACAACATTCCTGGCGGGTCCGCCCCACTTCTCGGAGGGAACATTATATACGTCTATATCGTAATATAACCTAACCTAACCCATCTAGACCCTCGCTGGTAATGTTTTACAAAATCCCGGTAGTGTCGTCCCGTACGTCTCGGTGCGGACATTATTTACGTCTATAACGTTATATATCCTAACCTAAGGGAACCTAACCTCTCGGATTTAGTATTTTCCAACATTCCTGGCGGGTCGGCCCCAACTTTTCGGTGGGCACATTATATACATCTATATCGTGATATAACCTAACCTAACCCATCTAGAACCACGCTGGTAATGTTTTCCAAATTCCGGTCGTGTCGGCACGTACTTCTCGGTGGGGACATTATATACGTCTATAACGTTATATATCCTAACCTAAGGGAACCTAACCTCTCGGATGTAGTATTTTCCAACATTCCTGGCGGGTCGGCCCCAACTCCTCGGTGGGCAGATTTTATACGTCTATATCGTAATATAACCTAACCTAACCCATTTAGACCCTCGCTGGTAATGTTTTACAAAATCCCGGTCGTGTCCGCCCGTACTTCTCGGTGGGGACAATATATACGTCTATAACGTTATATATCCTAACCTAAGGGAACCTAACATCTCGGATGTCGTATTTTCCAACATTCCTAGCGGGTCCGCCCCACTTCTCGGTGGGAACATTATATACGTCTATAACGTAATATAACCTAACCTAACCCATCCAGCCCCTCGCTGGTAATGTTTTACAGAATCTCGGTCGTGTCGTTCCGTATGTCTCGGTGCGGACATTATATACGTCTATAACGTTATATATCCTAACCTAAGACAACTTAACATCTCGGATGTAGTATTTTCCAACATTCCTGGCGGGTCGGCCCCAACTTCTCGGTGGGCACATTATATACGTCTATATCGTAATATAATCTAACCTAACCCATCTAGACCCTCGCTGGTAATGTTTTACAAAATCCCGGGCTTGTCGGCCCGTACTTCTCGGTGGGGACATTATATACGTCTATAACGTTATATATCCTAACCTAAGGGAACCTAACATCTCGGATGTAGTATTTTCCAAAATTCCTGGCGGGTCGGCCCCAACTTCTCGGTGGGGACATTATATACGTCTATAACGTAATATAACCTAACCTAACCCCTCCAGCCCCTCGCTGGTAATGTTTTACAAAATCCCGGTCGTGTCGGCCCGTACTTCTCGGTGGGGACCTTATATACGTCTATAACGTTATATATCCTAACCTAAGGGAACCTAACATCTCAGATGAAGTATTTTCCAACATTCCTAGCGGGTCGGCCCCCACTTCTCGGTGGGCACATTGTATACGTCTATATAGTAATATAACCTAACCTAACCCATCTAGACCCTCGCTGGTAATGTTTTACAAAATCCCGGTCGTGTCGGCCCGTACTTCTCGGTGGGGACCTTATATACGTCTATAACGTTATATATCCTAACCTAAGGGAACCTAACATCTCGGATGTAGTATTTACCAACATTCCTAGCGGGTCGGCCCCCACTTCTCGGTGGGCACACTGTATACGTCTATATCCTAATATAACCTAACCTAACCCATCTAGACCCTCGCTGGTAATGTTTTACAAAATCCCGGTCGTGTCGGCCCTTACTTCTCGGTGGGGAAATTATATGCGTCTACAACGTTATATACTAACCTAAGGGAACCTCACCTCTCGGATGTAGTATTTTCCAACATTCCAGGCGTCACGGCCCCTACTTCTCGGTGGGGACATTATATACGTCTATATCGTAATATAACCTAACCTAACCCATTTTGCCCCTCCGTGATAACGTTTTACAGAATCCCGGCCGTGTCGTCCCGTAAGTCTCGGTAGGGACATTGTATGCATCTGTAACGTAATATACCCTAACCTAAGGGAACCTAACCTCTCGGATGTAGTATTTTCCAACATTCCTGGCGGGTCGGCCCCAACTTTTCGGTGGGCACATTATATACATCTATATCGTGATATAACCTAACCTAACACATCTAGAACCACGCTGGTAATGTTTTCCAAATTCCGGTCGTGTCGGCACGTACTTCTCGGTGGGGACATTATATACGTCTATAACGTTATATATCCTAACCTAAGGGAACCTAACCTCTCGGATATAGTAATTTCCAACATTCCTGGCGGGTCGGCCCCAACTCCTCGGTGGGCACACTGTATACGTCTATATCCTAATATAACCTAACCTAACCCATCTAGACCCTCGCTGGTAATGTTTTACAAAATCCCGGTCGTGTCGGCACGTACTTCTCGGTGGGGACAATATATACGTCTATAACGTTATATATACTAACCTAAGGGAAGCTAACACCTCGGATGTAGTATTTTCCAACATTCATGGCGGGTCGGCCCCAACTTCTCGGTGGGCACATTATATACCTCTATATCGTGATATATACTAACCTAACCCATCTAGACCCTCGCTGGTAATGTTTTACAAAATCCCGGTCGTGTCGGCACGTACTTCTCGGTGGGGACATTATATACGTCTATAACGTTATATATCCTAACCTAAGGGAACCTAACCTCTCGGATGTAGTATTTTCCAACATTCCTGGCGGGTCGGCCCCAACTTCTCGGTGGGCACATTATATACGTCTATATCGTAATATAACCTAACCTAACCCATCTAGCCCCTAGCTGGGAATGTTTTACAGAATCTCGTTCGTGTCGTACCGTACGTCTCGGTGCGGACATTATATACGTCTATATCGTTATATATCTTAACCTAAGGCAACCTAACATCTCGAATATTGTATTTTACAACATTCCAGGCGTGACGGCCCCTACTTCTCGGTGGGGACATTATATACGTCTATATCGTAATATAACCTAACCTAACCCATTTTGCCCCTCGCTGGTAATGTTTTACAAAATCCCGGTCGTGTCGGCCCGTACTTCTCGGTGGGGACATTATATACGTCTATAACGTTATGTATCCTAACCTAAGGGAACCTAACATCTCGGATGTAGTATTTTCCAACATTCCTGGCGTGTCGGCCCCAACTTCTCGGTGGGCACATTGTATACGTCTATATCGTCATATAACCTAACCTAACCCATCTAGACCCTCGCTGGTAATGTTTTACAAAATCCCGGTCGTGTCGGCACGTACTTCTCGGTGGGGACATTATATACGTCTATAACGTTATATATCCTAACCTAAGGGAACCTAACCTCTCGGATGTAGTATTTTCCAACATTCCTGGCGGGTCGGCCCCAATTTCTCGGTGGGCACATTATATACGTCTATATCGTAATATAACCTAACCTAACTCATCTGGAACCTCGCTGGTAATATTTTACAAAATCCCGGTCGTGACGGCACGTACTTCTCGGTGGGGACCTTATATACGCCTATAACGTTATATATCCTAACCTAAGGGAACCTAACATCTTGGATGTCGTATTTTCCAACATTCCTAGCGGGTCGGCCCCCACTTCTCGGTGGGCACACTGTATACGTCTATATCGTAATATAACCTAACCTAACCCATTTAGACGCTCGCTGGTAATGTTTTACAAAATCCCGGTCGTGTCGGCCCGTACTTCTCGGTGGGGACATTATATACGTCTATAACGTTATATACCCTAACCTAAGGCAACCTAACATCTCGAATGTAGTATTTCACAACATTCCTGGCGGGTCCGCCCCACTTCTCGGTGGGAACATTATATACGTCTATAACGTAATATAACCTAACCTAACCCATCCAGCCCCTCGCTGGTAATGTTTTACAGAATCTCGGTCGTGTCGTTCCGTATGTCTCGGTGCGGACATTATATACGTCTATAACGTTATATATCCTAACCTAAGGCAACTTAACATCTCGGATGTAGTATTTTCCAACATTCCTGGCGGGTCGGCCCCAACTTCTCGGTGGGCACATTATATACGTCTATAACGTAATATAACCTAACCTAACCCATCCAGCCCCTCGCTGGTAATGTTTTACAAAATCCCGGTCGTGTCGGCCCGTACTTCTCGGTGGGGACCTTATATACGTCTATAACGTTATATATCCTAACCTAAGGGAACCTAACATCTCGGATGTAGTATTTACCAACATTCCTAGCGGGTCGGCCCCCACTTCTCGGTGGGCACACTGTATACGTCTATATCCTAATATAACCTAACCTAACCCATCTAGACCCTCGCTGGTAATGTTTTACAAAATCCCGGTCTTGTCGGCCCGTACTTCTCGGTGGGGACATTATATACGTCTATAACGTTATATATCCTAACCTAAGGGAACCTAACATCTCGGATGTAGTATTTTCCAAAATTCCTGGCGGGTCGGCCCCAACTTCTCGGTGGGGACATTATATACGTCTATAACGTAATATAACCTAACCTAACCCATCCAGCCCCTCGCTGGTAATGTTTTACAAAATCCCGGTCGTGTCGGCCCGTACTTCTCGGTGGGGACCTTATATACGTCTATAACGTTATATATCCTAACCTAAGGGAACCTAACATCTCAGATTAAGTATTTTCCAACATTCCAGGCGTGACGGCATCTACTTCTCGGTGGGGACATTATATACGTCTATATCGTAATATAACCTAACCTAACCCATTTTGCCCCTCGGTGATAATGTTTTACAGAATCCCGGCCGTGTCGACCCGTAAATCTCGGTAGGGACATTGTATGCATCTGTAACGTAATATACCCTAACCTAAGGCAACCTAACATCTCGAATGTAGTATTTCACAACATTCCTGGCGGGTCCGCCCCACTTCTCGGAGGGAACATTATATACGTCTATATCGTAATATAACCTAACCTAACCCATCTAGACCCTCGCTGGTAATGTTTTACAAAATCCCGGTAGTGTCGTCCCGTACGTCTCGGTGCGGACATTATTTACGTCTATAACGTTATATATCCTAACCTAAGGGAACCTAACCTCTCGGATGTAGTATTTTCCAACATTCCTGGCGGGTCGGCCCCAACTTTTCGGTGGGCACATTATATACATCTATATCGTGATATAACCTAACCTAACCCATCTAGAACCACGCTGGTAATGTTTTCCAAATTCCGGTCGTGTCGGCACGTACTTCTCGGTGGGGACATTATATACGTCTATAACGTTATATATCCTAACCTAAGGGAACCTAACCTCTCGGATGTAGCATTTTCCAACATTCCTGGCGGGTCGGCCCCAACTCCTCGGTGGGCAGATTATATACGTCTATATCGTAATATAACCTAACCTAACCCATCTAGACCCTCGCTGGTAATGTTTTACAAAATCCCGGTCGTGTCGGCACGTACTTCTCGGTGGGGACAATATATACGTCTATAACGTTATATATCCTAACCTAAGGGAACCTAACATCTCGGATGTCGTATTTTCCAACATCCCTAGCGGGTCGGCCCCCACTTCTCGGTGGGCACACTGTATACGTCTATATCGTAATATAACCTAACCTAACCCATCTAGACCCTCGCTGGTAATGTTTTACAAAATCCCGGTCGTGTCGGCCCGTACTTCTCGGTGGGGACAATATATACGTCTATAACGTTATATATCCTAACCTAAGGGAACCTAACATCTCGGATGTCGTATTTTCCAACATTCCTAGCGCGTCCGCCCCACTTCTCGGTGGGAACATTATATACGTCTATAACGTAATATAACCTAACCTAACCCATCCAGCCCCTCGCTGGTAATGTTTTACAGAATCTCGGTCGTGTCGTTCCGTATGTCTCGGTGCGGACATTATATACGCCTATAACGTTATATATCCTAACCTAAGGCAACTTTACATCTCGGATGTAGTATTTTCCAACATTCCTGGCGGGTCGGCCCCAACTTCTCGGTGGGCACATTATATACGTCTATATCGTAATATAATCTAACCTAACCCATCTAGACCCTCGCTGGTAATGTTTTACAAAATCCCGGGCTTGTCGGCCCGTACTTCTCGGTGGGGACATTATATACGTCCATAACGTTATATATCCTAACCTAAGGGAACCTAACATCTCGGATGTAGTATTTTCCAAAATTCCTGGCGGGTCGGCCCCAACTTCTCGGTGGGGACATTATATACGTCTATAATGTAATATAACCTAACCTAACCCATCCAGCCCCTCGCTGGTAATGTTTTACAAAATCCCGGTCGTGTCGGCCCGTACTTCTCGGTGGGGACCTTATATACGTCTATAACGTTATATATCCTAACCTAAGGGAACCTAACATCTCCGATGAAGTATTTTCCAACATTCCTAGCGGGTCGGCCCCCACTTCTCGGTGGGCACATTGTATACGTCTATATAGTAATATAACCTAACCTAACCCATCTAGACCCTCGCTGGTAATGTTTTACAAAATCCCGGTCGTGTCGGCCCGTACTTCTCGGTGGGGACCTTATATACGTCTATAACGTTATATATCCTAACCTAAGGGAACCTAACATCTCGGATGTAGTATTTACCAACATTCCTAGCGGGTCGGCCCCCACTTCTCGGTGGGCACACTGTATACGTCTATATCCTAATATAACCTAACCTAACCCATCTAGACCCTCGCTGGTAATGTTTTACAAAATCCCGGTCTTGTCGGCCCGTACTTCTCGGTGGGGACATTATATACGTCTATAACGTTATATATCCTAACCTAAGGGAACCTAACATCTCGGATGTAGTATTTTCCAAAATTCCTGGCGGGTCGGCCCCAACTTCTCGGTGGGGACATTATATACGTCTATAACGTAATATAACCTAACCTAACCCATCCAGCCCCTCGCTGGTAATGTTTTACAAAATCCCGGTCGTGACGGCCCGTACTTCTCGGTGGGGACCTTATATACGTCTATAACGTTATATATCCTAACCTAAGGGAACCTAACATCTCAGATTAAGTATTTTCCAACATTCCAGGCGTGACGGCATCTACTTCTCGGTGGGGACATTATATACGTCTATATCGTAATATAACCTAACCTAACCCATTTTGCCCCTCGGTGATAATGTTTTACAGAATCCCGGCCGTGTCGTCCCGTAAGTCTCGGTAGGGACATTGTATGCATCTGTAACGTAATATACCCTAACCTAAGGCAACCTAACATCTCGAATGTAGTATTTCACAACATTCCTGGCGGATCCGCCCCACTTCTCGGAGGGAACATTATATACGTCTATATCGTAATATAACCTAACCTAACCCATCTAGACCCTCGCTGGTAATGTTTTACAAAATCCCGGTAGTGTCGTCCCGTACGTCTCGGTGCGGACATTATTTACGTCTATAACGTTATATATCCTAACCTAAGGGAACCTAACCTCTCGGATGTAGTATTTTCCAACATTCCTGGTGGGTCGGCCCCAACTTCTAGGTGGGCACATTATATACGTCTATATCGTAATATAACCTAACCTAACCCATCTAGACCCTCGCTGGTAATGTTTTGCAAAATCCCGGTCGTGTCGACCCGTACATCTCGGTGGGGACATTATATACGTCTATAACGTTATATATACTAACCTAAGGGAAGCTAACACCTCGGATGTAGTATTTTCCAACATTCATGGCGGGTCGGCCCCAACATCTCGGTGGGCACATTATATACCTCTATATCGTGATATAACCTAACCTAACCCATCTAGACCCTCGCTGGTAATGTTTTACAAAATCCCGGTCGTGTCGGCACGTACTTCTCGATGGGGACATTATATACGTCTATAACGTTATATATCCTAACCTAAGGGAACCTAACCTCTCGGATGTAGTATTTTCCAACATTCCTGGCGGGTCGGCCCCAACTTCTCGGTGGGCACATTATATACGTCTATATCGTAATATAACCTAACCTAACCCATCTAGCCCCTAGCTGGGAATGTTTTACAGAATCTCGTTCGTGTCGTACCGTACGTCTCGGTGCGGACATTATATACGTCTATATCGTTATATATCTTAACCTAAGGCAACCTAACATCTCGAATATTGTATTTTACAACATTCCAGGCGTGACGGCCCCTACTTCTCGGTGGGGACATTTTATACGTCTATATCGTAATATAACCTAACCTAACCCATTTTGCCCGTCGCTGGTAATGTTTTACAAAATCCCGGTCGTGTCGGCCCGTACTTCTCGGTGGGGACATTATATACGTCTATAACGTTATGTATCCTAACCTAAGGGAACCTAACATCTCGGATGTAGTATTTTCCAACATTCCTGGCGGGTCGGCTCCAACTTCTCGGTGGGCACATTGTATACGTCTATATCGTCATATAACCTAACCTAACCCATCTAGACCCTCGCTGGTAATGTTTCACAAAATCCCGGTCGTGTCGGCACGTACTTCTCGTTGGGGACATTATATACGTCTATAACGTTATATATCCTAACCTAAGGGAACCTAACCTCTCGGATGTAGTATTTTCCAACATTCCTGGCGGGTCGGCCCCAACTTCTCGGTGGGCACATTATATACGTCTATATCGTAATATAACCTAACCTAACTCATCTGGAACCTCGCTGGTAATATTTTACAAAATCCCGGTCGTGACGGCACGTACTTCTCGGTGGGGACCTTATATACGCCTATAACGTTATATATCCTAACCTAAGGGAACCTAACATCTTGGATGTCGTATTTTCCAACATTCCTAGCGGGTCGGCCCCCACTTCTCGGTGGGCACACTGTATACGTCTATATCGTAATATAACCTAACCTAACCCATTTAGACGCTCGCTGGTAATGTTTTACAAAATCCCGGTCGTGTCGGCCCGTACTTCTCGGTGGGGACATTATATACGTCTATAACGTTATATACCCTAACCTAAGGCAACCTAACATCTCGAATGTAGTATTTCACAACATTCCTGGCGGGTCCGCCCCACTTCTCGGTGGGAACATTATATACGTCTATAACGTAATATAACCTAACCTAACCCATCCAGCCCTCGCTGGTAATGTTTTACAGAATCTCGGTCGTGTCGTTCCGTATGTCTCGGTGCGGACATTATATACGTCTATAACGTTATATATCCTAACCTAAGGCAACTTAACATCTCGGATGTAGTATTTTCCAACATTCCTGGCGGGTCGGCCCCAACTTCTCGGTGGGGACATTATATACGTCTATAACGTAATATAACCTAACCTAACCCATCCAGCCCCTCGCTGGTAATGTTTTACAAAATCCCGGTCGTGTCGGCCCGTACTTCTCGGTGGGGACCTTATATACGTCTATAACGTTATATATCCTAACCTAAGGGAACCTAACATCTCGGATGTAGTATTTACCAACATTCCTAGCGGGTGGGCCCCCACTTCTCGGTGGGCACACTGTATACGTCTATATCCTAATATAACCTAACCTAACCCATCTAGACCCTCGCTGGTAATGTTTTACAAAATCCCGGTCTTGTCGGCCCGTACTTCTCGGTGGGGACATTATATACGTCTATAACGTTATATATCCTAACCTAAGGGAACCTAACATCTCGGATGTAGTATTTTCCAAAATTCCTGGCGGGTCGGCCCCAACTTCTCGGTGGGGACATTATATACGTCTATAACGTAATATAACCTAACCTAACCCATCCAGCCCCTCGCTGGTAATGTTTTACAAAATCCCGGTCGTGTCGGCCCGTACTTCTCGGTGGGGACCTTATATACGTCTATAACGTTATATATCCTAACCTAAGGGAACCTAACATCTCAGATTAAGTATTTTCCAACATTCCAGGCGTGACGGCATCTACTTCTCGGTGGGGACATTATATACGTCTATATCGTAATATAACCTAACCTAACCCATTTTGCCCCTCGGTGATAATGTTTTACAGAATCCCGGCCGTGTCGACCCGTAAATCTCGGTAGGGACATTGTATGCATCTGTAACGTAATATACCCTAACCTAAGGCAACCTAACATCTCGAATGTAGTATTTCACAACATTCCTGGCGGGTCCGCCCCACTTCTCGGAGGGAACATTATATACGTCTATATCGTAATATAACCTAACCTAACCCATCTAGACCCTCGCTGGTAATGTTTTACAAAATCCCGGTAGTGTCGTCCCGTACGTCTCGGTGCGGACATTATTTACGTCTATAACGTTATATATCCTAACCTAAGGGAACCTAACCTCTCGGATGTAGTATTTTCCAACATTCCTGGCGGGTCGGCCCCAACTTTTCGGTGGGCACATTATATACATCTATATCGTGATATAACCTAACCTAACCCATCTAGAACCACGCTGGTAATGTTTTCCAAATTCCGGTCGTGTCGGCACGTACTTCTCGGTGGGGACATTATATACGTCTATAACGTTATATATCCTAACCTAAGGGAACCTAACCTCTCGGATGTAGTATTTTCCAACATTCCTGGCGGGTCGGCCCCAACTCCTCGGTGGGCAGATTATATACGTCTATATCGTAATATAACCTAACCTAACCCATCTAGACCCTCGCTGGTAATGTTTTACAAAATCCCGGTCGTGTCGGCACGTACTTCTCGGTGGGGACAATATATACGTCTATAACGTTATATATCCTAACCTAAGGGAACCTAACATCTCGGATGTCGTATTTTCCAACATCCCTAGCGGGTCGGCCCCCACTTCTCGGTGGGCACACTGTATACGTCTATATCGTAATATAACCTAACCTAACCCATCTAGACCCTCGCTGGTAATGTTTTACAAAATCCCGGTCGTGTCGGCCCGTACTTCTCGGTGGGGACAATATATACGTCTATAACGTTATATATCCTAACCTAAGGGAACCTAACATCTCGGATGTCGTGTTTCCAACATTCCTAGCGCGTCCGCCCCACTTCTCTGTGGGAACATTATATACGTCTATAACGTAATATAACCTAACCTAACCCATCCAGCCCCTCGCTGGTAATGTTTTACAGAATCTCGGTCGTGTCGTTCCGTATGTCTCGGTGCGGACATTATATACGCCTATAACGTTATATATCCTAACCTAAGGCAACTTTACATCTCGGATGTAGTATTTTCCAACATTCCTGGCGGGTCGGCCCCAACTTCTCGGTGGGCACATTATATACGTCTATATCGTAATATAATCTAACCTAACCCATCTAGACCCTCGCTGGTAATGTTTTACAAAATCCCGGGCTTGTCGGCCCGTACTTCTCGGTGGGGACATTATATACGTCCATAACGTTATATATCCTAACCTAAGGGAACCTAACATCTCGGATGTAGTATTTTCCAAAATTCCTGGTGGGTCGGCCCCAACTTCTCGGTGGGGACATTATATACGTCTATAATGTAATATAACCTAACCTAACCCATCCAGCCCCTCGCTGGTAATGTTTTACAAAATCCCGGTCGTGTCGGCCCGTACTTCTCGGTGGGGACCTTATATACGTCTATAACGTTATATATCCTAACCTAAGGGAACCTAACATCTCAGATGAAGTATTTTCCAACATTCCTAGCGGGTCGGCCCCCACTTCTCGGTGGGCACATTGTATACGTCTATATAGTAATATAACCTAACCTAACCCATCTAGACCCTCGCTGGTAATGTTTTACAAAATCCCGGTCGTGTCGGCCCGTACTTCTCGGTGGGGACCTTATATACGTCTATAACGTTATATATCCTAACCTAAGGGAACCTAACATCTCGGATGTAGTATTTACCAACATTCCTAGCGGGTCGGCCCCCACTTCTCGGTGGGCACACTGTATACGTCTATATCCTAATATAACCTAACCTAACCCATCTAGACCCTCGCTGGTAATGTTTTACAAAATCCCGGTCTTGTCGGCCCGTACTTCTCGGTGGGGACATTATATACGTCTATAACGTTATATATCCTAACCTAAGGGAACCTAACATCTCGGATGTAGTATTTTCCAAAATTCCTGGCGGGTCGGCCCCAACTTCTCGGTGGGGACATTATATACGTCTATAACGTAATATAACCTAACCTAACCCATCCAGCCCCTCGCTGGTAATGTTTTACAAAATCCCGGTCGTGACGGCCCGTACTTCTCGGTGGGGACCTTATATACGTCTATAACGTTATATATCCTAACCTAAGGGAACCTAACATCTCAGATTAAGTATTTTCCAACATTCCAGGCGTGACGGCATCTACTTCTCGGTGGGGTCATTATATACGTCTATATCGTAATATAACCTAACCTAACCCATTTTGCCCCTCGGTGATAATGTTTTACAGAATCCCGGCCGTGTCGTCCCGTAAGTCTCGGTAGGGACATTGTATGCATCTGTAACGTAATATACCCTAACCTAAGGCAACCTAACATCTCGAATGTAGTATTTCACAACATTCCTGGCGGGTCCGCCCCACTTCTCGGAGGGAACATTATATACGTCTATATCGTAATATAACCTAACCTAACCCATCTAGACCCTCGCTGGTAATGTTTTACAAAATCCCGGTAGTGTCGTCCCGTACGTCTCGGTGCGGACATTATTTACGTCTATAACGTTATATATCCTAACCTAAGGGAACCTAACCTCTCGGATGTAGTATTTTCCAACATTCCTGGCGGGTCGGCCCCAACTTTTCGGTGGGCACATTATATACATCTATATCGTGATATAACCTAACCTAACCCATCTAGAAACACGCTGGTAATGTTTTCCAAATTCCGGTCGTGTCGGCACGTACTTCTCGGTGGGGACATTATATACGTCTATAACGTTATATATCCTAACCTAAGGGAACCTAACCTCTCGGATATAGTAATTTCCAACATTCCTGGCGGGTCGGCCCCAACTCCTCGGTGGGCAGATTATATACGTCTATATCGTAATATAACCTAACCTAACCCATCTAGACCCTCGCTGGTAATGTTTTACAAAATCCCGGTCGTGTCGGCACGTACTTCTCGGTGGGGACAATATATACGTCTATAACGTTATATATCCTAACCTAAGGGAACCTAACATCTCGGATGTCGTATTTTCCAACATCCCTAGCGGGTCGGCCCCCACTTCTCGGTGGGCACACTGTATACGTCTATATCGTAATATAACCTAACCTAACCCATCTAGACCCTCGCTGGTAATGTTTTACAAAATCCCGGTCGTGTCGGCCCGTACTTCTCGGTGGGGACAATATATAAGTCTATAACGTTATATATCCTAACCTAAGGGAACCTAACATCTCGGATGTCGTATTTTCCAACATTCCTAGCGCGTCCGCCCCACTTCTCGGTGGGAACATTATATACGTCTATAACGTAATATAACCTAACCTAACCCATCCAGCCCCTCGCTGGTAATGTTTTACAGAATCTCGGTCGTGTCGTTCCGTATGTCTCGGTGCGGACATTATATACGCCTATAACGTTATATATCCTAACCTAAGGCAACTTTACATCTCGGATGTAGTATTTTCCAACATTCCTGGCGGGTCGGCCCCAACTTCTCGGTGGGCACATTATATACGTCTATATCGTAATATAATCTAACCTAACCCATCTAGACCCTCGCTGGTAATGTTTTACAAAATCCCGGGCTTGACGGCCCGTACTTCTCGGTGGGGACATTATATACGTCCATAACGTTATATATCCTAACCTAAGGGAACCTAACATCTCGGATGTAGTATTTTCCAAAATTCCTGGCGGGTCGGCCCCAACTTCTCGGTGGGGACATTATATACGTCTATAACGTAATATAACCTAACCTAACCCATCCAGCCCCTCGCTGGTAATGTTTTACAAAATCCCGGTCGTGTCGGCCCGTACTTCTCGGTGGGGACCTTATATACGTCTATAACGTTATATATCCTAACCTAAGGGAACCTAACATCTCAGATGAAGTATTTTCCAACATTCCTAGCGGGTCGGCCCCCACTTCTCGGTGGGCACACTGTATACGTCTATATCCTAATATAACCTAACCTAACCCATCTAGACCCTCGCTGGTAATGTTTTACAAAATCCCGGTCTTGTCGGCCCGTACTTCTCGGTGGGGACATTATATACGTCTATAACGTTATATATCCTAACCTAAGGGAACCTAACATCTCGGATGTAGTATTTTCCAAAATTCCTGGCGGGTCGGCCCCAACTTCTCGGTGGGGACATTATATACGTCTATAACGTAATATAACCTAACCTAACCCATCCAGCCCCTCGCTGGTAATGTTTTACAAAATCCCGGTCGTGACGGCCCGTACTTCTCGGTGGGGACCTTATATACGTCTATAACGTTATATATCCTAACCTAAGGGAACCTAACATCTCAGATTAAGTATTTTCCAACATTCCAGACGTGACGGCATCTACTTCTCGGTGGGGACATTATATACGTCTATATCGTAATATAACCTAACCTAACCCATTTTGCCCCTCGGTGATAATGTTTTACAGAATCCCGGCCGTGTCGTCCCGTAAGTCTCGGTAGGGACATTGGATGCATCTGTAACGTAATATACCCTAACCTAAGGCAACCTAACATCTCGAATGTAGTATTTCACAACATTCCTGGCGGGTCCGCCCCACTTCTCGGAGGGAACATTATATACGTCTATATCGTAATATAACCTAACCTAACCCATCTAGACCCTCGCTGGTAATGTTTTACAAAATCCCGGTAGTGTCGTCCCGTACGTCTCGGTGCGGACATTATTTACGTCTATAACGTTATATATCCTAACCTAAGGGAACCTAACATCTCGGATGTAGTATTTTCCAACATTCCTGGCGGGTCGGCCCCAACTTTTCGGTGGGCACATTATATACATCTATATCGTGATATAACCTAACCTAACCCATCTAGAAACACGCTGGTAATGTTTTCCAAATTCCGGTCGTGTCGGCACGTACTTCTCGGTGGGGACATTATATACGTCTATAACGTTATATATCCTAACCTAAGGGAACCTAACCTCTCGGATATAGTAATTTCCAACATTCCTGGCGGGTCGGCCCCAACTCCTCGGTGGGCAGATTATATACGTCTATATCGTAATATAACCTAACCTAACCCATCTAGACCCTCGCTGGTAATGTTTTACAAAATCCCGGTCGTGTCGGCACGTACTTCTCGGTGGGGACAATATATACGTCTATAACGTTATATATACTAACCTAAGGGAAGCTAACACCTCGGATGTAGTATTTTCCAACATTCATGGCGGGTCGGCCCCAACTTCTCGGTGGGCACATTATATACCTCTATATCGTGATATAACCTAACCTAACCCATCTAGACCCTCGCTGGTAATGTTTTACAAAATCCCGGTCGTGTCGGCCCGTACTTCTCGGTGGGGACATTATATACGTCTATAACGTTATATATACTAACCTAAGGGAAGCTAACATCTCGGATGTAGTATTTTCCAACATTCCTGGCGGGTCGGCCCCAACTTCCCGGTGGGCACATTATATACATCTATATCGTGATATAACCTAACCTAACCCATCTAGAACCACGCTGGTAATATTTTACAAAATCCCGGTCGTGTCGGCACGTACTTCTCGGTTGGGACATTATATACGTCTATAACGTTATATATCCTAACCTAAGGGAACCTAACCTCTCGGATGTAGTATTTTCCAACATTCCTGGCGGGTCGGCCCCAACTTCTCGGTGGGCACATTATATACGTCTATATCGTAATATAACCTAACCTAACCCATTTTGCCCCTCGCTGGTAATGTTTCACAAAATCCCGGTCGTGTTGGCCCGTACTTCTCGGTGGGGACATTATATACGTCTATAACATTATGTATCCTATCCTAAGGGAACCTAACATCTCGGATGTAGTATTTTCCAACATTCCTGGCGGGTCGGCCCCAACCTCTCGGTGGGCACATTGTATACGTCTATATCGTCATATAACCTAACCTAACCCATCTAGACCCTCGCTGGTAATGTTTTACAAAATCCCGGTCGTGTCGGCCCGTACTTCTCGGTGGGGACATTATATACGTCTATAACGTTATGTATCCTAACCTAAGGGAACCTAACATCGCGGATGTAGTATTTCACAACATTCCTGGCGGGTCGGGCCCAACTTCTCGGTGGGCACATTATATACGTCTATATCGTAATATAACCTAACCTAACCCATCTAGACCCTCGCTGGTAATGTTTTACAAAATCCCGGTCGTGTCGGCCCGTACTTCTCGGTGGGGACATTATATACGTCTATAACGTTATATATCCTAACCTAAGGGAACCTAACATTTCGGATATAGTACTTTCCAACATTCCTGGCGGGTCGGCCCCAACTTCTCGGTGGGGACATTATATACGTCTATATCGTAATATAACCTAACCTAACCCATTTTGCCCCTCCGTGATAATGTTTTACAGAATCCCGGCCGTGTCGTCCCGTACGTCTCGGTAGGGATATTGTATGCATCTGTAACGTGATATACCCTAACCTAAGGCAACCTAACATCTCGAATGTAGTATTTCACAACATTCCTGGCGGGTCCGCCCCACTTCTCGGTGGGAAGATTATATACGTCTATAACGTAATATAACCTAACCTAACCCATCTAGCCCGTAGCTGGGAATGTTTTACAGAATCTCGTTCGTGTCGTCCCGTACGTCTCGGTGCGGACATTATATACGTCTATATCGTTATATATCCTAACCTAAGGCAACCTAACATCTCGAATATTGTATTTTACAACATTCCAGGCGTGACGGCCCCTACTTCTCGGTGGGGACATTATATACGTCTATATCGTAATATAACCTAACCTAACCCATTTTGCCCCTCCGTGATAATGTTTTACAGAATCCCGGCCGTGTCGTCCCGTACGTCTCGGTAGGGATATTGTATGCATCTGTAACGTGATATACCCTAACCTAAGGCAACCTAACATCTCGAATGTAGTATTTCACAACATTCCTGGCGGATCCGCCCCACTTCTCGGTGGGAAGATTATATACGTCTATAACGTAATATAACCTAACCTAACCCATCTAGCCCCTAGCTGGGAATGTTTTACAGAATCTCATTCGTGTCGTCCCGTACGTCTCGGTGCGGAGTTTATATACGTCTATATCGTTATATATCCTAACCTAAGGGAACCTAACACCTCGGATGTAGTATTTTCCAACATTCCTAGCGGGACGGCCCCTACGTCTTGGTGGGCACATTATATACGTCTATATCGTAATATAACCTAACCTAACCCATCTAGACCCCCGCTGGTAATGTTTTACAAAATCCCGGTCGTGTCGGCCCTTACTGCTCGGTGGGGACATCATATACGTCTATAACGTTATATATCCTAACCTAAGGGAACCTAACCTCTCGGATGTAGCATTTTCCAACATTCCTGGCGGGTCTGCCCCAACTTCTCGGTGGGCACATTATATACATCTATATCGTAATATAACCTAACCTAACCCATCTAGACCCTCGCTGGTAATGTTTTACAAAATCTCGGTCGTGTCGGCACGTACTTCTCGGTGGGGACATTATATACGTCTATAACGTTATATATACTAACCAAAGGGAAGCTAACATCTCGGATGTAGTATTTTCCAACATTCCTGCCGGGTCGGCCCCAACTTCTCGGTGGGCACATTATATACATCTATATCGTGATATGACCTAACCTAACCCATCTAGAACCACGCTGGTAATGTTTTACAAAATCCCGGTCGTGTCGGCACGTACTTCTCGGTGGGGACAATATATACGTCTATAACGTTATATATCCTAACCTAAGGGAACATAACATCTCGGATGTAGTATTTTCCAACATTCCCGGCGGGTCGGCCCCAACTTCTCGGTGGGCACATTGTATACGTCTATATCGTCATATAACCTAACCTAACCCATCTAGACCCTCGCTGGTAATGTTTTACAAAATCCCGGTCGTGTCGGCCCGTACTTCTCGGTGGGGACATTATATACGTCTATAACGTTATATATCCTAACCTAAGGGAAGCTAACATCTCGGATGTAGTATTTTCCAACATTCCTGGCGGGTCGGCCCAAACTTCTCGGTGGGCACATTATATACGTCTATATCGTAATATAACCTAACCTAACCCATCTAGCCTCTAGCTGGGAATGTTTTACAGAATCTCGTTCGTGTCGTCCCGTACGTCTCGGTGCGGAGTTTATATACGTCTATATCGTTATATATCCTAACCTAAGGCAACCTAACATCTCGAATATTGTATTTTACAACATTCCAGGCGTGACGGCCCCTACTTCTCGGTGGGGACATTATATACGTCTATATCGTAATATAACCTAACCTAACCCATTTTGGCCCTCGCTGGTAATGTTTTACAAAATCCCGGTCGTGTCGGCCCCTACTTCTCGTTGGGGACATTATATACGTCTATAACGTTATGTATCCTAACCTAAGCGAACCTAACATCTCGGATGTAGTATTTTCCAACATTCCTGGCGGGCCGGCCCCAACTTCTCGGTGGGCACATTGTATACGTCTATATCGTAATATAACCTAACCTAACCCAACTAGACCCCCGCTGGTAATGTTTTACAAAATCCCGGTCGTGTCGGCCCGTACTTCTCGGTGGGGACATTATATACGTCTATAACGTTATATATACTAACCTAAGGGAAGCTAACATCTCGGATGTAGTATTTTCCAACATTCCTGGCGGGTCGGCCACAACTTCTCGGTGGGCACATTATATACATCTATATCGTGATATAACCTAACCTAACCCATCTAGAACCACGCTGGTAATGTTTTACAAAACCCCGGTCGTGTCGGCACGTACTTCTCGGTGGGGACATTATATACGTCTATAACGTTATATATCCTAACCTAAGGGAACCTAACCTCTCGGATGTAGTATTTTCCAACATTCCTGGCGGGTCGGCCCCAACTTCTCGGTCGGCAGATTATATACGTCTATATCGTAATATAACCTAACCTAACCCATCTAGACCCTCGCTGGTAATGTTTTACAAAATCCCGGTCGTGTCGGCACGTACTTCTCGGTGGGGACATTATATACGTCTATAACGTTATGTATCCTAACCTAAGGGAACCTAACATCTCGGATGTAGTATTTTCCAACATTCCTGGCGGGCCGGCCCCAACTTCTCGGTGGGCACATTGTATACGTCTATATCGTAATATAACCTAACCTAACCCAACTAGACCCCCGCTGGTAATGTTTTACAAAATCCCGGTCGTGTCGGCCCGTACTTCTCGGTGGGTACATTATATACGTCTATAACGTTATATATACTAACCTAAGGGAAGCTAACATCTCGGATGTAGTATTTTCCAACATTCCTGGCGGGTCGGCCACAACTTCTCGGTGGGCACATTATATACATCTATATCGTGATATAACCTAACCTAACCCATCTAGAACCACGCTGGTAATGTTTTACAAAATCCCGGTCGTGTCGGCACGTACTTCTCGGTGGGGACATTATATACGTCTATAACGTTATATATCCTAACCTAAGGGAACCTAACCTCTCGGATGTAGTATTTTCCAACATTCCTGGCGGGTCGGCCCCAACTTCCCGGTGGGCACATTATATACATCTATATCGTGATATAACCTAACCTAACCCATCTAGAACCACGCTGGTAATATTTTACAAAATCCCGGTCGTGTCGGCACGTACTTCTCGGTTGGGACATTATATACGTCTATAACGTTATATATCCTAACCTAAGGGAACCTAACCTCTCGGATGTAGTATTTTCCAACATTCCTGGCGGGTCGGCCCCAACTTCTCGGTGGGCACATTATATACGTCTATATCGTAATATAACCTAACCTAACCCATTTTGCCCCTCGCTGGTAATGTTTCACAAAATACCGGTCGTGTTGGCCCGTACTTCTCGGTGGGGACATTATATACGTCTATAACATTATGTATCCTATCCTAAGGGAACCTAACATCTCGGATGTAGTATTTTCCAACATTCCTGGCGGGTCGGCCCCAACCTCTCGGTGGGCACATTGTATACGTCTATATCGTCATATAACCTAACTTAACCCATCTAGACCCTCGCTGGTAATGTTTTACAAAATCCCGGTCGTGTCGGCCCGTACTTCTCGGTGGGGACATTATATACGTCTATAACGTTATGTATCCTAACCTAAGGGAACCTAACATCGCGGATGTAGTATTTCACAACATTCCTGGCGGGTCGGGCCCAACTTCTCGGTGGGCACATTATATACGTCTATATCGTAATATAACCTAACCTAACCCATCTAGACCCTCGCTGGTAATGTTTTACAAAATCCCGGTCGTGTCGGCCCGTACTTCTCGGTGGGGACATTATATACGTCTATAACGTTATATATCCTAACCTAAGGGAACCTAACATTTCGGATATAGTACTTTCCAACATTCCTGGCGGGTCGGCCCCAACTTCTCGGTGGGGACATTATATACGTCTATATCGTAATATAACCTAACCTAACCCATTTTGCCCCTCCGTGATAATGTTTTACAGAATCCCGGCCGTGTCGTCCCGTACGTCTCGGTAGGGATATTGTATGCATCTGTAACGTGATATACCCTAACCTAAGGCAACCTAACATCTCGAATGTAGTATTTCACAACATTCCTGGCGGGTCCGCCCCACTTCTCGGTGGGAAGATTATATACGTCTATAACGTAATATAACCTAACCTAACCCATCTATCCCGTAGCTGGGAATGTTTTACAGAATCTCGTTCGTGTCGTCCCGTACGTCTCGGTGCGGACATTATATACGTCTATATCGTTATATATCCTAACCTAAGGCAACCTAACATCTCGAATATTGTATTTTACAACATTCCAGGCGTGACGGCCCCTACTTCTCGGTGGGGACATTATATACGTCTATATCGTAATATAACCTAACCTAACCCATTTTGCCCCTCCGTGATAATGTTTTACAGAATCCCGGCCGTGTCGTCCCGTACGTCTCGGTAGGGATATTGTATGCATCTGTAACGTGATATACCCTAACCTAAGGCAACCTAACATCTCGAATGTAGTATTTCACAACATTCCTGGCGGATCCGCCCCACTTCTCGGTGGGAAGATTATATACGTCTATAACGTAATATAACCTAACCTAACCCATCTAGCCCCTAGCTGGGAATGTTTTACAGAATCTCATTCGTGTCGTCCCGTACGTCTCGGTGCGGAGTTTATATACGTCTATATCGTTATATATCCTAACCTAAGGGAACCTAACACCTCGGATGTAGTATTTTCCAACATTCCTAGCGGGACGGCCCCTACGTCTTGGTGGGCACATTATATACGTCTATATCGTAATATAACCTAACCTAACCCATCTAGACCCCCGCTGGTAATGTTTTACAAAATCCCGGTCGTGTCGGCCCTTACTGCTCGGTGGGGACATCATATACGTCTATAACGTTATATATCCTAACCTAAGGGAACCTAACCTCTCGGATGTAGCATTTTCCAACATTCCTGGCGGGTCTGCCCCAACTTCTCGGTGGGCACATTATATACATCTATATCGTAATATAACCTAACCTAACCCATCTAGACCCTCGCTGGTAATGTTTTACAAAATCTCGGTCGTGTCGGCACGTACTTCTCGGTGGGGACATTATATACGTCTATAACGTTATATATACTAACCAAAGGGAAGCTAACATCTCGGATGTAGTATTTTCCAACATTCCTGCCGGGTCGACCCCAACTTCTCGGTGGGCACATTATATACATCTATATCGTGATATGACCTAACCTAACCCATCTAGAACCACGCTGGTAATGTTTTACAAAATCCCGGTCGTGTCGGCACGTACTTCTCGTTGGGGACATTATATACGTCTATAACGTTATGTATCCTAACCTAAGGGAACCTAACATCTCGGATGTAGTATTTTCCAACATTCCTGGCGGGCCGGCCCCAACTTCTCGGTGGGCACATTGTATACGTCTATATCGTAATATAACCTAACCTAACCCAACTAGACCCCCGCTGGTAATGTTTTACAAAATCCCGGTCGTGTCGGCCCGTACTTCTCGGTGGGGACATTATATACGTCTATAACGTTATATATACTAACCTAAGGGAAGCTAACATCTCGGATGTAGTATTTTCCAACATTCCTGGCGGGTCGGCCACAACTTCTCGGTGGGCACATTATATACATCTATATCGTGATATAACCTAACCTAACCCATCTAGAACCACGCTGGTAATGTTTTACAAAACCCCGGTCGTGTCGGCACGTACTTCTCGGTGGGGACATTATATACGTCTATAACGTTATATATCCTAACCTAAGGGAACCTAACCTCTCGGATGTAGTATTTTCCAACATTCCTGGCGGGTCGGCCCCAACTTCTCGGTCGGCAGATTATATACGTCTATATCGTAATATAACCTAACCTAACCCATCTAGACCCTCGCTGGTAATGTTTTACAAAATCCCGGTCGTGTCGGCACGTACTTCTCGGTGGGGACATTATATACGTCTATAACGTTATGTATCCTAACCTAAGGGAACCTAACATCTCGGATGTAGTATTTTCCAACATTCCTGGCGGGCCGGCCCCAACTTCTCGGTGGGCACATTGTATACGTCTATATCGTAATATAACCTAACCTAACCCAACTAGACCCCCGCTGGTAATGTTTTACAAAATCCCGGTCGTGTCGGCCCGTACTTCTCGGTGGGTACATTATATACGTCTATAACGTTATATATACTAACCTAAGGGAAGCTAACATCTCGGATGTAGTATTTTCCAACATTCCTGCCGGGTCGGCCACAACTTCTCGGTGGGCACATTATATACATCTATATCGTGATATAACCTAACCTAACCCATCTAGAACCACGCTGGTAATGTTTTACAAAATCCCGGTCGTGTCGGCACGTACTTCTCGGTGGGGACATTATATACGTCTATAACGTTATATATCCTAACCTAAGGGAACCTAACCTCTCGGATGTAGTATTTTCCAACATTCCTGGCGGGTCGGCCCCAACTTCTCGGTCGGCAGATTATATACGTCTATATCGTAATATAACCTAACCTAACCCATCTAGACCCTCGCTGGTAATGTTTTACAAAATCCCTGTCGTGTCGGCACGTACTTCTCGGTGGGGACATTATATACGTCTATAACGTTATGTATCCTAACCTAAGGGAACCTAACATCTCGGATGTAGTATTTTCCAACATTCCTGGCGGGTCGGCCCCAACTTCTCGGTGGGCACATTGTATACGTCTATATCGTAATATAACCTAACCTAACCCATCTAGACCCCCGCTGGTAATGTTTTACAAAATCCCGGTCGTGCCGCCCCGTACTTCTCGGTGGGGACATTATATACGTCTATAACGTTATATATACTAACCTAAGGGAAGCTAACATCTCGGATGTAGTATTTTCCAACATTCCTGGCGGGTCGGCCCCAACTTCTCGGTGGGCACATTATATACATCTATATCGTGATATAACCTAACCTAACCCATTTTGCCCCTCCGTGATAATGTTTTACAGAATTCCGGTCGTGTCGGCCCTTACTTCTCGGTGGGGAAATTATATGCGTCTATAACGTTATATACTAACCTAAGGGAACCTAACATCTCGGATGTAGTATTTTCCAACATTCCTGGCGAGTCGGCCCCAACTTCTCGGTGGGCACATTATATACGTCTATATCGTAATATAACCTAACCTAACCCATCTAGACCCCCGCTGGTAATGTTTTACAAAATCCCGGTCGTGTCGGCCCATACTTCTCGGTGGGGACATTATATACGTCTATAACGTTATATATCCTAACCTAAGGGAACCTAACATCTCGAATATTGTATTTTACAACATTCCAGGCGTGACGGCCCCTACTTCTCGGTGGGGACATTATATACGTCTATATCGTAATATAACCTAACCTAACCCATTTTGCCCCTCGCTGGTAATGTTTTACAAAATCCCGGTCGTGTCGGCCCGTACCTCTCGGTGGGGACATTATATACGTCTATAACGTTATGTAACCTAACCTAAGGGAACCTAACACCACGGATGTAGTATTTTCCAACATTCCTAGCGGGACGGCCCCTACTTCTTGGTGGGCACATTATATACGTCTATATCGTAATATCACCCAACCTAACCCATCTAGACCCCCGCTGGTAATGTTTTACAAAATCCCGGTCGTGTCGGCCCGTACTTCTCGGTGGGGACATTATATACGTCTATAACGTTATATATACTAACCTAAGGGAAGCTAACATCTCGGATGTAGTATTTTCCAACATTCCTGGCGGGTCGGCCACAACTTCTCGGTGGGCACATTATATACATCTATATCGTGATATAACCTAACCTAACCCATCTAGAACCACGCTGGTAATGTTTTACAAAATCCCGGTCGTGTCGGCACGTACTTCTCGGTGGGGACATTATATACGTCTATAACGTTATATATCCTAACCTAAGGGAACCTAACATTTCGGATATAGTACTTTCCAACATTCCTGGCGGGTCGGCCCCAACTTCTCGGTGGGGACATTATATACGTCTATATCGTAATATAACCTAACCTAACCCATTTTGCCCCTCCGTGATAATGTTTTACAGAATCCCGGCCGTGTCGTCCCGTACGTCTCGGTAGGGATATTGTATGCATCTGTAACGTGATATACCCTAACCTAAGGCAACCTAACATCTCGAATGTAGTATTTCACAACATTCCTGGCGGGTCCGCCCCACTTCTCGGTGGGAAGATTATATACGTCTATAACGTAATATAACCTAACCTAACCCATCTAGCCCCTAGCTGGGAATGTTTTACAGAATCTCATTCGTGTCGTCCCGTACGTCTCGGTGCGGAGTTTATATACGTCTATATCGTTATATATCCTAACCTAAGGGAACCTAACACCTCGGATGTAGTATTTTCCAACATTCCTAGCGGGACGGCCCCTACTTCTTGGTGGGCACATTATAAACGTCTATATCGTAATATAACCTAACCTAACCCATCTAGACCCCCGCTGGTAATGTTTTACAAAATCCCGGTCGTGTCGGCCCTTACTGCTCGGTGGGGACATCATATACGTCTATAACGTTATATATACTAACCAAAGGGAAGTTAACATCTCGGATGTAGTATTTTCCAACATTCCTGGCGGGTCGGCCCCAACTTCTCGGTGGGCACATTATATACATCTATATCGTGATATGACCTAACCTAACCCATCTAGAACCACGCTGGTAATGTTTTACAAAATCCCGGTCGTGTCGGCACGTACTTCTCGGTGGGGACAATATATACGTCTATAACGTTATATATCCTAACCTAAGGGAACATAACATCTCGGATGTAGTATTTTCCAACATTCCTGGCGGGTCGGCCCCAACTTCTCGGTGGGCACATTGTATACGTCTATATCGTCATATAACCTAACCTAACCCATCTAGACCCTCGCTGGTAATGTTTTACAAAATCCCGGTCGTGTCGGCCCGTACTTCTCGGTGGGGACATTATATACGTCTATAACGTTATATATCCTAACCTAAGGGAAGCTAACATCTCGGATGTAGTATTTTCCAACATTCCTGGCGGGTCGGCCCAAACTTCTCGGTGGGCACATTATATACGTCTATATCGTAATATAACCTAACCTAACCCATCTAGCCCCTAGCTGGGAATGTTTTACAGAATCTCGTTCGTGTCGTCCCGTACGTCTCGGTGCGGATTTTATATACGTCTATATCGTTATATATCCTAACCTAAGGGAACCTAACACCTCGGATGTAGTATTTTCCAACATTCCTAGCGGGACGGCCCCTACTTCTTGGTGGGCACATTATAAACGTCTATATCGTAATATAACCTAACCTAACCCATTTTGCCCCTCGCTGGTAATGTTTTACAAAATCCCGGTCGTGTCGGCCCGTACTTCTCGTTGGGGACATTATATACGTCTATAACGTTATGTATCCTAACCTAAGGGAACCTAACATCTCGGATGTAGTATTTTCCAACATTCCTGGCGGGCCGGCCCCAACTTCTCGGTGGGCACATTGTATACGTCTATATCGTAATATAACCTAACCTAACCCAACTAGACCCCCGCTGGTAATGTTTTACAAAATCCCGGTCGTGTCGGCCCGTACTTCTCGGTGGGGACATTATATACGTCTATAACGTTATATATACTAACCTAAGGGAAGCTAACATCTCGGATGTAGTATTTTCCAACATTCCCGGCGGGTCGGCCACAACTTCTCGGTGGGCACATTATATACATCTATATCGTGATATAACCTAACCTAACCCATCTAGAACCACGCTGGTAATGTTTTACAAAATCCCGGTCGTGTCGGCACGTACTTCTCGGTGGGGACATTATATACGTCTATAACGTTATATATCCTAACCTAAGGGAACCTAACCTCTCGGATGTAGTATTTTCCAACATTCCTGGCGGGTCGGCCCCAACTTCTCGGTCGGCAGATTATATACGTCTATATCGTAATATAACCTAACCTAACCCATCTAGACCCTCGCTGGTAATGTTTTACAAAATCCCGGTCGTGTCGGCACGTACTTCTCGGTGGGGACATTATATACGTCTATAACGTTATGTATCCTAACCTAAGGGATCCTAACATCTCGGATGTAGTATTTTCCAACATTCCTGGCGGGTCGGCCCCAACTTCTCGGTGGGCACATTGTATACGTCTATATCGTAATATAACCTAACCTAACCCATCTAGACCCCCGCTGGTAATGTTTTACAAAATCCCGGTCGTGTCGGCCCGTACTTCTCGGTGGGGACATTTTATACGTCTATAACGTTATATATACTAACCTAAGGGAAGCTAACATCTCGGATGTAGTATTTTCCAACATTCCTGGCGGGTCGGCCCCAACTTCTCGGTGGGCACATTATATACATCTATATCGTGATATAACCTAACCTAACCCATTTTGCCCCTCCGTGAGAATGTTTTACAGAATCCCGGTCGTGTCGGCCCTTACTTCTCGGTGGGGAAATTATATGCGTCTATAACTTTATATACTAACCTAAGGGAACCTAACCTCTCGGATGTAGTATTTTCCAACATTCCTGGCGAGTCGGCCCCAACTTCTCGGTGGGCACATTATATACGTCTATATCGTAATATAACCTAACCTAACCCATCTAGACCCCCGCTGGTAATGTTTTACAAAATCCCGGTCGTGTCGGCCCGTACTTCTCGGTGGGGACATTATATACGTCTATAACGTTATATATACTAACCTAAGGGAAGCTAACATCTCGGATGTAGTATTTTCCAACATTCCTGGCGGGTCGGCCCCAACTTCTCGGTGGGCACATTATATACATCTATATCGTGATATAACCTAACCTAACCCATTTTGCCCCTCCGTGATAATGTTTTACAGAATCCCGGTCGTGTCGGCCCTTACTTCTCGGTGGGGAAATTATATGCGTCTATAACGTTATATACTAACCTAAGGGAACCTAACCTCTCGGATGTAGTATTTTCCAACATTCCTGGCGAGTCGGCCCCAACTTCTCGGTGGGCACATTATATACGTCTATATCATAATATAACCTAACCTAACCCATCTAGACCCCCGCTGGTAATGTTTTACAAAATCCCGGTCGTGTCGGCCCATACTTCTCGGTGGGGACATTATATACGTCTATAACGTTATGTATCCTAACCTAAGGGAACCTAACATCTCGGATGTAGTATTTTCCAACATTCCTGGCGGGCCGGCCCCAACTTCTCGGTGGGCACATTGTATACGTCTATATCGTAATATAACCTAACCTAACCCAACTAGACCCCCGCTGGTAATGTTTTACAAAATCCCGGTCGTGTCGGCCCGTACTTCTCGGTGGGGACATTATATACGTCTATAACGTTATATATACTAACCTAAGGGAAGCTAACATCTCGGATGTAGTATTTTCCAACATTCCTGGCGGGTCGGCCACAACTTCTCGGTGGGCACATTATATACATCTATATCGTGATATAACCTAACCTAACCCATCTAGAACCACGCTGGTAATGTTTTACAAAATCCCGGTCGTGTCGGCACGTACTTCTCGGTGGGGACATTATATACGTCTATAACGTTATGTATCCTAACCTAAGGGAACCTAACATCTCGGATGTAGTATTTTCCAACATTCCTGGCGGGTCGGCCCCAACTTCTCGGTGGGCACATTGTATACGTCTATATCGTAATATAACCTAACCTAACCCATCTAGACCCCCGCTGGTAATGTTTTACAAAATCCCGGTCGTGCCGCCCCGTACTTCTCGGTGGGGACATTATATACGTCTATAACGTTATATATCCTAACCTAAGGGAACCTAACATTTCGGATATAGTACTTTCCAACATTCCTGGCGGGTCGGCCCCAACTTCTCGGTGGGGACATTATATACGTCTATATCGTAATATAACCTAACCTAACCCATTTTGCCCCTCCGTGATAATGTTTTACAGAATCCCGGCCGTGTCGTCCCGTACGTCTCGGTAGGGATATTGTATGCATCTGTAACGTGATATACCCTAACCTAAGGCAACCTAACATCTCGAATGTAGTATTTCACAACATTCCTGGCGGGTCCGCCCCACTTCTCGGTGGGAAGATTATATACGTCTATAACGTAATATAACCTAACCTAACCCATCTAGCCCCTAGCTGGGAATGTTTTACAGAATCTCGTTCGTGTCGTCCCGTACGTCTCGGTGCGGACATTATATACGTCTATATCGTTATATATCCTAACCTAAGGCAACCTAACATCTCGAATATTGTATTTTACAACATTCCAGGCGTGACGGCCCCTACTTCTCGGTGGGGACATTATATACGTCTATATCGTAACATAACCTAACCTAACCCATTTTGCCCCTCCGTGATAATGTTTTACAGAATCCCGGCCGTGTCGTCCCGTACGTCTCGGTAGGGATATTGTATGCATCTGTAACGTGATATACCCTAACCTAAGGCAACCTAACATCTCGAATGTAGTATTTCACAACATTCCTGGCGGGTCCGCCCCACTTCTCGGTGGGAAGATTATATACGTCTATAACGTAATATAACCTAACCTAACCCATCTAGCCCCTAGCTGGGAATGTTTTACAGAATCTCATTCGTGTCGTCCCGTACGTCTCGGTGCGGAGTTTATATACGTCTATATCGTTATATATCCTAACCTAAGGGAACCTAACACCTCGGATGTAGTATTTTCCAACATTCCTAGCGGGACGGCCCCTACTTCTTGGTGGGCACATTATATACGTCTATATCGTAATATAACCTAACCTAACCCATCTAGACCCCCGCTGGTAATGTTTTACAAAATCCCGGTCGTGTCGGCCCTTACTGCTCGGTGGGGACATCATATACGTCTATAACGTTATATATCCTAACCTAAGGGAACCTAACCTCTCGGATGTAGCATTTTCCAACATTCCTGGCGGGTCTGCCCCAACTTCTCGGTGGGCACATTATATACATCTATATCGTAATATAACCTAACCTAACCCATCTAGACCCTCGCTGGTAATGTTTTACAAAATCCCGGTCGTGTCGGCACGTACTTCTCGGTGGGGACAATATATACGTCTATAACGTTATATATCCTAACCTAAGGGAACATAACATCTCGGATGTAGTATTTTCCAACATTCCTGGCGGGTCGGCCCCAACTTCTCGGTGGGCACATTGTATACGTCTATATCGTCATATAACCTAACCTAACCCATCTAGACCCTCGCTGGTAATGTTTTACAAAATCCCGGTCGTGTCGGCCCGTACTTCTCGGTGGGGACATTATATACGTCTATAACGTTATATATCCTAACCTAAGGGAAGCTAACATCTCGGATGTAGTATTTTCCAACATTCCTGGCGGGTCGGCCCAAACTTCTCGGTGGGCACATTATATACGTCTATATCGTAATATAACCTAACCTAACCCATCTAGCCCCTAGCTGGGAATGTTTTACAGAATCTCGTTCGTGTCGTCCCGTACGTCTCGGTGCGGAGTTTATATACGTCTATATCGTTATATATCCTAACCTAAGGCAACCTAACATCTCGAATATTGTATTTTACAACATTCCAGGCGTGACGGCCCCTACTTCTCGGTGGGGACATTATATACGTCTATATCGTAATATAACCTAACCTAACCCATTTTGCCCCTCGCTGGTAATGTTTTACAAAATCCCGGTCGTGTCGGCCCGTACTTCTCGTTGGGGACATTATATACGTCTATAACGTTATGTATCCTAACCTAAGGGAACCTAACATCTCGGATGTAGTATTTTCCAACATTCCTGGCGGGCCGGCCCCAACTTCTCGGTGGGCACATTGTATACGTCTATATCGTAATATAACCTAACCTAACCCAACTAGACCCCCGCTGGTAATGTTTTACAAAATCCCGGTCGTGTCGGCCCGTACTTCTCGGTGGGGACATTATATACGTCTATAACGTTATATATACTAACCTAAGGGAAGCTAACATCTCGGATGTAGTATTTTCCAACATTCCTGGCGGGTCGGCCACAACTTCTCGGTGGGCACATTATATACATCTATATCGTGATATAACCTAACCTAACCCATCTAGAACCACGCTGGTAATGTTTTACAAAATCCCGGTCGTGTCGGCACGTACTTCTCGGTGGGGACATTATATACGTCTATAACGTTATGTATCCTAACCTAAGGGAACCTAACATCTCGGATGTAGTATTTTCCAACATTCCTGGCGGGTCGGCCCCAACTTCTCGGTGGGCACATTGTATACGTCTATATCGTAATATAACCTAACCTAACCCATCTAGACCCCCGCTGGTAATGTTTTACAAAATCCCGGTCGTGCCGCCCCGTACTTCTCGGTGGGGACATTATATACGTCTATAACGTTATATATCCTAACCTAAGGGAACCTAACATTTCGGATATAGTACTTTCCAACATTCCTGGCGGGTCGGCCCCAACTTCTCGGTGGGGACATTATATACGTCTATATCGTAATATAACCTAACCTAACCCATTTTGCCCCTCCGTGATAATGTTTTACAGAATCCCGGCCGTGTCGTCCCGTACGTCTCGGTAGGGATATTGTATGCATCTGTAACGTGATATACCCTAACCTAAGGCAACCTAACATCTCGAATGTAGTATTTCACAACATTCCTGGCGGGTCCGCCCCACTTCTCGGTGGGAAGATTATATACGTCTATAACGTAATATAACCTAACCTAACCCATCTAGCCCCTAGCTGGGAATGTTTTACAGAATCTCGTTCGTGTCGTCCCGTACGTCTCGGTGCGGACATTATATACGTCTATATCGTTATATATCCTAACCTAAGGCAACCTAACATCTCGAATATTGTATTTTACAACATTCCAGGCGTGACGGCCCCTACTTCTCGGTGGGGACATTATATACGTCTATATCGTAACATAACCTAACCTAACCCATTTTGCCCCTCCGTGATAATGTTTTACAGAATCCCGGCCGTGTCGTCCCGTACGTCTCGGTAGGGATATTGTATGCATCTGTAACGTGATATACCCTAACCTAAGGCAACCTAACATCTCGAATGTAGTATTTCACAACATTCCTGGCGGGTCCGCCCCACTTCTCGGTGGGAAGATTATATACGTCTATAACGTAATATAACCTAACCTAACCCATCTAGCCCCTAGCTGGGAATGTTTTACAGAATCTCATTCGTGTCGTCCCGTACGTCTCGGTGCGGAGTTTATATACGTCTATATCGTTATATATCCTAACCTAAGGGAACCTAACACCTCGGATGTAGTATTTTCCAACATTCCTAGCGGGACGGCCCCTACTTCTTGGTGGGCACATTATATACGTCTATATCGTAATATAACCTAACCTAACCCATCTAGACCCCCGCTGGTAATGTTTTACAAAATCCCGGTCGTGTCGGCCCTTACTGCTCGGTGGGGACATCATATACGTCTATAACGTTATATATCCTAACCTAAGGGAACCTAACCTCTCGGATGTAGCATTTTCCAACATTCCTGGCGGGTCTGCCCCAACTTCTCGGTGGGCACATTATATACATCTATATCGTAATATAACCTAACCTAACCCATCTAGACCCTCGCTGGTAATGTTTTACAAAATCCCGGTCGTGTCGGCACGTACTTCTCGGTGGGGACAATATATACGTCTATAACGTTATATATCCTAACCTAAGGGAACATAACATCTCGGATGTAGTATTTTCCAACATTCCTGGCGGGTCGGCCCCAACTTCTCGGTGGGCACATTGTATACGTCTATATCGTCATATAACCTAACCTAACCCATCTAGACCCTCGCTGGTAATGTTTTACAAAATCCCGGTCGTGTCGGCCCGTACTTCTCGGTGGGGACATTATATACGTCTATAACGTTATATATCCTAACCTAAGGGAAGCTAACATCTCGGATGTAGTATTTTCCAACATTCCTGGCGGGTCGGCCCAAACTTCTCGGTGGGCACATTATATACGTCTATATCGTAATATAACCTAACCTAACCCATCTAGCCCCTAGCTGGGAATGTTTTACAGAATCTCGTTCGTGTCGTCCCGTACGTCTCGGTGCGGAGTTTATATACGTCTATATCGTTATATATCCTAACCTAAGGCAACCTAACATCTCGAATATTGTATTTTACAACATTCCAGGCGTGACGGCCCCTACTTCTCGGTGGGGACATTATATACGTCTATATCGTAATATAACCTAACCTAACCCATTTTGCCCCTCGCTGGTAATGTTTTACAAAATCCCGGTCGTGTCGGCCCGTACTTCTCGTTGGGGACATTATATACGTCTATAACGTTATGTATCCTAACCTAAGGGAACCTAACATCTCGGATGTAGTATTTTCCAACATTCCTGGCGGGCCGGCCCCAACTTCTCGGTGGGCACATTGTATACGTCTATATCGTAATATAACCTAACCTAACCCAACTAGACCCCCGCTGGTAATGTTTTACAAAATCCCGGTCGTGTCGGCCCGTACTTCTCGGTGGGGACATTATATACGTCTATAACGTTATATATACTAACCTAAGGGAAGCTAACATCTCGGATGTAGTATTTTCCAACATTCCTGGCGGGTCGGCCACAACTTCTCGGTGGGCACATTATATACATCTATATCGTGATATAACCTAACCTAACCCATCTAGAACCACGCTGGTAATGTTTTACAAAATCCCGGTCGTGTCGGCACGTACTTCTCGGTGGGGACATTATATACGTCTATAACGTTATATATCCTAACCT
>CAXAJV010000324.1:0-79093 GCA_963969225.1 Xylocopa violacea | reverse complement strand
CGAGTATGAAAATTTCAGCGTAGTGATAGAATCGCGTGACGACGTGCCATCGTTAGAGAATCTTCAAATTAAATTGAAAGAGGAAGAAGCAAGAGAAAGTGATCGTGATGAAAAATCAACCGATAATGGAAACAAAAGTGACATGTTATTAACAAAAGGATACGTTAACAACGAAAAACAATAAAGTGAATTCAAGACATGTGGGGATATAAGGCGAGGTTCGCGTAAATTTTTCTGATCAAGTGCTTTAGACTGGAATCAAACGGTGTAACCGATGCGATGACTGCGATCTCCTGCAATATAGAACCACTGAGACAGTGGTGCTTCGAAACACATGTGTAACAATGAACGCAAATTCGAGACATTAAATGAAGAACAAACGAAAGTGTATACAGCCGCTGAACATTTTATAGATTCAACTGGTACAGGTGATGTTAAGTTAAGTACTAAGACAAACAATCCAGTGCCAGGATTACGGATAACGGTTATACGGTGGTGAAGTTTGAAAAGAATCGCGCAATAGTAGCACGTAAGGACGGGTCCGTGGCATTGACGGCAACGATAGGGCAATGCTTGCGAATACTTCGTGCGATATGAAATTATTGAAATGGCATCAAAGATATGGGCATTTAAATATTCACGATTTAAAAAGAATGAAGAATGATAACTTAGTTTGCGGTATGGATTTTGAAACTAAAATGGAGAAAATAAATTGTAACGTATGCGCAAGATGTAAGATTCACGTCCAACCATTTAAACAATCGTTAAATCGTTCAACAGAAATTTTAAGGTTAGTACATTCGGACATCTGCGGTCCCATGATCACAGAATCGACGACTGTAGTAGATATATAGAAACGAGAATGCTTCGAAATTGATCCCAAGTGTTACAGGCGTTTAAAGATTATAAGCGTAAAGTAGAAAATGAAACGAGTCGAAAAATAAAAGTACTCCGCACCGACAACGCGAAAGAATATTGTTTCATATTAAAAACCTAACAAATTACAAAACCTAACCTAACCTTTTTTTTTTTTTTTTTTGTCGCAGGGAAATCCTCATGGATACCGTGGATTTTTTGGGAAATCCGCGCTTATGTCGGACTCTTACCGACTAAAACCCTGCGATGGTCTTCCTACACTTCTAGCGGGTAGCCGGGAACTCTTTCGAACGCGTCCAGCATCCCGCCTCGTGTCTGAGTTCGTTGAACTCTCTGCACATAGCTCGCGTGCGAGTTCATACTTTAGACTGGCAACGACTGCAACCACCGCAGTCGTTGGCCTCTCGGTCAAGCGCGTGCCGGATAGACTTTGACCCAAATCCTGTCTAGCCGGCGCTCGGCGGCTCTTTCTGTTTTTCCTTATTTACTTTTTCTTTGCGCAATCTTTTCTGTTACGCTTGTGTGCGAATGCATGCATTCGCACGCGTACCTCTTCGTCGAATTTCTTGCGCCTGTATTCTTTCGTTCGACGTCGTCTTCCTCTTCTCCCGGTCGCGGCGTTTGAAATGGACGGCGGCGGCGAAGCTCCGCTCCCCGGTGGGTACTTTGGAGCGACCCTCGCGCCGTGAAGGACGAGAGTCCCCTACCTTGGAGTGGAACGTGCCAAACGTCTACGACGCCGACCACGTAAGACTCGTCGAGCAGAGAGCGTGTGCTCCCTTTCGCGCTCGGCGGCTTCCTTCGCAGCCATTACTTTGTCGCAAAACAAGGTAACGGCTCGCCAATATCTCTCCCCTTCCAGCATCTTTGGCAGGATGCTGGTCGGCGAGAGATCCGGTCCGATCTCTGCTACGAGAGCGTGGCGCAGCGTTTCCCACGCCGGACAGAGTTCTAGCGTGTGCTGCGCAGAGTCGTCTGCGTCTCCGCAATGGTGACATTCGGCCGTGGCTTCTTTTCCGATCTTGCACAGGTACTGACCGAAGCAACCGTGTCAAGTCAGCACCTGCGTCACTCTGAAGGTGAGCTGCCCTCTCGTGTTTTCTACCTAGTTTTCCAAGATGGGTAGAATCGCTCCGACGATTCTGTGGTTGGTCGCAGGTGCGAGTTTCTCCTTCCATTTATAGAAAGTGAAAGGTCTCGCTTCTCTTCTAATCTCATCCCTTGTCGGAGCAGGTGCACCTCCTTCTTCTACCTGGCGCATTGTACGAAGGGTTTCGTATATTATCATGTCTTCCTACGCCAGGTATTCCAGGGGTACGAGACCCGCCAGCATTGTTACCGCGTCGTAAGAAATCGTGCGATATCCTCTTACGACCCGAATGGCTATTCTTCGGCACGCGCTTCGCAGAAGCTGCAGCTTTTTGCCTTCTTTGTTAAGCGCGTCGCTCCATACCGGCTCTCCGTAAAGCGCTATGCTTCTTATCACCCCGGCATAGAGTTTCCTTACTTTCTCGTCCGGTCCGTGCAGATTCGGCATGATACGGCTTAGGTAATTCGCCGCAGCATCCAGTCGAACGGCCTGACGAGCGAAGTGCAGACCAAAGTTCCATTTATCGTCGAGGAGCAGTCCGAGATACTTCATCTCGCTCCCCACTGTGACTTTGGCTGGTCCGATGTTGACGACTTCGTTTCCTCTTCGCGGGTCTCTTCTTTGTCCCTTGAAGCACAGGATTTCAGATTTCTCCGGTGCCATCTGGAGCCCCATCTTCTTGATGGTATTAGCCACGACCGCAACTGCCATTTCGGCACGGCAGATTGCGCGTTGCCGGCACGTGTCGACTGCCAACACCATCGTGTCATCCGCGTAGCACGTGAGATGCACGCCGGACGGCATTGGCAGCTTCAGGACCGCGTCGTACCCGAGATTCCAGAGAAGCGGTCCGAGGACCGATCCCTGGGGAACGCCGCGATCAATCTTCTTCTTCTCGATTCCGTGCCGGCTATCGTAGAGAATCGCGCGGTCGCTCAGGTAATTTTCCACGACCCTTCACAGGTATCGCGGAAACCCGTGCCTTTCAAGCGCTCTACGTATCGTACTCTATTCGAGGGAGTTGAACGCATTCTTAATATCTAAAGATATCGCGATTACGACTCTCCCGGCGGCGATCGCGTTTTCGGCGAAACTTTTCACTTGTCGAATCGCGTCGATCGTCTTTCTCGGAAATCGAACTGGTTCTCGGCTAAGTTCGGCCCGGTTCGCGACAGGTGCTCGACGAGGCGGTTGTGGACTTTCCTTTCAAATAATTTTCCGACCTCGTCGGAAGCAACGTCGGAGCAAAACTATCGACCTGTAGGCGGCCGGTGAATCCTCCGGTTTTCCCGGCTTTCGGAGCAACACTAATCTGCCGGTTTTCCAGCTTGCTGGCAATGTTCCCGTCTTCAAGCATGCTGTAAATAACTTCCGCAATCTTGAATTCAGGACACTGAGTGCCATCGACCAGGCACGGCCGGGAATTCCGTCCGGTCCGGGCGCGGTGTTCTTCTTTGTCATGCGCTTCATGGCGCGAGCCATTTCCTCCTCGCTGACGTCGTTGTCCTGAGACCAGATGATCGGGTCAATGTGTGATGAAATTTGCGAGTTTTTCCCCGACGCAGCCTCTTGCGGCGGGAAGAGCGTGTTGACGACTCGCTTCAGGAACGGCGTCTCCATCGTCTCCGTTAACGGGGCCGCCCACGGTCGTAATTTATTCATTACTATCTTGTACGGCCGCCCCCACGTGTCCTCGCGCAGCGTTTCCAGCAGCCCGTCCCATGCTCGTGCCTTTGACGTTTTTATGGCGGCTTGCAGCTCTATTTTCTTCTCCTTGTAAACTTCATAGAGTTGCGCCTTCCTTTCCGGATCGGGATCTCTCCGTTTCCGGTATCTCGTGTACTGTCTCCGCGCGGTCGTGCTCTCCGCACGGTGAGCGATCTCATTGCTCCACCAGTACACAGGTTTACGCGGAGGATTTGACTTTATTTTCGGCATGCTTGCATTGCATACCGAGGTCAACGTCCTTGTAAACCATTCGGCTTCTCGCTCGACTACGGCCGTTTCGGTCGGCTCGCTCGGCCAGGTAACGACGAGGGTAGCCGCCATAAACATATCCTCGTCCAACTTTCAGTCGTTGTTTTTCTTCTTTGCATGGTTGACACGTCGATCCTTATGTAGAGATGATCAGATAATGTTTCGGTCGTGTCAACTTTCCAGCCGGTGACTCTTCGGGATGCTGCGTCGTTCGCAAACGAGAGGTCGACCGTGCTCTCGCCCTGCTGACGCACGCACGTACTGGCAGATCCTTGATTCAGCAGCCTGAGATTCGCGGATGCTGCCCAGTCCATCGTCGAGTGTCCGCGCTGGTTCGTTCTGGAGGAGTGCCACATAGTTGCGTGAGCATTAAAATCTCCCAGAACGAATGTTGGACGGGGGGCGTGGCTTCGCACTACCCCCTCCACTTCATCTAAGAGCCGGTCGTAAACTTCCAGTGACCAGGTCGGCTGAGCGTATATTCCGATGACGACGCAGTCCGACGACGATGGCTTGTCGTGGATAGAATACGGCTTCGCTGCAGCGACTAATTCGACCACGCCGCTGTGTAAGCTTTCGAGCATCACATCTTGTGCTCTCGCGGCGTGATTCAAATTAGTTTGCAGTATTTGAGATTTCGCGTTGAGTATTACGCGATTTCCATTTTCTCCTCGTGGCTGGTGGACGCCTTCGGAGATTCGCGCGTTTTCTCCACTGCAGGTATAGATTTGGCTGCCGCAGCGGCCTCTTCTTTCTTCTGTGCAGGTGCACCTGCCGATTTCGCGCCGGGTTTAGCGGCGGTCGCTCTCTCTTTCGTCGCCGGCGGCGAAGCAGAGCAGGCCTTACTACCTGCTCTATGTCTGTGCGGGCGGCCTGCCGATTTGCAAACCGGGCACGTCGGCGACTTCTCTTTGCAATTTGCCGCACGATGTCCTTTCTCGCCGCACCGGTAGCAGGCTTCGGTGCGGTCCACGTTCGCTGTGCATTTTGCGATCACGTGGCCGATCGCCCAGCATTTGAAGCAGATTAACTGCCTTTCCTCTATATGTTCGACTCGGACGGACGTCCAGCCGACTTTAATCTTGCCGCTCTCCGTTACTTTTCTCGCGGCCGCGATCGGACATTGCATGAGCATTGTGCCCATGCCATTATTTGCTGTTCTCGGGCCGACTTTTACGTCATTGGTAGTGCAGCCGCCTTGCGCGGCGACTGCCTCGACGATTTCGTCGACCGTTAGAGAGTCTTCCGTTCGGAAAACTCTCAAGGCCGCCCGCTTGAATGGGCGCGTGACCTTTACGCCGCACGTCGTCGCGAATAATTGGCTGAGTCTTAGCGCGAGCTTATCCGCTTTTTCCTCCTTACCGTCGCCGCTTATCTCCAAAATAAGTGCACCGGTTAGCGCCTTTCTGGGCTTCACCTCTTCTATGCCCAGTTCCGATAATTTAATGTTTTGCCGGGCTGACGTCATTAGCTCGGCATACGTCGTGCGGTTGTCCTTATTAATAGCAATAACTACTGCAGCCGTACTCGGATTCTTCGCTATTTTTGTTTTCTCCTTTGGCACCGTTTTCGCTTTCACAGTCGCTACCTGCGATGGTACCTTTTTCTGTGCGCTGGCGGGCTTAATTCCCGCGGCCACTGTCTCCTCCTTCGTCTTGCGGCCAAGGACCTTTGTCCACGGCGTTTCTGTCCCGCTCGCACTCGTGCTCGGCGCGGTAGGTGCGGTTGCTGCGGGAGAAGATTTCCTCTCGCTCTCTTTCCGCATCTGCTCTTTCCGTATACCTTCCATCCTCTTCTGGATGGTCGACTTCTTTTCCTGCGTCTTCGCCGGTTGCATCACCGTCGGAGCGGTAGGTATCGCCTCTCTTTCTCCGTCGGACTTATCCTTCTTTATCGGCGCAGCTTTCTTTATCACTTGCGCAGGTTCTTCACATTGCGGCGGTTTTCTCGCCGTTGATCTTGACTGTTCCTCTTTCGGAGCGAAACGCTTTTCCGCCCTCTCCCAGAAGCTCGTTAAGCGGTTGTTAATAATCTATGTAAATAGAACATAATATAACCTAATCTAATCCAACCTAGTCCCTCGGTGGTAGTGTTTTACAGGATTCCGAGCGTGTTGGTCCCTACCATTTAATACCATAACTGGGGCCTCAAGAATTAGTTCCATTTAATCACATATTAACTCTGTGTTGTCATTAACGGCTGCAACAGTTTCCCGCGCGCGCAATTCGAATCCCATGGCCGGAGATGCCATACCTAGGCCCTGCAGAGGTGGGTTCATATAACATCTTATTCCACAGCCGACTAATTCGACCCATAGAAGCGGACATATCGTAACTGAGACCTCAATAATTGGTTTCATTTTATCACTTATGGTCGCTGTGTTGTTATTAACCGCTCCAACGGTTATCTGTTCACCTATTTCGAATCACATGGCCGGAGAGTTCAGTAATCTTAGTCGAATATCTCTTCCGACCGCTCGTTTTGGTTTTCTCGCCTTCTCCCAACCTCCAAGAACCCACGATACCGTCACCCTGAAAATAGTCCATAGTCCTCTGACCACCTTATCGGATCTTTTCATGCGAAGACCTCGAAGCTCGTCACTGTTTTATCGTTGCGACGAGGAATTTTCGATTAATTCCATTCGCGCCTACCGCTTTTAAAACATCCACGATGCAATAACGAACCAGTAAATATCTCAGCGAGTGTTGCACATTTTCGAAATTATAGAAGGATACTGCATAGTTGGAACTCCGAGCGTCACACGTGCATAGTCAAAGCAGGAACTAACCTCGATCGAACATTGGCTATCGGTTAAGCTTGGAATATTGCCATTAAATTTCTCGTATTCAAATCGAACGAGCCAGCGACCGCAAGAGGCGCGTGAGGAGTCCTGGTGCGCAATTGTACATATTTTAGCATCGGCGTACTGATTAATTGTGTTCAGTGCGTTTATACTAAATTTTCCATCACTCGTGATAGTACCTTCAAGTGACTGTAAAAGTTGTAAAATCGATCTATTTAAACAGCGTCTCGTTGGAAATCTCGCTCGCCAATGCTTTTTGTAGTTATAATACGTTGAACCGATTATACTTAGTACACGCGTTTCCATTTGGTTGGCACGGAGCTAAACTGCGATTTGATCGAGAGTGATTTGCCTAGTTTTTAGAAATCAGATTTACCGATCGCTTTTCTATGCATCGATACGATCAGCGGTATCGTCAATCGAACACCCTTGATCACCCATATCGTTAATCGAATAAAATTTTAATGATCCGAGAATAGGATAGCTTAGGAACGAAGTTATCGCGATGTCGATATAATCTATACAATCGATGGAGAATTAATTACCACTCGGTTAACACTATCCCGGAAGCCAATACAATCTCTTTGAACGACATTTTATCGTTGCCAGGCTGCGCAGCGATTCCCTAATCGTTGTATTCTATCTAACCGTGGATCGTCGCGATTCAACGCGAGCATCCATTATTTTAACGCTGCGCGCGCGTGTCACGGTTTCATCACTTACTCGGTCCGTTTTGAGGCATGGTTTTTCCTAGTTGTCCAATAAATTTTGCGCATCTGCGTTTAGCCAGTACATTCGACCACTTAATCCGATAGAGAAGCGCACGCAACACTCCTTTCTGGGACTCGTGTCCAAGTTTAACGCGTTCGCGGATTAAATATCCGTCGGAACTATAGGAATTACAGGGTTTCAGTAAGGCCGTTGTTTTATCGAGGGGCAGCTACGATTGATAGGATTGAATCGTACGAAATGAACCCCGTTTCACATGCCAGGTTTGTTGTCGGATATATGGACAGAAACGGCGATTTCGCGGGGACAGCGATAGGCTGGAAGGAATCGGTACGTCCGCTCGAGCCTCGTTGAACGGTTATTGGACGATGTAGGTGTTAAACTTGGTCTTCGATTCTAACGACATTTTCTATCTTAAATTGACGTCTTGGAGTCTTCAGTTCGATTATCTCCACGGCTAATTTCAACGTTGACTTTCATTTCTTAATCTTCTCTTATCCGTGGGTGATAATTTGAATGGAATATCCGAAGGATTCATTTTCTATCTTCCAGTTGTTGAAATCAATTATTCATGTTCTATATTCATATTCATGTTCATTTCTATTTTATCGCTTGACAAATTCACTAGAGAATATGACGGTTTACGGAAAGGAACCAGCGTGAATAAGAAACTTAAAAAGTTTTTGAAAAGAGAGCAACAATAGCTGGACATGGTGAATACTGGGTGGTACATATTACTATCTGGATGTGGGCGTTGGGAAAAATGCCTTCATCGAGAGAAAATAAAAAATCCATTATTCTTTAAGAATACCAACCGCAGCACTTCCAAAAAATTCAAGAATTCTTCCATTGCTCGTGTTTGAACATTTTTTTCATCTACCCCCGTATTTCGAGGGATAAAGTTAAACTGATAACAAATATTACGTACAAGAGTGCACGTTTTCGTGAAATTTTATCACGACAATCTACTACTATCCTCAACAGCGAAAATTAGTAGCCAAAATTATGTTCCGTGCCTTCTCAACACCCGCATTACAGTTTCTAAAAGGCTTTGGACATCCTGTAGAATTCGCAACTGAAGAGGTTACCGTGAATACATTTCTAATTGGAGTAGCCCGTCGAAGTAATCTGATGCTCTGATCCTGCAAACGATCTGAATCGAATTGGGCCAAATATCCCGTGTAATCTAACAACAGTGTCTCGTCTAATGGAGTTGTGATCGATGGTTTTAGTAGATTAGTGAATATCGTTAATTACAGTGGTGTTGACTGAGCGTGTGACCCGCGTTTAACACATATAATCTGTCGTGAATTTATCCAAACGGAATCTGAATTGTCGTCTTTTAAAGTTCGATCTCTTAATCGCGATCAGAAGAAGGAATTCAGCGCAAAGTGATCAGCGAATCCTCATTGTTGGGTATTTTAACTGGTGCAGGTAATTGGTCTGGTTCGAGCCGCTGACATCTGCATTGTCCAAGACAACATATGCTGTCGTAACTTGCTCAATCGTATTCGGGATCCATACAATTATGCGGGCTTGATCGGTACATGTGCGCGAAACAGATGGCTGTGGTCACGTGTCTACGGAGGATTCGATTCCTCTTTGGTTTGATCGAGGAATCCGCGTGGCATTTCTCTTAGGATTTTAATCACTTCGACGAGTTCCATGACGGCGTTTCCCCCTGGCATTCGTTCGACTCTCGATCAATTCGCGACAATATCTCGTTAAAGGCGCTAAAAAGACGGTAACTTATTCAATTTGCATGGAAATGCAGGTGGTAAAAAATATTTTTCGTCGAGAGAATTCCACGGATGCAATTTCGAACGTGGTCGCGTACGTTCTTCCGTCCGCGAGAAGAAAGAACCCATGGAATGGAGATCCGCGGCGACGCAGGATCCCGTGCAATTCAAAAGGGGACCAAGGAGAGAACAAAGGGGATCCTTAATGTCACGCGAAGTCGAGAATGGATGAATAGTGGAGGCATGCGCGAGCGAACCAACTGCTGGGAAATAATTGGAGACAAAAGTCTCCATTCCTCTTAATGTGTATCGCGAGACGAAACACTGTTTGTGATTTTCAAAATATTCGTGTGATTCCTTTTTACCAGCATTCAGTGGAACTGCTCGTATGATATTTTCGAAGCAAAAATAAACGTTTCAATGGCTCAAAGTAGATTGACTATTCTTCGGAAGATATATTTTAGTTCGATTACAGAGAACTGCTCTTTAGAAGAGGGAAGTTGTTTTTGTTCTCAATAGGTATCACTCGTCTACTATCGAGAACACTCGTTAATTGAGAGATTTTTCCATTTGATGGGTTTACATCCTTTCAGCGGCCGTGCTTTTTTTGTTTCACGAGCGATTTCGCGGCCGGCGCAAGGGTCTGCGCTTTAATCCCCCGGATAGACGGTGAGAATGGACCTTTAATCTCCTCCGAACGAATGGCCCGTGCTACCTATTTTGAAAAGCAAGCAATGTATCGTTAATGTTGGATCCTTTTCAACCGACCTTTTAAATCGGCGCTCCGGTTTAAACGCGCGGCAGAGGGAGAGAAAAAGGAAAGCGAGGGACGATACTAGATTGAACCGTGATCCGTTGACGAGTTTAACCGTCCCCTTTTTTTTTGTTTGTCCGCTACGATGTGCCACGGTCGATAACCTATGGCGATCAACGCCTGGAACGTGATGAGAGGAATTTTTATCGGAAGCCAACGAACGATTTTTCCCCAGAGAAAGCTTTTATAAACGCAGCAAGGTTTTATTTATTACGTTACTTTGATGCTCTTGTAATTTTCATTAAAGGTTTTATTAAAACTTCATGAAGGTTTAAGGTGAGTTTTTCTTCCCTCTGCGGATAGGAAGGATCGCGAGATTTTTGCCAGGAATTTCGTAGACTGGCTTTAAGCAGCTTTCGTTGTACCTTGCATTTTCTTATCGCCGTGTATAGGAAATGATACGATGAACTTTTTGAACTAGAAGTTCGTTGATACAGTTTTATAACCGCCTATAGCACCGTATAACTGAGGAAGTGTGGCAGGTTCGATTTTATTCGAAACACATGACGTTATTGGTGATGCATCAAATGGCGGGAAAAAATTATTTTTGCAAATATAATTAATTAGGATAATATTTATTTATTCCAAAACATAAGGTATTAGAAAGATTCTTTGTTGCGTCCTTAAATTCGCCTCGCAAAAATGCTCGATTGGAATACCAAGAACAACTTTTTTTTATAGTAAACTTGAAGTGTGATTCAGTGTCGAAGGAAGCAGAGTTTTTAAAGGATCCAACTCTTAATTTTGTTAACGTTTAGTCGAAGCTGTTTCTTCTTAGTATAATTTGACACTGTCTTAAATTTCCAAAATGTACATTTATTAGGTTGGAAACTATGAAACGGGCTTTTTTTGTTTAGTCTGTGTTCAGCTGCGACTGAGAGAGATACATTGTAACGTGCGCTCGATATTTTTTTTTTAAAAAGCTTAAAGGTATTCTTCTTACTCATTTTGTACAATTTTTTCGTCTCAAGCTTGACGCCATCTTTAATCGAATATCTATACATCTTATATTTCTATATATCGCTTATCTCTTATCTCTTAATATCGCTTTCAAAGGATATTATTTAATGAACCAACCGTAACCTCAATATCGACTTAATTCCACTGAAATAAATGAAATTTAAACGCTTTTATCGTTTGCTATTACAGCCAGCCCTCGACTTTCGTACATAATTGCTTCCTGAAAATATCTACGAACGTTGAACGTTCGAAAGCAGAGAGATGTAAAAAAATATGTTTTAAACTCTTTGCTTATCAATATATATATTGATAATGAAGTTAACGAGGCGTGTGTAACTGCTTTCGGATATTTTCCTTGCAAACTTGTCAAGAGTTAGTCGAATACCACCCTTTTCTTTCTTTTAGAAAATTTTCCAATATTTTAAATTCATAGAGGAAAATTGTACAAAATTTGAAATTCACAGAGCAGAATTGTACAAAATTGGAAATTCACAAAGCAGAATTTTAAAAAATTTGAAATTTACAGAGCAGAATTTTAGAGAATTTAAAATTCACAGATCAGAGTTTTACAAAATTCGAAATTCATTCCGTGATAGCAAAAAATTTGTCAACATTTATGAACGCTTCGTTCATATATTTAATTCTCAAAGTCTTGACCTTTTTATCAGCTTCTTTTATCGTCCACGTTTCCATTATGTATTTCATTGTTGCTCGATTAAGCGTTTAGACAAAACTATTAAAAAAGCTGTAATTTTAAAGATGTGCGAATATCGAGGGCCGTCTGTATATCATTTTTTTCTTATTATAATCTAAGGATGTTCGAATGGAGGTTCTCGAGTTCGTTCCGGATTCAGCCAGCATGGCTAATTTGATTCTGCGTGCCTTCCTCCTCGACACTGCCAAGGCCCTCAGCCTGCGAGCTTTGTTGGGTCTCCACGGTGACAAGTGTGCTTGCTTCCGTTTTGACTGTCGTTCTGCTTCCGGTTCTGACTGTTCCCGTTACAAGACGAAGGGTTTCTAATTTCCAATAACTTCTGTCTCTTGCACAGAAAAAAGAAAGAAAAGAGAAAAACACTTGTTTCTATTTTATTTTCATTTTTTATGAGAATAAAAGTAAAAGTAGAGGAATATGTGAAATTGGAGGTCCACTGAGGAAGAGGAAATTTTGTAATCATTGCTTGGTATAGGATTTGTTATCGTTCTGGATAATTGTATAATAATTCTTCGTAGGTTTTTATTTAGTTTGGTTGTTTAGGTTATTGGTGGGTTTTATTTTTGAGAGTTTGCATTATTGATGCAGGATATTAGTATTTTTCAAGAGTAATAATACTCGAGAATATTAATATTGTTCGAGAGTAATAATACTCAAGATTATTAATAGTATTCGAGAGTAATAATATTCAAGAATATTCATATTGTTCAAGAGTAATGATATTCATGACTATTAATATTATTCGAGAGTAATAATATTCAAGAACATTCATATTGTTTAAGAGTAATAATACTCAAGAATATTAATATTATTCAAAAAGAAGTAGAATATTCGAGAATATTAATGTTACTGGAGAATAATAATATACAAAAATATCAATGTTATTCAAGAATAGTAATATTGTTCGAGAGTAATAATATTCAAGAACATTAAAATTATTCAAGAATATTAATATTGTACGACAGTATTAATACCCAACAATATTAATATTATCCAAGAGTGTTGAATTCCGTGATTCGCCAAACTCGAAGAAATAAAACGCAACACTTGTACCAAGACTCGTTTAGCGGTTAGTTCATTCTGCACAAGTTCCGCACGCAAGTAGCCACTGCAGTAATCTGAGGCTCGTACGCAACTGACTGTCCAATTACGTAAAACCCTAAAAGTCCATTACTCCTTTATCGTCCGTGTAAATATGGGTATCCGTTTCCAAACCGCACTCAGCGTCAGTTTGAGTGGGGATGGCGGTCGTTGTGTTGTAGAAAATGGATTCGAGTAGAAGTACAGTGTACAGGGTGAGTCAACAACTATTAGCAGATATCTTCGAAACCATAAGTTTCACATAAATATTTGCTTATAGAAAATTGCACAGTACGAAAGGGGCTATCCCCTTTGGCGATAATAGTTTTTTTGCAGGTGAAGATACTTCGGATATTTGAAGGTCATTTCCAGTTTTTTTAATGGATCTGTAGCGGTCTTCGCCACTAGGGGGACAGCACACTCGTCAGTTTCCCGCGAGCACTCCATGTCCTACACCGTTTCTATATAATAGAAATTCGGACCTATCCCTACCATCCCAGCGTCTAAGGCAGGGTCTGCTAGGTAGCCTTACTGATGAGTCCACTAGCAGGCCCAGGACGAAACGTTCTTCCCTCTCTTTTTCCTTCCTACCCTCTCACGTTCTCTTTACAACAGTATAATTGAAGCCAGGCGTTCAGCCCCCACCAACACGGTGCCGACAACGAGAGCTTCAGATCGATATATTTTTGCTTCTGTATTATGGTAGAGGATCTTAAAACGAGTTCAACGACCTATAACATAAGGTTATTGAAAGTCGTAAAAGTAGAGAAGGGTACATAATACTTACTGTTTTGATAATAAGTGAATCAGTAGAGGAATGTTTACTGTTTACTTCACTGTGAATAAACACTGCTTGAAGGACACTTTAATAGTTCGCAGGATAAGTTAAATATGATAAGATTAGTATCGATACATTGGTTAATCTGTTCTGAGGAACAATAAATGGGGTCTTAAGGGGGGGGGGGGGGTCAATAAGTGGGGTCTTCGAAAATTGAATTATTTTTCATTAACTATTTTTCAGCTTAACATTTTTACCTTCAATAGTTGACGCTCGTAGACTTTTTCATAATGAACCGTGTCATAAATGAAGTATTTTCTTTGGGATCAGTCGTAAACGTATGCTTCATTTACTGCCAAAACCACAAGTATTATCGCCCTCCTCTACTTCCTATGACGTTCAATGACCTTACGTTATAGGTCGTTGAACTCGTTTTCGAAGATCGTCTATCGTAATACGGAAGCAAAAACATACTGATCCATTTAAAAAAATGAAGGTGACCTTCAAATGTCCGAAGTACCTCCAGCTGCAAAAAAATTATTATCGCCAACGGATCGCCTTCGTACTGTGCAATTTTATATTAGCAAATATTTCTGTGAAACTTATAGTTTCGAAGATATCTGAGGTGATAATAGTTATTGCCTCACCCTGTACAGTAGCGAAACTCTATGTTGGTCTCAGTGAAGTCCAGAATAAAGTGCGTATGCCCGAAACTGGCTGTACATCGAATAGAGAGCACTGTCGTTCCAGCAGTTCCGACCCTGACGTTTTATCTTTCCACAATTTGCATTGCAAAAGAATATAATTTGTGGACGGCGTTTGCGAGGGCTCTGCTGTACATGAAATACTTTCTCTGAGTAGATGGCGTTTGCGAGGGTTATTTGCCCTCAAATTGCCCAACGAGAACGTCTTTTGATTTATATAAATGTATAGAACAATATTTTCTTTGGTATTCCATTTTAGGGGCGCTTCTTATTTACTATTCTGCTACATTTTACATTTCTTATACTTCTCTCTCTTTGCTACACTTTCTTTGTACTTTTAGTTTATCGTAATATCATAATTGTTACTTCGTTACTTATTATTCTTAATATTATTACTAAGTGTTATTATTTGCGCTTCTTATTTTATTATATTACTACCTCCTCGATACAAAGAGCAAAAAATAAAGAGCAAGCGAGAGAAAAAATTCGAATATCTAATAAATTCGATTTTTAATGCAATTGAAATTTTTGGATAAAATAGAAATCTAAGAAATGTATTTCTATTGTTTGCATCGATGCGTACATCATTTTCCATTTCTACATTAAAATATTAATTACGATTCGTAATTAAAGTATTCGTATACACGTATCGTAATATAAATTGTAATGCGTTCAGAGTTAACAAGAATGAAAGATTTCAAGTTGATCGAAGGCGATACATTGTTTTTAAATTTCTCGCAACAGTTCGTAATTATGAAATTGTGAGAAGAGGAATTTATAAATCTGAAAATTTGAAAAACCTTATTTCAACTTCAAGTTTGCTTAGATGTTTAACCGAATTTCGAACGCGGAGAAAGAAAGAGCAAGTGAGAGAAGTTCGTAGTTCCAGCAGTTCCGACCCTGACGTTTTGTCTTTCCACAATTTGCATTGTAAAAGAATATAATTTGTGAACGGCGTTTGCGAGGGCTCTGTGTTCTCATATCGACCAACGAAAAAACGGTCTTTACTTTTTAACAATCGTTTTATCAGTCTTTGGCATTTAAACGTTTGCTCTCTTCGTACTTATCGTTCCGTCGTACACTTTACGTTATTTTTTTCATTGCATACATCTTACTGTTTTATCTCGTCGCGTACCTTTTCTTTGTATTTTTCGAGTATCACGTTGCGTTCCTTGCTTACTATTATAACTTTCGTTTACTTACATTTATATCTATTTATTTATTCATAACTTGCATCATAACTTAACCTCAAAATGTAATAGCGCAACTCTATGTCGACGCCATTGATGCAAGCATCGCTGAAACTGGAGTGCGCACGCGTGGAAGTAACCAATTGTCTCGCAGCTTCATACGAACTTCTCTCACTTGTTTTCTATCTTTCTTAACGTTCGAATGGCTAGTTAAATGTTTAATCAAACTTAAAGCTGAAATAAGGTTTTTCAAATGAAATTTAAAAAAAATAAGGACTGTTAAGGGAAAAAAATAAGGGACGAAACCCTTACAGACGCCATCTACAAGATATATATTTTTGTTATATAGACATAGTATAGAGCAGCGAAACTCCCGCGATTTTGTGAAGCTCAGAATGGAGTGCGCATGCGCGAAACCGACCAATTTTCTCGCAGAGTCATACGAACTTCTCTCACTTGCTCTTTATTCGATAATTTCCATGGTCTTGTAGTATTTTTAAAGATTAATATTCTGAGTTACTTTTTCCGTTTATATATGGTGACGCAATTAAAACGGAATAGAGTTCCGTGGAAAGGTTATGCGCGTCTCAGAAAATGTTCTTTTTTAGACGAAACGACATATTAATTCTCTTCCAGTTGACCTCGAGTCGAATAATATTTACTTCTACTCTGCGTAACATTCTTTGTTTCCAAGTCCTTACTTTCTGTACGTTAAAATTTGAATTCCAGGAGATCCATGTATTAATTATTAATGTTTCTAACAAGGTATTTTGAGAGAGATATTTTTTCACTTTTCTGAAGATATAGTAAAAAATTATTTGGTCGCTAGAAAACATCATTTTCATATTGCTATTCTAACCTAACCTAACTTAGTATTGTTACTATCGTATCTTGTTTATTATCTTATCTATAACAGAGTATAGAGAGTAGCGAAACTCTCGCGATTTTGTGAAGCTCAGAATAGAGTGCGCATGCGCAGAACCGACCAATTGTCTCACAGAGTCATACGAACTTCTCTCACTTGCTCTCTTTCTTTCTTAACGTTCGAAAGGCAGGTTAAATATCTAACCAAACTTGAAACTGAAATAAGATTTTTCAAATGAAATTCACCTTTTCGCTTAGAAAATAAGTATGAAGCTGTACGTAAATTAGGATAAGAAAGACGGAAAGTATAAAAAGGTATAAGAAAACGAGTGTGAAATGAGAAAGAGGCAGAGAATAGTAATTGTAAAGCTAAAATAGATGTAAACACGAATGCAAATAAATAAGTAACTGATAAGTATAAACGCATGTTAACAAATGTGATAACGTAATTAATAAGACTGCGATAGATTAAGCATTTGCATTCCTTTGTCGAGTTTGTCGAGTTGACTCGACATTGGTAAATAAAAAAAGGGAAACAAATATAAGTTCCATAAGTATAAATTACAACAAATAAAAAACGAGATACAAATATAAGTTCCATAAGTATAGATTGCGACAAAGTTTGAGAATTGTATTTCATATAATTAGTAAACAAAATTGTTTGCAGATAGGAATGGAAGAACTGTCCTTTCAAGTAAATTTCAAATAAAACATTTTAAGTAACAGAGAGTTGTTGGCAACAAAATTAAACAATAATTCGGAGTGCAAAGGGTTAAAGACAAAATATTGTAGAAAAAAATAAGGACTGTTGTTGTTTGACAATATGAGGACGCGAAACCCTCATAAACACCATCTACAAGATATATATTTTTGTTATAGAGGCACAGTATACAGTGGCGAGACTTACGATTTTGTGAAGCTCAGAATGAGGTGCGCATGCGCAGAACCGACTAATTGTCTCGCAGTATCATACGAACTTCTCTCACTTGCTCTCTTTCTTTCTCAGCGTTCGAAATTCGGTTAAACATCTAACCAAACTTGAAGTTGAAATAAGGTTTTTCAAATTTTCAGATTTATAAATTCCCCTTTTCACAATTTCATAATTACGAACTGTTGCGAGAAATTTGAAAACAATGTATCGCCTTCGATCAACTTGAAATCTTTCATTCTTATTAACTCTGAACGCATTACAATTTATATTATGATACGTATAAAGTATACGAATACTTTAATTACGATTCGTAATTAATATTTTAATGTAGAAATGGAAAATGATGTAAGCATCGATGCAAACAATAGAAATACATTTCTTAGATTTCTATTTTATCTAAAATTTCAATTGTATTAAAAATCGAATTTATTAGATATTCGAATTTTTTCTCTCGCTTGCTCTTTATTTTTTGCTCTCTGTATCGAGGAGATAGTAATATAATAGAATAAGAAGCACAAATAATAACACTTAGTAATAATAATAAGAATAACAAGTAACGAAGTAACAATTATGATATTACGATAAACTAAAAGTACAAAGAAAGTGTAGCAAAGAGAGAGAAGTATAAGAAATGTAAAATGTAGCAGAATAGTAAATAAGAAGCGCCCCTAAAATGGAATACCAAAGAAAATATTGTTCTATACATTTATATAAATCAAAAGACGTTCTCGTTGGGCAATTTGAGGGCAAATAACCCTCGCAAACGCCATCTACTCAGAGAAAGTATTTCATGTACAGCAGAGCCCTCGCAAACGCCGTCCACAAATTATATTCTTTTGCAATGCAAATTGTGGAAAGATAAAACGTCAGGGTCGGAACTGCTGGAACGACAGTGCTCTCTATTCGATGTACAGCCAGTTTCGGGCATACGCACTTTATTCTGGGCTTCACTGAGACCAACATAGAGTTTCGCTACTGTACAGGGTGAGACAATAACTATTATCACCTCAGATATCTTCGAAACTATAAGTTTCACAGAAATATTTGCTAATATAAAATTGCACAGTACGAAGGCGATCCGTTGGCGATAATAATTTTTTTGCAGCTGGAGGTACTTCGGACATTTGAAGGTCACCTTCATTTTTTTAAATGGATCAGTATGTTTTTGCTTCCGTATTACGATAGACGATCTTCGAAAACGAGTTCAACGACCTATAACACAAGGTCATTGAATGTCATAAAAAGTAGAGAAAGGCGATAATACAGCCGCGCATGCGCACTCCATTCTGGACTTGACAAAAGCGCGAGAGCTTCGCTGCTCTGTATGTAGCATACATATGTAGGACGAGCGTAGATGAGAACAGCCAAGGAGTGGGGAGAGACTCTCCGTGAATCATGGATGCAAATCGGATTAGTCTCTTAATCTCGAGAATACTGGAGTTTAAAAACTCTGGCAGAACTGTTGGGAATATTTAAAACGATTAACGTAAGCATAGAAGATCGAATTACTTTCGTCAGTAAATTTTCTGTTTTTCATTCGTTTCCATTGGGAGAATGTTAACGATTTTTTGTTAAGGTCGAAGGTTGTTGTTATGCAAACACGTATTTATGTTAGTTCTTCGTTATCGATTATTCATTAGTTCTTAGAATTGGAAATGTTTGATATTTTCTCGTTAAACTTGGATGCGTAGATTCGATCGTTTCAGATTTTAATGGGTACAGCAGACTTTAGCCGTCGATTTTGCGTCTCTTGTGAAATTAATATCAATTTAGAGACTCTTAATGTAGAATATTTTTAGTTGAGACGATCTCAGAGATTTAATATTTCAAATAAAATAGAAAAATTGAAAAGTTTAGGAACTCTTGACTTGAGTTATCAATATTTAAGATTTTAACCAAACTCTAAGCAAATAGATAATAATTATACAAACTTAGAGATTCTTAATGTAGAATCTTTTTAGTTGAGAGAATCTTAGAGATTTAATATTTGAAATAAAATAGAAAAGTTGAAGATATTAGAAATTTTTTACTTGAATTATCAATATTTAAGATTTTAACCAAACTCTAAGCAAATAAATAATAATTATACAAATGTAGAGACTCTTAATGCAGAATCTTTTTAGTTGTGACGATCTCAGAGATTTAATATTTGAAATAAAATAGAAAAGTTGAAGATGTTAGGAATTTTTGACTCGAGTGATCAATATTTAAGATTTTAACTCAAATCTAAGCAAATAGATAATAATTATATAAACGTAGAGACTCTTATTGTAAAATCTTTTTAGTTAAAACAATTTCTGAGATTTAAATCTTTACATTTAACGCTTTCCTAACAGTTTTTTATTGCTGGTAAAAGTTAGCAATAGAAACAATTACCAAGCAATCTTCCAGCAATAGAAAATTTTCATTCCAAGAGGAAACTTTGGAGAAATATGCGTTCTTCGAAAAATAGAATAAGTTTTTAACTTTCGCAATTAATTCTTTTAGAGGCTACATCTGAGTGTAAAGGGATAATATTTGAAATAAAATAGAAAAATTGAAGACTTTAGGGTCTCTTGACTTGTATTATCAATATTTAAGATTTTAACTCAAATCTAAGCAAATAGCTAATAATTATACGAATGTAGAAATTGAAAATGCAGAATATTTTTAATTGAAACAATCTCAAAGATTAGTTTTGAAACTTGACTTGAGTTATCAATATTTAAGATTTTAACTGAAATCTAAACAAATAGATAATAATTATACAAACTTAGAGATTCATAATGCAGAATATTTTTAGTTCACAGACTTAATTTTGAAATATAATAAAAAAGATGAAAATGTTAGAAACTTGACTTAAGTGATCAATATTTAAGATTTTAACCAAAATCTAAGCAAATAGATATTAATTACACAAATTTAGAGTCTCTTGATGCAGAATCTTTTTAGTTTCGAGAATCTCAGAGATTTAATTTTGAAATATAATAAAAAGGCTGAAAGCTTGAAAAATTTGATTTCAGTGATCAATATTTGAGATTTTAATCAAACTCTAAGCAAGTCGATATTAATTGCAAACTTTGAGATTCTTAATGCAGAATATTTTTAGTTCACAGACTTAATTTTGAATTATAATAAAAAAGCTGAAATGTTAAGAATTCTTGATTTGAGTGATCAATATTTAAGATTTAGTTTTGAAATAAAATAGAAAAGCTGAAAACGTTAGAAACTGAACTCGAGTGATCAATATTTAAGAAATTAACGTTGATAATAATTACCATTTGACTTACTATAACTTACTATAAAAAAATTTAACGTATTTGAAAGAAATATTCATTGAAGAAATTAATTTCAATTTTCTAACGTCTCGTGACATTGAATTATTTAAGTACTACCGCGTATATTCTTTAGTATTCCATCGTAGCCACGAAAACGAATCAGACAGAGGAAAGTGACTGCATTGTTATGCGAGGTGGCGAGCTTACGCGTCTCTTGCATTTTCTAGCCATTCGTCAAAAGCCAGTGTTGTATCTTTTTTTTCTGCATCCACGAGTCTCAAAAGAAGCGATTTCAACTCGATATTCGCATATCTTTAAAGTTTCAACTTTTTCAATATTTTTGTCCAAACACTTAATCGAGCAACAATGAAATACATAATGGAAGTGTGAACGAAAGAAGTTGATAAAAACGTCAAGACTTTGACATTTAAATAAATGAATGAAGCGTTCATAAATCTTGACAAATTTTTGGCTATCACGGAATGAATGTCGAATTTTGTAAAACTCTGATCTGTGAATTTCAAATTCTCTAAAATTCTGCTCTGTAAATTTCAAATTCTTTAAAGTTCTGCTTTGTGAATTTCCAATTTTGTACAATTCTGCTCTGTGAATTTCAAGTTTTGTACAATTTTCCTCTATGAATTTAAAATATTGGAAAATTTTCTAAAAGAAAGAAAAGGGTGATATTAGACTAACTCTTGACAAGTTTGCAAGGAAAATACCGGAAAGCAGTTACACTCGGCTCGTTAACTTCATTATGAATACATATTGATAAGTAAATACTGTGAAACACATTTTTTTACATCCCTCTGCTTTCGAACGTTCAACGTTCGTAGATATTTTCAGGAAGCAATTATGTACGAATCCTCGCGTTTACCTGTTCTTTTGAAGTAGGCGCCGTAACTGATCCGACTGCATATTTTCAACAGCTGAGTGCTCTCTGTTGAATTCGTGCAGCCTTCTTAATCGCCAGTTTGTCCCAGTTTTTCGACAGTTTACGATTGTAGGATGTGAACAGAGTGTATGAGAGAGAGAGAGAGAGAGAGCGAGAGAGAGAGAGAGTACGAGAGAGATGAGAGAGAGAAAGAGAGAGAATGAGAGAGTATTTGAGAAAAAAAGAGAGAAAATGAGAGTATTTGAGCGAAAAAAAGAGAAAATGAGTCTTTGAAAGAGAAAAAGAGAGAAATTGAGAGTGTTTGAGAGAGAAAAAGAAAGAAAGAGAGAGAGCTTGAGCGAGATGCGGTACGGTCGAAATCGAGTAAATTAATTAATTCGATCGCGTGATTGATTTACTCCTTTTCCTCCCCTAGACAAAGCAAATTCTGTCTATGTTCCAATTTTCCAACCTCAATCATGAACGTAATAAACTAGGAAAGATGCTTGTGAAAAAAAAATTAGTTTACAAAAGGTTAGCCATTCCTGAACTAGCTATTCGTTCAAGTTAGCTTAGGTTATGTATAATATATTGGACTTGGTATGTGGAACGAATGTATTATCAAATTTATCGAGAAAACGTGATATATTTTATACTTATGTAATTTGTAATATCATAATACCGTTGAGACAACTTCGTATAACTTTAACTTTATTGTAAATTATATTTGAGGACTTTGTTTATCGCTCTATGCTGCTCGCTTGAATTGTACACTTTTTGTGTACATATATTCTACTTGTTAATTACCTTTAGATCGATGGTTTACTCTCTTCCAAATCAGTGGCGTCAAAAAAGAGCCACTGGTTCTACCAGAACCAGAAGGTGAAATCACAATGCTTACGGAGAAAGTCTATGTACCTGTTAAAGAACATCCAGATGTGAGTTTTCTTTACTCTTCTTATCATGTTATTTTGTAAGCGGACTTAATATCCAACGATTAGTTTGGTTTCTACTTAAAGTCGAGTTATAAAGCAACAATATTTGACTTTATAATTTGTGATTCATTAATGACACATTAAAATAAGTTTTAGAAACTGTCTAATAACACTTGATGACTTGCTTAAAATTTCATTAGAAGCTTGCAGTTTTCTTATTCATTAAAGAATAAAGTAAATTCTGTTGCGTAACTACATTTAAATACATTTTATATGTATTATGCATGTACTGGTTCATAGTAATGCATAATAATGGGAAAGTAAAGTTATGTGATACATATATTAACAAAATATTTAGTATAAAACATTTTACAAAAGATTGGGTACATTGAGACAAATTATAAGTAAAAACTATTTGACAAACTGTTGTGATGACTGCTTTGTTTCTCAAAACTATTATTTATGGGATTTCTATTTCTAAATGCATTAAAATGTAATATTTACATTAAATACAGCATAGAAGTAATCATTAATAATTAATATAACAAATTTTCTTTGGGATAGTCTATTTTAAAATATTTACTTAAATTAATCATAGCTTTTTGTACGGGATAGTTTGAGAAAGGAACTAATATGTTATAAAAGTAAATAAGAGATGATCATAGCAAAGAATATTAAAATATTATTTTTCTACTGAAACCTAAATTCTTTTGCATTTGTAAGAAATTTGTAAAGAGGAGATCCAAGCGGTTTTCATTTCCATTTTGGTTGGTCGCAACCAGATAGAAAACAAAATATTAGTTTTCTTAAATTCTTTTATTCTTTTCATTAAATTCTTCAATTATTTCTCTTAAATTCCTTTGCGCTTGTAAGAAATTTGTAAAGAGATCCAAGCGGTGTGTTTCTATAATTTGCAATTGGTTGATCGTAACAAAAGGAAACATAAGAAGTTGTTTAATAAAAAAGGAACAGCATTTACTAGAGTCGCCAAAGGAATTCTCAAAAAGGAAAACATAAGCTTAATTTATATGAAAAATTTTAGAATGAGAAAGATGCGTCTAAATCTATCGATACAAATAATGAAAAAGCTTGCTAAAAATATGAAAAAATGGCAAACGAAGGATTGTATTATTTTGAAGAAAAGCTTTTACAAGTATTGTCGCGCATACTAATTAAAGCACAATAAATGCAGTGACGTAAGAAAAAGTTTTTCAGACGCATCATGTTTTATAAAATTTAAAGATTCAAGATTCAAAATTTAAGTACAAAAATTCATTCTAATATTGTAATAATTTTTTTAAAATCGTGAAATAAAATAAAGTTGATAAATGAAAAGACCCTAAGCGATAAAAAATTCAGGACCTTGTACTAAAAAAATGCAACTTAGAGGCAATAAATTTGACATTTTGTTTTTAGTTTTTGTGAAACTTCAAATTCAGGGGTGGATCAAGAGGCGTGAGGCCCCAAGCGAAAAAAATTTTGGGGCCTTACAACAAAAAAGTGCAACTCAGAGGCCATGAATTTGACATTTTGTTTTTAGATTTTAAAAGACTTCAGATTCAGGGGCAGACCGAGACAAATGGGGCCCTAAGTATTAAAAAATTTGGGGCCTTATTGACATTTTGTTTTTAGATTTGTTCGATTACTTTATGGAGGGTTTTTTGAACCTTTCGGATCATTTTCTAATCTAGTACCCTACGCAGTTGCTTAGTTCACTTACTGCTTAATCCGTCCCTGATAATTTATTAGAGAGAATTACAATTTTACAATATATAAATAAATTTAACATTTTGTATTTAGATTTCTTCGATTACTTTTCGATGATTGCCAGAATTTTTAAGTTAAGATATTTTAAGACTTCGGGGTCCTTTGCTATTCAGGGCCCTCAACGCAGTCACTTAGTTTTCTTGATAAAAATTATGAAAATTACAGAGAAGTTAGAAAAAAAGAATCTAAAAACAAAATGTTAAAGTTAAGATATTTTAAGACTTTGGAGCCCTTTGCTATCCAGGGCCCTACACGATCACTTACTCCATCTTGATAACTTATTAGTGAGAATTACAAACTCAAATATCCTGGCGTAGCCATTGTTCTTTAATAATACATGTATGTGTCTACAAATCAGAATATTCGCAACGAATCAACGTTACCTAAAAATTATTTTAACGTGTCGTATCTAATATGTTCGTAATGAACATGAAATGTTCAGTCATGCTAATGAAAATAATAAAAGGGACAATGCAAAGTATAAATATTTACAGCAATTTGATACTAAAAGTCATACAAACACAGTCGCACAGATAGAGCATTATATTTAAGTACACAAGTTATATATTTCTATCCAATAATGATTTTATAATTTTCTTTGTTACAGTTTAACTTTGTTGGAATTTTAATTGTTGTTAATTGTTGCTCTATGAAGTACGCAAGTTATATATTCTTTATAATTTCGTTTGTTACAGTTTAACTTTGTTGGAAGAATTCTTGGGCCACGTGGAATGACAGCTAAGCAATTAGAGCAAGGATGCAAAACAGGATGTAAAATAATGGTTAGGGGGAAAGGCTCTATGAGGGATAAGAAGAAGGTAAAAGCTTTACACCGTTTACTAATTAACGCTTAACTAAAACTTGCTACAATGTTCCTTTATATTACATTTAAATGTCTCTTAATTCTTCCACAGTATTTCTTATCGATCCAATGTTTCGCACGAGTAAGAAAACTGTACGATTAATATATGAAAAGTGTTAACAGCATCGATGAATTTAGGACATTTTATAGATCGAAACTTGTTGCGCAGTGGTTTCGAGTCAGTAGTCGACCATAGTAGACGATCATATTTGGCATCGGTACTTGACCATCCGGATAGTTAAGTTTAAATAGCGCTGAGTTGTTAAATAACAGGCAAATTACAACTCAGCGTTTTATTTGAAATACAAAATATCGGAGCTTGTTAGAAGTTATTTAACACTAAGTTTACCAAGCAGTCATTTTGTTGACCCCTGTGAGAAAACTTTTTGTTAAACTTTCTGTAAACGTATCGATGTGCACGGTATATGTGTATGTGTGTGTGTGTGTGTGTGTGTGTGTGTGTGTGTGTGTGTGTGTGTGTGTGTGTGTGTGACGTCGCCGTGGTCAGATCATCTTTTGTTTCCAGTTTAGGTTCTTGCATGTAAGTTTAGTCCTTTGTCCGCCTCTGGAACAGCGCAATGTGTATCATTAAACGTATAATATATATATATAAGTGAATATTGTTTCATATTAAAAACCTAACAGGTTATGGGCCCAGGTCACAAACTGTAATTACTGTGCTGATAAGTTTTGATTGTGCAAAAAAAAAAAAGAAAAAATGGCTAGTGCAAACGCGTTCGGAAATATTGAAAAATTAAACGAGAACAACTACGAATTGTGGAAGGTGCAGATGAAAAGTGTTTTAGTATACAATGACTCGAAAGCTTTAGCCCTTATAAATCTAAGTGTTACGCATGTTCAATTGAACCACGTAAAAAAGGCGAAGACATCAAAAGAAATTTTTGAATCACGTGGTCCCATACGAAAGGCAGCATTATATAAACAGTTACTAAGAATGGAAAAGAAGAAGAACGTTTCGATGACGCAGCAAGGCTGAGCAACTTGAAGAAGCGGGAATAAAGCTTCCGGACGAACTTTTATCAATTATGTTGCTTTCGTCTTTACCAGCCGAGTATGAAAATTTCAGCGTAGTGATAGAATCGCGTGACGACGTGCCATCGTTAGAGAATCTTCAAATTAAAGTGAAAGAGGAAGAAGCAAGACAAAGTGATCGTGATGAAAAATCAACCGATAATGGAAACAAAAGTGACGCGTTATTAACAAAAGGATACGTTAACAACTAAAAACACAATAAAGTGAATTCAAGACATGTGGGGATATAAGGCGAGGTTCGCGTAAATTTTTCTGATCAAGTGCTTTAGACTGGAATCAAACGGTGTAACCGATGCGATGACTGCGATCGCCTGCAATATAGAACCACTGAAATCGGACGCATGGTTTATAGACAGTGGTGCTTCGAAACACATGTGTAGCAATGAACGCAAATTCGAGACATTAAACGAAGAACAAACGAAAGTGTATACAGCCGCTGCACATTTTATAGATTCAACTGGTGCAGGTGATGTTAAGTTAAGTACTAAGGCAAACAATCGTGCGACAAATTTAATAAAATTGAAAAATGCGTTATGCGTGCCAGGATTACGGATAACGGTTATACGGTGGTGAAGTTTGAAAAGAATTACAGCAGTAGAATATCATTCATAGATGAGAAAAAAATTGTTTAAAATTAAAACAAACAAGTAACGAGAATGTTTAAATGAAACGATCTTCAAATAATCAATTTTCTTCTTATTGTTAATGTTATTTTCCAAATTCTCAACTTTGTTAATGCTGATATTCTAATTTCTGATAGTTTGCAGTAATATTTTGCATAATATTAATTACAGAAGTAGAATATCATTCGTAGATAAAAAAAAGATAGTTGACGATTAGAAAAAACAAGCAACGCAACTACTTAAATGAAACAATCTTCAACCGTTCACTCTTCTCATTATCGTTCATATTATTTTTCAAATTCTCAACTTTCTTAATGCATATTTGCAACCCTTTTGTAGCGAACAGTTATCTATAAAAAAATACCATAAACTCCATTACATATAAATTAATTATTTAATTTTTCATATATTATTCTAATCGTTAATATAATGTAAATTGCTATTATAATTTATATATGTACATACATTAATCTCTGGTATCCATGTAAATATCTAACTAATATCTATTCCAATGTAATTGAAAAAAATGGTAAGAAATTAACGAAACACTTGAACCGTTAAGCCGAAATTTTGATCGTTTGCTAAGTAATACATGTATTTACAAGCTGCGTGCGATCAGTGAGATAGAAATTTATTGTAAGTATACGCATAAAGTAACAGCGTCAAGACGCAAACTTTATTTTCAGTTTCACATATTTAAAAATATCTTCACACGATTATCCATAAACATATTTACATTAGATGTGTGTATATTTCATTTCCTAACAAAACGGAATGTATTCGACAATTAGTAACTTCATTTAATTCACGTTTAAATAAGTGCATGCGATTATTGATTTTCTTGTTTTTTGCTTATTAATTTCAGCACATGTTATCATATACGTGCAATATATGCATAGCATGTTCGCAACGACAGTTTACATCATAATGGTAACTCTTTGAACGTATTCGTAGCAAGAGAACTTTCTTTCGTTACTCTTTTTAAATATAAGTTATGTTAATAATGCGTAATAATATATACACATATATAATATCAATTCCTTTACCAGGAAGAGTTAAACCGAGGTAAACCAAACTGGGAACATCTGACAGATGAACTGCATGTTTTACTAACAATTGAGGATACTGAAAATCGTGCCACTTTGAAACTTGCCAGAGCTGTAGAAGAAGTCAAGAAACTTCTTGTTCCCGTGGTGAGAAAGTTCCTATTATTAACTAATAATAATACTTAATTTCACTGTAACAATTTTTTCTCTTTTTTTTTTATCAGTTCGTTAGTTTCTTTTTACCACTAAAAATACTTCTTCTGTGCATAATTTTTACGTAGACTAGGAGAGTAAGCTCACAGTGAATGTAACCAGTCTGTTTTAATTACGCATTTAGAGGAAGCTTCATTTCTGAGACACTTGGTAATATCTGTACGAAAGTTGTCGACGATCTTGTCGAAAAGGCTCCTCGTTTCCACGTGGATTTGAACGTTAAGTTTCTTAGTCGTCTTGTTACGATGTACATGCATCGAAGAGGATGCTGAAAGGGTGTACAATACTCAATTTCATGTGACTGCTTTTTTAATCACTCTGTTATGATATATGAATAGTTAGTCGAGTTCGTTGAGTTTCAATAACTTTGGAAAATTTCTTTGTTCTAACGGAACTATTCGCTTTACAGCAGTCATTATAGAATAGCTCAATCCTAGCGCAACGCTTAAAATACATTTGTGCTACTGCTTACAGTTACGATAAGAATGAAAAATAATTAAGTCTATTATTGAATGTAATAAGTTATTTTGGTATTTCTTTGCCATTTCAATATTGCATCAAAATTATAATAGATGCGGCACACACAAGTGATTTGTCATTATTAATTCAATATTCTTCTAAATCTTCTGTAGCGGTCCTTCGACACTTGTCATCAGAAGGACAGCAGTAGATATATTCTTCCGCAAGCTCTGACTTCTGACTTCAGTACCTATATAAGAAAATTTTGATCCATCCTTAAGACTGGAACCTCCTTTCTTTTTCCTCGCATCCTTCATTTCTATCTGCTTCCATAAATATTCTCAAAACTGTTAAAAGTATTATTATTAATTCAACATTCTTCTAAATCTTCTGTCACGGTCCTTCGACACTTGTTTTCAGTTCCTGTATAAGAAAATTGTAATCCATCTCTAACGCATGGGTCTGCTAGGTTCCACTAGCGAGCCAAACACTGGAACCTCCTCCTTTCCTTTACTTTACGCTCCTCATTTCTATCTGCTTCTATAAATATTCTAAAAATTGTTAAAAGCAGTAGTGTAAAAAACATTGTTATTTAATTATATTTTATAATAATAGTAGCCAAATTTGTATTTAAACAAGTATACATACAATGCGTTTCTCAGTAGCTTTGATTAATCGTTCAGTATTGAATGTTACAGCTTGTGAAGAGGAGTGGAGACGTGTAGCAGCAGCTGCTGCAGAGATACAGCGGCTTCTCCCAGGCTTGGCGACACCTATGAGAACACCCAGTGCTCCTCTGGGAGCACCGTTAGTACTCTCACCACGGCTATCTGTTCCAACAACCGCGGCATCTCTCCTGAATGGTTCTGGGCCTCCGTCTCTTCTCTCTGCTGGTGATCCCCATGGGTTAATTTACACGCCATACGCCGATTATGCCAACTGCGCAGCCTTGGCAGCCTCTCCTCTCCTCATGGATTACACTACTGTTGATCATTCTGGTGGGTTGTTTGCTCGCTGATCTTAGTTGCAACATCGTTTTCACCATAAATATTTTTTATTGTTATTATTACTATTATTATCATTATTATTATTACTATTATTATTATTATTATAATTATTATTATTATTATTATTATTATTATAGCTACTTTTCTCGTTTAATCTCTTCTAGATCTTCTAGCACAATTTAGTTAGACAAATAAGAATGTGCGAAGAAAACAAAGCGGAAGAGAGAAAAAGGCATAATAGAGACAAATGAAATATTATATATATATATCTATATATATTTTTACTTTTTATCAAGTTCTATTCTTAAACTAGTAGTCCTTAGTGGGGAATCTTCTTTTGTTACAAATTTGTATTTTTCAAACTACTACGTACAGCATTTTTAATTATTAACTTAAACGACGTGCTGTATATTCGCAATTTTTTTTTATTAGTACAAAAAGATTGAGACGGATATTTAATCGGTGTTATAGAATATGGATGGATAATGAATAATTGGATCCAAGTGTAATTCTGTACACACGCTATGTCTTACCATTCAGGTTTTTCTCCAAATTTTGGTAAATATATTGGGCGCAGTCAAGCGACGGTACAAATACGAGTCGATTTCTTGTGTAACAACGAATCGAAGGTGTAGAATAATATCTTTTCATCTAAAACTCAGTTTTCGCTAAAGTATATGTATCTATGCACTTACGTACAGCAGTTGATGCGTAGCGACATCAGTCACAGCATGTTAAAACAATTGATTGTGCATTCGCAGTACAGATTTGTAATAATTTTGGACTATCGTATTTTCTTGCATCTTCTATTGGGATTTGTAAATGTAATTTTAAAGCATCGAACAAGAATTTGTGTCTTTTATGCAATCGAAAAGGTTTTTTCTCTGACTATGATGCCCCGTCATGATGTAAAAAGTTTATGAGAGATGTATCGTTAGCAATACTAAAATTTATTCCATGTATCATGCAATTTCAACTATTATTTAGCTCTACAATTTGTATGGAAAATGTTACGATGAGTAACTTATTGAGAATAACATTATTTGGATTGATAATAGCCATTCACATCTTCGAATGCAATAATGATTAAACTAATTTCAATAATTCCTTAGCTGGTAAAATATCGCTAACAAAAACAGTCATTATAAGATCATAATATTCCGAGTAAGTGCATGCGTACGCGATAGATCCTCAAAATTGAGATTCTCGAAAGCTATGTTTCAGAAGAAACGAACATCTATTCTAATATTTTTATTTATTCTTCCATAAGAGATCATTTTTATCTATCCCCTTGTACCATCAATTCAAACGCACCCTTTATATTTCAGTTGGTGAACATCGCTAAATAACATCAAGTGGTAATCTTTATCCTTAACAATGAGATGTTCTACGATCTTTACTATCAACAGAAAATCATTCGACTTTGAGATCCGATTGAAATAACTTTGGTCAACGTTCTTAAAGAAGTGAGAGCAAGCGATATTGTGTATAACAGTGTTGACGAGTTATATGCGTATTCATAGCACACATAAATTGTTAGCATCGTTGTACAGAATGCGGTTTGCAGGAATTCTTTAAGAGTACTTCCTAAATACCATAATAAATATTTTAAATCTTATATATGTAGTATAGGGTGTATATACTATATAGTACAGGGTGTTTGGCTATGGACAAGCGAAACAGAAGGGTGCATTCTATGGCGTAGACGCCTGACGAAGCAGCGAAGAGCTGCAGGAGGTTAAGCCTCGGAGCAATGATGTTGCAAACGTACAACCGTGTGTATATATGTGCACGCTCGTACTTGTAGGATTAAATAGTAGACATTCTTAAGTGCTCCAGTGTTCGTTGCTATGACACACGTACCTACAATCTATCGTACGCCTATTTATTACAATATCTCACATGTTTACTTACTCCACTTTACATATATTATATGGTTTTCGATGAAAGATAATTATACTCAGAAATTGTACAAAATTAGCAGTAATTTTTGTTGATCGCATTAAAAGATATTCTGCTTTTCTATTCGAAGTGGACAAATTTTCAAAAAACTTTCTCGATCCCTCTAACGAGCAGTCGTATAAAGCGGCATATCAGTGTCGAGTAATTTTCATAGCTTTCCTGTTAGTAACTCTGGGTTATCTGAATATCTCTGTTATACTTTAACTTTTTAAATATATGTGTATTAGCGAAACTCTTTAAAATGTATATAATTGTATGTAAAGGCTTAATTTTGTCGCCCCTTTATTTCGAGGCTCTCCGGCTTGTTAGAAAATATCTTGAGGTCCCTCTGTTCGAAGATTGCTCTGCTACGGATCGCTTGATGATATCCAATCTCTTTTGGCTGTGCATTCCTGTTCCGTGGATGAAACAAGAGGGAGGTTCATTGTTTATGGAAGAGAAATATGATTTCGCAATCCTAGATTCCCATCTTATTTAGGCTCCGGAATGGCCCTTCTCGTTTCCAGCCAACAAACAGCGAAACACCCTGTATGCTGTCTATTGTTTTTATATGTTTTATACGTTTATATGAACATGTATGTGTGTGTCTGTGTGCGAGTATTGCTTCCTTCTAGCTTCTCGAAACAGCAATACATGATAAAAGGAATGTGTTCTCCATTATTCAACGGAAAGATGCGTATCCGCATATATATGTACATATGTACGTATATATATATTTTTTTTATTTCAATTTGTATTGAAACAGTAGCTATCTTATCGCAGTTGGAGATAATTATTTACCATTGCTGCTACTGTTATTACTCTTTACCATCACGTAGACTATCGATAATGTCCCACTATTATTCTTTTTATTATTATTAGTAGTATTATCGCTTTATTATCATTGTTTTGATTATCATCATTCTATATGTTTTATTGCCATTTTTTTTTTTTGTTATAGGAAATTATCATTGAGAACAATGGATTATATGGTGGTGTTAGCGTGGAGATCGCAGTGGTTTTAAGATTGAGACACGAGAATCGTTGAAAATTTGGAATACATAGTATTAGACGATATTATTTTTATTCTAACGTTAAGAGAGTCACATCAGTCATTTGCTAGTCTTATCAGTTTTGATAATTATTTAACAGCAGATATGTTCAATGATATTATAATTTGCATTTCTAAAGCAATCGTTAGTAGCCGATAATAGAGGTATTTAACGTATTGCGAGGGCAAAATCTTAGACCGGCACAAGTAGCATTACTCGATAGACAAAAGATGATTAAATTTGTAATATTATATACGGTCTGTGTCATATCATATATTTATGCACGGAGAAGCTTTGTCAAGCTTTGTAGCGACAATTGTTTCTGAACATTTAGATAACTTTCGGAACAGGTCACACGTGCTGCGTGCTGTATATTTCAAGTAACAGTGCCAGTTACTTATTTTATACGCACAGCTCATGATCGTTCCCCTCTTTTATGGTCAAAGTTTTGTACGTCGTTCAATTTTTTACTTTTAGAGTCTCCAAAGATGTTAATCGAACGTACCAGAAATTATTTGTGCAATAGCAAATTTGTAAAAATAAATTTTAATTGATTAAGGGTACAGCTTATCGTATTCGCTTTGTTCAGAGTTCATCGTAGTGCTCGATGGAAGTATCATTAATATTGTGGCGCTCGAATTTTATCACTTGTTTCGGAACGAACAAGATTTCAATGAACGCAGTATTCAAACTCTTGCGCAGTAAACGTAAGGCTCCCGATTCGCATATACATATGTATATGTACATAGACTAAATGCATATTAGGAACTTATCGATCAAAGGGAAAGACAAATCTTCTCTTCGTGAATGAAAAATACTCTGTTATCGTATGACAAATCATACTTATACATTCGTTACCATTTACTACACATTATAGCGTAGATCATGAATGTGTTCGATAGGTATGATACGTTTAAAAAATGAAATCTCTTGGCGTAATAGCAATGTCTAATCGAAACCTTATCTAACGATAACAATAGCTTCGCTGTTAGTTTTACACGGAAAATAAAAATTGGTTCGCTATATTTGCTCTCGCAGCAACACTTGTAATATTATCTTATCGTTATATCTTTTCCATATGATTTTCTGTTGTATGATAATTGCAAATGGTACGTCTACTATCATTTTTTTCGTACTATTTACTGCAATGGTGCTACTGCATTTAACATGCGTTGCAATAAGTAAATACTCGTAGTGTAAAATTTGTTAGTAATCGGTACCTGTTGGCAAAGATTTATTCAGATCTGAACGCTTTCATACTCAGAAATACAGTGTATATCAACGATTTTAAAAAAGAGACTTCTACTTTTGAAACATATCATGTCTTGTGACATGCTACGTATTCTATTTGTATTATTTAAAGGAATATTAAAAGAAACGAATGTGCACACGTGCAATACGTTTGTACGTTCGATTCTGTAGTGCATTGCCATATCGATTACATACATATATATATGTATGAAATAATGACACAGATATTATTTATTTGTTATAATTTTAATATAAATAAATAAATTTTACTGTAATTTATAGAGTAGAAGTTAAAAAACGAAATAAGCTGATTTCTCGTCGAAGCAAATATTAGATTTTTGCTCCTCCTGAGTCGTACAATTCTATTTACAAATTATGAACTATTTATTTTGTATAAATATATTTAATCAGAACATCTTCAAAGTTTCAATAAGAATAGAACTAATTAAAGTAATACATTTGTATTGTAAAGTCGAGTGGTACTCGTACTGTCTGAAATATTAAAAAATTCTTCGTTATAAAGTTCGCTGATGATTTATTATGTTCTATATGTTATCGTACCACATTACTGGAGGATAGTAATTGAAATTCTTCAACACAAAATGATTGCGAACTCAATAGTTACATATTATGCAAAGTTAAATTTACTCTTCTCTCGTTATTTTTATTCACACGAGAAATTTGCTTATTCTCAGTTGTAAAGTAATTTAAGGCCTTCTACAAGAAAATGAACGACTTTAAAAATAGCATTTGAAACACGAAAATACCTTTTAGTCAAGAGTAAGCCATTTCTTATATTTATATATACGATATTACTCTAGTTATTGAATTTTTACATTACAAATAAAATGAACATGAAATCCACGCTTATTAAACTTATGCGGAGTCTAGTGTACAGAGATTTGGTATAATTTATAAGCACGTACCTACATTTCTGATATATATATATCTATTATTGCATACTTTTAATTGTTTCGCAGATATTGCACAGGGCGCAGCATTTAACAGTAACAATAAAATTTACTGGCCGTCCATTTATCGTATAAAAAAATGTTTTCGAACGACTGTTGTTTGGCATCACAAACAATGTAAGAATTAATTTTACAATGCAGCGAGCAGTTTGAAACATTCTTTTTATGCAACGAAGGGAATAACGAGTAAATTTTGATGGTACGATTAATCGATACATCCTGCGCATATAAATTATATATTTACACCTAGCTCGCACACCCACACGTACAGATATATTTATTTATATTATCATGATTATATTTAATTATGATTTATAATCCTGATAATATATTTTGGTATTCGTATTTGTGAGCGCAGTTGTTTTCGTGTGTGCGTACGTACAAAAATATCTTCAAATTCTTTTATTATCCACGATTACTTAAGGAACTTAAACGAAATAAGAACATATCACATGAGTCGCTAAGTTTTATGTTAAAAAGTAGCAGAATTTTCAAATATAACAGTCTACAAATTATTCTATACGTCAAAGATTAGAAACAGAAAAATTGAACGAATTGTTTAAGAAACGAGACAATCAAATTGACATTTTTTTTTTAATGTATTGCTTGGTGGTTGTTGTTTGGTATAATTAAAGATACACAACATTCATAAATGTTTTTTTTATCCGCTTTTCAATCGTTTGAGAATGATCGATTAAAATTCAGATTGATTGTAACGAACAATAGTTTCTGTAATTTAAAAAACAGTAACAGCAGTTTCAGAAATAAACTATTCTTTTAGCTTTATCGATTACTGTTTGTACGTCTAGGTTTTTGTAGATTAAAATCATTTTTAGCGAAATGAAATGAACATTCGGTGAAAAACTTTTTATTACAGAATAAGTCCTGAAGAAAAACAGAGATTTGCTTCGTTCTATGATTAGGAATTTGAGAATATTGCAAAAAAAATGAAAGAAGTTACAAAGAAGTTACAATAAGGGACATTTTATTATTAATCAATAGATTCTTATTTTCTCTGTTAAATATACAAGCATATATGTATATATATACAGTACGTAATATTACAGAAATATCCATTATTGCAATATTTTTGTTATGGAATATTAATATTAAATTATATATTACTCGTGTCGTACTTTTCTACGTAGTAGTTTAGTAGAAAAATACGAGAATAAGTAGAGAGGTGAATTCTTGTAGATCATTGTGCTAAAAATGCAGGTTTAGAAAAAATGTACTGTTTTATATGTTCTACAAAGGTTTATAGAAATTGCGAATGCTACGTCTGAATGTCGTTTTCGGTTATTATTATATATTGCATAGCAAAACATAGAGAATACGATATTCAAATATTATGATAGTACGATACTGAAATGTTATGATTATTGCAATATTGTACACATCACGGGTGCGCATATTAGTTTAGAGAAATTAAAAAGAAGAAATTGCATATTCACAGAAATAAATCATTCATAATATGTTTAGAAAAAGCATACTGTTTCATATATTTTACAAAGGTTTGTAGAAATTGTGAACGCTACGTCTGAATGCTATTTTCATTTATTATTATATATTGTAGAGCAATATACAGAGTGTACGATATTGAAATATTATGATTATTGCAATATTGCAGACCTGATGAGTGTGCTTTTAAATTTTTGGAAAGAAAAAGTAGCTGTTCCGCAGAAATAAATGATTTATAAAGTACTATTGTGATACGTATGAATACTACTTTCAATTATTATTATATATTGTATAGCAACACACATATTATGATAGTACGATACTGAAATATTATGATTTTTGCAATATTGCGCACCTCACGGATGCGCTTATAAGTTTAGAGAAAATAAAAGGAAAAAGTAGCCTCCTCGCTGAAACAAATTATTCATAAAGTAAGTACTATTTTATACGTATGAATACTACTTTCAATTATTATTAGCAAAATACAGAGAGTACGATATTGAAATATTACGATTATTGCAATATTACAGACCTGATGGGTGGGCTTTTAAATTTTTGAAAGGAAAAAGTAGCTCTTCTGCTGAAATAAATTATTTATAAAGTACTAATTTTATAAGTATAAATACTATATTCAATTATTATTATATATTGCATTGCAACACACAGAGATTACGGTATTGAAATATTATGATTATTGCAATATTGCACGCCTCATGGATGGGCTTATGAGTTTCTGAAAAGAACAAAATAGCTTTCTCGCAAATCCTCAGCTGAAACAAATCATTCATAAAATTCTATTTTCTACACATTTCTAAAAATGTTCATACATTTGCTACATATGTGTTATACATTTCTTAACAATGTTTCAACATTTTTTGAAATGTATAAAAATATTTGGTCCAGCATCGATATTCGTTCGATACACTCATTGGTAATGCAACGCAAGCCTCTCGATTGGACCATTTTGAAAAATCACGTGTTCGAAATACGTTCAATTGTAACGATTCTGCTAATTGGTTAGACTTTAAACGCCACGTTGAAACGCTATGGCGAACATCAACTATTTCTAATTACAAAAGTTGAATGAAAATTCAACTTTCATATCAAAATATAAAATTTAATTGAAAAACATCTGTCGAAAGTATCGAATGATGTTACGTAACACAGCGAAAATTGAATATAAAATATTTTTTTTTAATTAATTTAAAAGTAAATATTTTTTAAAGTGTAATCATTGCAGATTATCAAAAAATTTGATTAAAAATTACAGATCAAGGAAACGTATGAAACACGTGTATTCAATTGATGCGTTTTATTACGAAACACGTGTATTGAATTTCATTATTACGCGTATTACATTGTTTATTTTTCTTTTTCTTTCAATTAATGTTGCTGTTCAATAGAACAGCATTGTACGCTGTTTATCAGGTTTTAATGCATTGTATATTCAGATAAACGATAAAAAAGAAGATATTAATGCGTCGTTCATTATTTTTGCGATACAATTTGGTATCAAACGCGTTTAGTACGAATCCAATATGAAATTTACGATCCCAACAACGAAACATTAGACAAAAATATTGAATTAATTTTTTAATTAAAAGTAGAGCAATTCTTGTTGTCTACTGCAGTGGTTCTCAACCTTGTTTTCGCCTCTTGTCCAGCAAAAGAAATTTCATAGCACGTTTCTGTCATAAAAACCGATTTTACAGCTAAAATGTTAAATCTTAGTGAGAATTAAATCCGCAGTTTGAGAACCCTTGTTTAAAAAATTTATATTACACACATAACAGAATAAATTAGAAATATTTGACGAAGGATTTGATTTTTAAATGGAAATACATATATGCGTGTATATGTGTTTTAATAATTAACAATGTTTTAATTACGAACGAAAGATTTAGAAATTTTCAGTGTTGGTAATCGATGGACTAAAGAAAGACAAGCTTACTAGTCAACGAAGAAATATGTACATTTTATGACTTATAATATTTTACATTTATTTTCAGAAGTTTTGTAGAGAAAACAGAAAATTTGTAGAGAAAAGAGAAAAAAGGAGTGCAATGTTTTCTGAAGAACTTGCGATTGAATGTAAACTGATTAAGAAACGTGAGTATAGTGTATATTGGGTTGACGAGAAAGTGTTTTCGCTTTTGTAGTGCGAAATAAGGCCCATTTTTTTTGTACAATGAATAAGTTAACAGTTACAAACAAAATTATAACTTGTTTGTGAACAAACGTAAATTTGGTTTTTGAGACGGATTAAGCGTCCACGTAGGGCCCCAGATCGCATAGGGCCCCGATGTCTGAAAACATTCTTCACTTAAAAATTTTGAAAATGACAGAAAAGGTTCAAAAAAATATTTCATAAAATTTTTATCTCTTAGAACTCCCCCACTTGTCTTGATACGCCCCTGAGAGACCAAGAAATTTTTATCGCTTGGGGTCCCCACTTTTTTTGATCCGCCCCTGAGGGGCCCAAAAATTTTTTTAGTTGGGGCCCCAAATTTTTTATCTCTTAGAACTCTCTCACTTGTCTTGATACGCTCTTGAGAGACCAAGAAAATTGTATCGCTTTTTTTTATCCGCCCCTGAGGGGCCAAAAAATTTTTTCGTTTGAGGTCCCTATTTGTCTTGGTCCGCGTCCCTGAATTTGGAGTCTTTTAAAATTGAAAAGCAAAATTTTTAATTTATAGCCTTAAAGTTGCATTTTTTTGGAGGAGGCAAAATTTTTATATTTCTTAGGGCCCACCACCCTTGTCTTGTCTTGATCTGCCCCTGAATCTGAGGTTTCAAAATTGAAAAGCTAAATATTAAATTTGTAGTTTCAAAGTTACATTATTTTGATGGAGAGAGCAAAATTTTTATTTCCCAGGGTACTCATTTGCCTTGATCCGCCCCTGAATTTGAAATTTTTTTAAATTTAAAAACAAAATGTCAAATTTATAGCCTCAAAGTTGCACATTTTTGGAGAGGGATGAAATTTTTATTGCTTAGGATCCCCACTTGTCTTGGTCCGCCCCTAATCTGCAGTCTTTTAAAATTTAAAAGCAAAATATTAAATTTATAGTTTCAAAGTTGCACTTTTTTTAGAGAGGAGAACAAAATTTGTATTGCTTAGAGCCCTCACTAAAAAAATTACACTTTTTTTTTTTATTACTTAGGATTCCACTTGTCTTAATTCGAGCCTGCAAATGTAACTAATACCAAATTTCACCAGCAAAAAATCATAACAAACAGAATTCTTTTAAAATAATTACAATGCTATCTATGCGCGAATACCGAAATTACTTTCTTGCCAACCCAATTTGCGCATCGTGTTGTAAGAAGAATATTTAACCGTTTTAGTGCCATGAACTTTTCGAGAAATCCAATCGAAAAGTGCTAAATAGAGCGCAATGGAGCTATTCTCTAATTATCATTTAAAAAATGCTGGGTTACTGTTTCTGCACAATTCTTACAGATATCCATGTGCAGCAAATTTTAGAATTCTCATCGAGTAATTGGTAATTTTAAACACTAAACAGAAGTGCAATCGTATCGCCTGGCATTCATACGGTTAACTTTTTGCACCCGAATGTCATCTCTGAGTGAATTGATCGCTTAAAAAGTTTTCTAAAAAGTTTTGCGAAAGTTTGCTATCGAAATGAAAATATTCTATTGCTAGTAGATAGTTGCTTAGTAATAGTTTCTTCTATTGCTAACTTTTACCAGCAATAGAAAATTGCTAATGGCATTAACCCTTTGCCCTCTACTCCTTCCTGGATGATGGCAATAGAAGCTCGAAATATTGCTAAAATAGCAATATTTTAGTAATAGATTCTATTGTTAGAATAGCAATATTTTAGCAATATTTTTACAATAGTTTCTAATGCTGTGATAGCAATATTTTAGCGATACTTTAGCAATAGTTTCTATTGCTAACATTTTCCTCAAGTTTTCTATTGAAATGGAAATTTTCTATTGCTGGGAAACATTGGCAATAGAAGCTAGAAATATTGCTAAAATACCAATGTTTTAGCAATATTTAGCAGTATTTCATTAGATGTTTTTCTGAAGCATCAAACAGCAAACTTTGAACATTACGCATGAAAAGAAATCAATATTACTTGTTGAAACTGTTTCAATAATTTAAAACGCAGGAATTAGAAGTAAAAGATACCTTAGTAATTCCCAAATCGCTATTAAAGCACTAAAAGTGCTAAATTTTAATATTTGTTGCTTAAAAATCGCAGTAGTTAATTACAAATACAAAACCATTCTTTACGATTAACTCTTTGCACTCTGCTTCTTCCTGGACGTTGGCAACGGAAGCTAGAATTATTGCTAAAACGGCAATGTTTTTACAATATTTAGCAACAGTTTCTATTGCTAATGTCTCCCAGCAATAGAAAACTTCCATTTCAATAAAAAACTTGAGGGTAATTGGAAATTGCTGAGAGACGTTAGCACATAAACTTGTTAAAATATTGCTATTTCAATATCTGCCATAAAATATTGCTAAAATAGCAATAATATTGCTAAAATAGCAATAATACTGCTAAAATGTTGCTAAAATAACAATGAGATTTCTATTGAGACGTTAGCAATAGAAGCAAGAAATATTGCTAAAATAACAATATTTTAGCAATATTTAGCAATAGTTTCTATTACTAACGTTTCCCAGCAATAGAAAATTTCCATTTCAGTAGAAAGCTTGAGGGAAAATGGTAATTTTCTATTAATGGGAGACGTTGGCAATAGAAGATAGAAATATTGCTAAAAGAGCAATGTCTTAACCATATTTAACAATAGTTTCTATTGACAACGTCTCTCAGCAGTAAAAAATTTCCATTTCAATAGGAAAATTAAAGGAATATGGAAATTTCCTATTACTGGGAGACATTGGCAATAGAAGTTAGCAATATTTGGGTAATATAGCAAAGTTTTAGCAATATTTAACGATAGTTTCTATTGCTGGGAGACTTTGGCAATAAAAGCAAGAAATATTGCTAATACAGAATATTTTACAATATTTTACAATATTTTTTCCATTTCAATAGAAAACTTGAAAGAAAATGCAAATTTTCTATTGCTGGAAGACGTTGGCAATAGAAGCTAAAAAACATTGTTATTTTAGCAATATTTAGCCATAGTTTCTATTGCCAACGTCTCCCAGCAATACAAAATTCTCATTTCAATAAAAAACTCAAGAGTCAACACATCTCTCAAAAAGCTGCGCAGTTACAATTTCAATCCCTAATCAATCCTAATACCCCCTCAGAGCAGACATCAGAGCGCAAGCTCCAAAAAGAAACCATAACAAAGAGAAAACAGAAAAGGGAATCAATCGATCACAAAGTTCCCCCCCAGAAGCGAGGACAATTTTAATCTTTCATTACTGTTTATATAGTGGCAAATTAAGTCGCCTGCAGAAGACTGGAGATTGATAAACGCATTTGGGAAGAAATGAATTATAGACGTTTGTATGGTGAAGCAGGTGCAGCAGCCGCTGCGAAACAACGTAGGCACTTGGGTCAGATTCGCGGTCACCCTTATCAAAGGGCTGGTCATGCTTTGTCATGAATCCGGAGAGCGCAATTGCAGTACGCGCCTCCGTGAAAAGGTTAGTTTCCTCCAGACATATCATTTTTTACCTCTTACTCTCATTTTCCCGCGATATTTCCTGCATCCACGTCTGTTCATGAACGAAAACGTCCGTGTATCGCATAAACAGACGTAAGATACGTGGAAATCATATGTTCGTGCAACATGCCGCCATGTTGGCATTGTTTCATAAGGTTCGTGCTTCTTACAGGAATAAATTTCTTCTTACAGGTCGATTTACCTTTCTTGAACTTTATTCTATAAAAATTTTTTAATTGTTGGTTATTGATTTAGTCATTTAATTGAAATCAATTTATATTTTGCATAAAATTGAAATTAAATGAATATAAATATACATGATTTAATTGAAATAAATTTAGATTTTGCATAAAATTTTTAGTTATTGATTTATTCATTTAACTGAACTAAATTTATACTTTGCATAAAATTATTGATTATTGATTTATTCATTTAATTGAAATATATTTATATTTCGCATAAAATTGTTAGATATTGATTGAAATAAAATTATATTTTGCATAAAATTGTTGATTATTGATTCATTCATTTAATTGAAATGAATATAAATTTTAATTTTCGAAGTAGTTTCGAATAAATTGGATTTGTAGTATTTTTTTATAGAATCCAGAATGGAAGGATTGAATTATTGTTGATTTTTGAAATTGTTTATGTGGAAATTTAAAAGTTCGAGGAAGGTCGTTGAGATTTGGAAAATATTATTCTTCGTATTTTTAATGTATTTGTACCGTCTTATTTCAGTATTTTGAAGTTATTCAGTATTTTTATTTATTTTACGTTGTGCGTTCATATTGTTTTTTGTTTTGTTTTGTATGTATTTATTATGATTATTTTGTATCCGAAATATATAACACAGATGTTAAAATGTTTGTAATATTTTAGTTTGTTATAAATTATAAATTGATAGTTGGTAAATTTGTAATCTGCTTTAAATTAAAATGTTGCAATATTTAGTTTGTGACAAATTACAAGTTTTCAATATTTCAGTTGCTACAAATTTCAAATTTGCAATATTTCATTTACCACAAATTAGAAATTTGCTATATTTCGTTTACCACAAATTAGAAATTTGCAATATTTCAGTTGCTACAAGTTACGAATTTGCAATATTTTAATTTGTGACAAGTTATGAATTACAAAACCTAACCTAACCTAACCTTTATGAAATGTGCAACAAATTACAAATTTGGACTATTTTAATTTGCAATAAATTACAAATTTGTATCGAATTACAAATTTGCAACGAATTACAAATTTTCAATATTTTAATTTGCAACCATTTCCAAATTTGCAATATTTTAATTTGCAACAATTTCCAAATTTGCACTATTTTAATTTGCAACAATTTCCAAATTTTCACTATTTTAATTTGCAATGTTTCAATTTGTAGCAAATTATGAATTTGTAATATTTTAATTTGTGGCAAATTATGAATTTGCAATATTTTAACTTGTGACAAATTACCAATTACAAAACCTAACCTAACTTATACGAAATTTGCAATATTTTAATTTGTAACAAATTGTATTACAAACCAAAGAATGAATTATCAAACAGGAAAAGTAGGATATTTATTAACAAAATATCAACATAAACTTCAAATTTCATGCTTTACACTCACACACACACACACACATGTACGTGTATGCGAGGACACTCGCTGCTTGCGATTGATTTCGAATTTAACGATATACAAATATTTTCAAAAAGCGTTGTTTAAACAAATTTCGAAATAACCATCACTTTGCATAATTAACATAATTCTGCGGTTTTTATGTATCGTTGAATTATTTTGATAAAACATTATAAGAGAAAAATGATTAATTGTTGTTAATAAATAGTCGTAAACCGTGGCTCCCAGCAATTAGAGAGCAAATTAATTATTATTATTTATTCAAAGGAAGTCTTTATTTCTTCTTTAGGTCTTAGTTGTATCCATAAATAATAAATAATTCAATTGTTAGGACTAGAGAATTATTTTTAAATTTCATACCAAGTACCTGTAATATTTGCCAATATTGCAAACTATTAAAAATGAATTAAAAATAAAGTTAGAAATAAATATTAGAATTTAGAAACGTTTCGAAATAGAAAAGAATATTGAAACACAATTTTAAGTTCTCCCAGAAAAATGTAAAAAAAGAAATTAGTCATTTGAAATAGTCCATAGAAAAATAATTTACTTTTTCTTAAATCTTTTTCCACAAATTTCGATAAAAAATCTAAAACAAAAGGCATCATTAATTAAGACAAAAATTCGAATCATTCTTTATTTTTCACTAAAAAAATGCAACGATAAGTCGAATAATATTTTGTTGCATGACCAACCCTATTACAACATTGATAATACAGCATAAACTCCTTTCTGAATCATAGTTCCGAATTCCAACTTCTCTAGCCTCCCGTATCCTGCTCACTCATCCTGCCCTTTGATTGTCTGTTAACCTTCGTACCTCAGATTACTCACCCTCAACCCTATAAATACTAACCACTCTTCGCCATAGTCAGAATACTGTAGTCGTCTCTTACGTGCGGAACAAGTGTTTCAATAAAGCTCTGAAAGTCTCTTCGTAAAAGTGTTGCTTTGATTCCGTCGCGTTCGTCGGATCCCGGAATCCAACAATTTTCAATAAAAAAAATTTCTTTCAGAAGATTTCAATTAATTAATAGCTCCGCATAAATGATCGTTTTATACATTCGCGAGCGTCCTGCGATTTACAATCGTCAGAGTTTTTAAGTTTTAAGACAATGTTAACTGCCCGCAATTAGGTTTGTAAAGACTAGACGTCCTCGAGACGATTTGTTCTCTTCTTTCCTTCTTGTATCATCGCGCGCAAGAAGGCGAACGGTATGGGTGCGCACCTACCCATTCTTTACATTTCACACGATTATTTCGTGACAATAATCGTGTGCTAGCGCTGAACGAAATTTAGAAGCATCGTTACGATTACTGAGCCATTCAGCTGACATAAAAGTACGTATAAATTACTGTGAGAAAGGTTGAAGTGAACGAGAAAAGAAGGAACGAAAGAAAGATGCTGATTTTCGAAAACTGTACAATTTGGGTTGTAAAAATTATTTAATTGGACGATTCTATTTGGTTTTTAACGATCTTGAATCACATATTTCTTATAGAAAACGTGAACGATTGTTTTTGTTATTTTTGCAAAGAATTGTAAGTAATAAGATAATTAATGAAAGTAACGATAGATGAATGATATTACTCAAACGTGAACAATTTTAAGTCAAGAATTATTGATAGAAGAAAGTGTTGGCTAAGCGTTAATATTTCCGTGTATCTACTTAACATACTTTTGTTGTATTTTTTTTTTTATTTTTCTCTTGCCAACTTGTGCCTGTGGAACACTTATTAATTCCATTTCGTCTGCCCTTTTTTATGCGTCCACAGACACGTTTGTGGACGTGCGCGTCGTACGCGTATTTGAATAAGTATTCGTGCAAGTTGTGTGCTATGCAAATCAGATATATGTTCCCGTGAAAGACTGAAATTGGGGATTATCGATATTTTTCTGTGAACGTCGACGCGTACCAAATGTGTCAATGAGAGATCGAATATTTGGTTACGTTTGTTCGAACAATGGTTGGTACATGTCGACAAACAGAAATAAACTCTGGTGAAGGTTGAAACGTAAGAGAGAGAGGACGCAGTCAGAGAGAAAAAAAGAAAATTATGCTATACTAAACTAACCCTTTGCACTCGGATGTCTCTTCTGAGGGGACATTAGAATTGACATTAGAAACATAAGAAAATTTCTCTCAAATTTTCTATCGGAACGGAAATTTTCTATTGCTGAGAGTCGCTAGCGTTAAAAACTATTGCTAAATATTGCTATTTTAGCAATGTTTCTAGCTTCTATTGCCGACGTCTCCCAGCAATAGAAAACTTCCGTTTTTCCTCAAGTTTTCTATTGAAATATTGCCAACGTCCAGAAAGCAGTAGAGTGCAAAGGGCTAAATAAAGTAAAATGCAGGGGCGGATTAACCCTTTGCACTCGACGCTTTTTCAGCAGTTTTCTATTGCTGGCAAACGTTAGCGATAGAAACTATTACCAAGCAAATTTTCTAGCAACAGAAAGTTTCCATTTTGATAGAAAAGCTTTGGGGAAATTGTGCGTTCTTCAAAAACTTGCCATCAGCCATCAATTTCTTCAGAATTGCGACATCCGAGTGTGCAAAGGGTTGAATTAACGCAAATGGGGCCCTCATCGTTAAACATTTCAGTCTTCAGGGGCGGATCAAGACAAGTGAGAGTCCTGAGCAGTGAAAATTTAATTCTTAGGGACGGATTAAGGCAAATGGGGCCCTCATCATTGAAAATTTTGGGGTACTCAGAAGTGTATCAATGGAAATGGGGGCATTGAGTAATGAAAATCTCAAGATTCACTCAGGGACGGATTAAGACAAGTGGGGACCCCAAGCATTGCAAATTTTGGGGTCCCCAGGGACGTATCAACGAAATTGGGGACCCCAAGTGGTAAAAGTTTCAAATTTCCCTCAGGGGCGGTTCTAGACGCGTCGGGCCCTAGATGGTAAAAATTTTGTCCCACTTCCCAAAAAATGTAAAAAGTGCAAAATTTTTTTAAAATTACCGAAATGGTTTAAAAAACCATGAAATAATCGCACAAATCTAAAAACGAAATTTTAATTTTATGGCCATTAAATTGCACTTTTTCCTTGAGACGCGCCTGGAGATCCCCAAATTTACAATGCTTAGAGTTCCCATGTGTTTAAATTCGCTCCTGGAATCTGAAATTTTCACTACTCAGAGTCCCTAATTGTCTCGATTCGCCCCTGGATCGCGCCATCTGACACTTAAAACAATTAAACTTTCTCCTATTTCCACATAAATGACTCATTAAAACGTTGCGTTCTTGTCTCAACGCAATATAGAAATATTTTTATTCAACCGAATGTCGACATCTGCCTGCATAATTATTCAGCAAACATCTCGTACATTCGCCCAAGCGATTTTCCGAATTCTCAGATTCACCGGAGAATATCGACGTTCGCTAGATATCGATCTTTCACGGTAATATGTAGAAGAAGTAAGAGGTAGTCTTATCATTTTGGGAAAGATGGCAGGGGTGGTATTACGACACGATGCGAAGGCTTTAAACTACCAGCGAACATTTGAAATATATTCTGTTCTAAATTCGGATGTCCTCGAATGTTCCATTTGAATTCAGGATATTACTTAATATGCGGCGTCTAGAAGTATACATACATCCACCTGAAATTTGCCTGTACATATCACAATAATTTTAATATAACCGCCCTCACGCGAACGTTCCGCGAGAGCTTTAACGGACTAATCCGTATTGTTAATTTCGAGTTTCTTTCTACACACCGTAAACGATCTATCTTTCGAGTAGCGATTTTTGGCGAGCACTCTCACGTAGAAATAAAATGTTTTGTAACTTAATCCTAGACATGCATTCTGTCCTATTTATTATTTATTTTATTTATATATACATATATTTATTTTTTTTATGTATCACCACTAACACAATACCACGCATAATTTGTAACGGCACATTTATTACAAACAGTGATCTCATTCTGTCACACGAGTCGTGTAACTACATACTTATGCGTTGTCTTTATGAAACTAACCAAAAATGCTCCACACGGCCAAGTTGACGCTAACTTAATATCTCTGTTCGCATACATATCTTTGAAAAATCTGAGCGAGAACGAAAAGTCGAAACTGTACGTGATTAGAATTTTTTAAAAGCATTCGAGCCAATCGCGAAGTGCGCTCGGTTTGAAAATTTTGCCGCGAGAAATTAAATGTTTGCTCGATCACCGTTTGAGTTTATTTCGCGCACGAACGATCCAGAAGGAACGTTCTCTCTTTGGTACACGTCTCCCTGAACGATTAACGGCACAGTATTTATATATCGTATATAGATGTTAACACCATGCAATGGTACGCTTTTTTTTTTCAGAGATTGTACAGTAGACTCTCTCATCTCATTGTACGGCACGCGTGCAAAAATTCTCTGGCCTTTTGACACCGGCTTACCGATAGGATTTGTTACAGTTTTAATACGATTCACAGTAATAATACAAGTGGCTGTAACTATATGTATTTAATAATCGTACACACGTTCAATGTAATTTAACGCTACTAGATGGTGGGACAGGTGCACACCCAAGCTGCCTAAAACAAAACCAAAAAAAAAAGACAAAAAGAAATGATACAATTCTTGGGAAAATAACGTACTCCTCGCATTTCGAATAACTAAAAATCATCTCTAAACTTATCACCTTCCAAATTCCAAAGTCTGCTTTCTTTAAAACTTCCGCGTGTATTCTCGAGAATCATTGTATCCGCGTTCTACAGTTGTTAAGTAGAATTATCTTCACGAGTATCCTAAACGCGGGGAAAGCACATGATTATGCGAAACATGCAACCAAAAGTAACAACACAATTCAACTGTCTAATTATCGACCCGCGATTCTTTGTCCCCGCAGGAGAAAGCCTGTCGTCTTTTTCGATATCTTGAAACAAAATTTTGAAACTTGCAACCAATGAAATGATTGGAAAATTTGGATAACTCTGAATCGCGCGTAAATGTTCGCAATCGTTCGATAATTAGAGGGGCATTGAAAGTAAACGATGAATGGCAAATAACGAAGTATCAGCTTCATTTTGTTAATATAACAATATTCCAACAAAAAATGTTTCCACCACGTATCATGTTTTATATGAAACAAATGCTTATACACACTCTAATATCGATCAAAGGATGTAACCGGGCAATAATTATACCATTGCCACACGCAGCGATCATTTAATATTGCCGAAATAGTGTCAGAAAAGCTGAAGCTCTCCCATAATAAATCATAATAAAATCATAATAAATTAGGACAAAATCTTAGAAAATAAGAAGAAGCGCAAGAGTAGTCTCGTATATAAAGCGTATCCTCGATAAAACCGGGAATAATAATTAAATAATAGCAATGCAGTCCAGGCAACAGTTTCCCTGTGGGTATATATATATAACTACATCTCTCTCTGCGTACCAGAAAAATCTTTTGTTTTATTTTTCTTATTCTATGCTACATAGTACACATTGATATTCAATAGTATTATAATTGAATTAGAGTAGAAAACAAGGAGCGCTCGCGTTGTTTATCCTGGGGCTGAGGGAAGTCATGGCGATCGTCGGTATCAGCCTTCTCGCTGCGAGGAAGGTGGAGGGTTGTCAGAAAAAAAAGGGCAGTTATCGAATCGAAAAATGCCAGCGCTTCTCAATTTCTACGTTTCAAGGTTCCAAACTGCGCGATGGCTGTTTTTTCTTTTCCTTCTTTTTAACCTTGGTTGCCCATGGCCTATAGGCTTGGAGTGTTAACAATGAAATCCACTCGTCCCGTGCTAACACCTGGACTCTGGAACAGCATTCGCGTTCGATCAGTTCACCAACCAGATGACTACGCCAACACCTTCGCCGTTCGCATCACCAGCCCTGTTGTTCGTCAAGTTTATATCCATCCTGTTTACCCTCTTCGTGTCTTTTAAATTGTACAGCTTTGTTTTGTCGCTAGTCAATCACTTTTACTAGCGCCTCCTTACCGTTCGACTGGTGATTAACCCTTTGCACTCGGCTCCTTCGTTACAAATGGAAACTGTCGCTAGAACAGCAATATCTTAGCAATAGCTTAGCGATAGCTTTTATTGCTAACGTCTCCTGGCAAACAGAAAGCTTCAGGGAAACGTGCATTTCCCGAGAAGTTGCGCTGGAACAAGTTTGTCCAACGCGATCGCTAATCAATGCTGATGTCCCCTCTGAGGGGACGTGCCGAGTGCAAAGGGTTCAGCCTCTGACTGCGAGTTACTTAACTGGAGAAAGGATCAACCGTTTATTCTCAGCTGCGATTCTTAGCGCGCGCGACTCCGCAGCAATAAGTCCGAAAGGAATGTCGATTTTCGATACTCGATTTTCAGCGCGAATGAACGAACGAACGAACAGCTTTAGAGAATTGGTTCTCCAGCTAGAAACTCTGAACAGATCGCCAACGACTCTGCCAGCTTTGTCGTGCGATCACCAGTTCGGACAGATGGCCCGATTATAATCTCGTTTTAAACTAACTTTGTATAAAGATCTGACTTTTTATTTTTCTAGTACTTTCTACCTGAGAATTGTCGATCTTTTCTGCTACACTAACTTACTTATTGTTAAGACGCTAAATTGCAACGGACACTTTGGTATAAAGAATCGTTTCACACGGTGTGATATAATGCAAAAATGATGAATGAGAAAGTAAAAATTTGAACGATTCCATGAGGCACTTTAACATTTCGAATCATGCTTGCTCGAGTCATCGAATATTATATATATCCTTAATATTTTTTTTTAATATTGCGCATGTTATTAATTCCTTTCGCATTGGATATTTGTTTACAGTTTAGATGGAATATTCATTACTTAAAGAGGCAGTGTACGTGTATGCGTGTGCTTTACAAAAATCAAATGATCTGTAACATAAACATGCGCACAGATACACATCAAGTATATTTATATAAAAGCTATTAATCGGTACTGCAAAGACGATCGATACAAGTTGTGTTCATGAATATATATTCATCGTTGAAGTAAATCATTGTTTTAATCAGTAGCGCACAGTACGACTAAGCAATCATTTGGCTGCGCTTTGTGCGCAGAGTTTAATTTACCTCTAACAATCTGCAGAGGGTATTGCTTTCTCAATCATTGGCGAAGAAAGCAATTCTACAAATGAATTGATCGAACACGAAGGAAATTTCATTTTTCTGTTATATCACACCGCTCGCATAGATGGTATGTTAAAAATTTCGTTCCAAGTCATCCTGCGATATACACATTCTTCTATTTAAATTAGTTATTACGAACTACGAGAGAAAGTTGCATAAAGTTATATCAAGCTTTTAGTACTTGCTAATATATATATATATTTTACGTTAAATAAGAAAGTAACATGTCTACGCGTAATAGGTGCAATATAAAATCAAAATTTGTTTCCATTTTGATATTCCTTAAGTGAAATTAAAACTATGACTGCGTAAGTTTATAGTTCGACTCAGGATAATTAATAGCTGTGTAACTTATTAACAATATATAAAATATGTAACAAGTACAGGATAAAATATAAAATAATTTTATTTTTAAATTACTCGACTGATTTGTTCATTGAGAATACGATTTTTTACAATCTTTTAACGTTCGCCAGAATATCTGCGCAGGTGTTTTATCAATTTTTAAGAACAGCCACTGTACGATTGCAGAAATAGCTTTTCGATGTTCTAGAGTGCGAAGGAATCTGAAATTTTCATTCGATTGGTGTTCAGTGATACAGCGCAGCACTGAAACGTACATTCAGCAGTCGCGAGTAGTTGGGAGGAGATAATTCCTTCAACTCGCTATCAAATTAGAATCGCCACAAACAACATCGACTACCAAAAAGAAAAACTGAAGAAAATATCCATCCTTTGCTTCAGTTCTACTAGAAGCAGTAGCAAAGAAATGTGCAGACCAAAGCAAGAACAAGGACTGGTATCATAGACCTTTGATCTGCACTCATTCTGGATCGCAGACTGCTCATCGCCATGCGCAAAATGGAAAAATTCCATCTCCTTGATTAGAAACTTTGGGCTGATGCTTTCCAGAGTCGATAAAGGGATAATAGCTATCACTGCAATTATTCTTCTCAAAATAGTAAGTCAACGATGCCCAAAGTTCCCAAACAATATCAACATGTTGTCCGCAGTTAACGCAGCTTATAGATTGGCATCATTATATTGAAGTCGCTGAAGAAAAAACTGGTAGCGAACTAGATTTCGCTAGAGACTTTGGACTTGAGCTTGGTGTCCATTTCTAAAAAATTCTCCAAGTTTTGCTGTTTTGCTTCGCAAGGAAGTTAAACAAAAAATGAAGCCAAGACAAACATTACTATAACAGATTATGTTAATTTCAAGCCAGTTTCTCTTTAGCCAATACGCTTCTCTCCAGAAATACAGGATCCCAGGCATGTCGGTCCCTACTTCTCCGTGGAAACGCTATATACGTCTGTAAGTTAATATAACCTCACTTAATCGAATCTAACCTCCCGGATGTAATATTTTACGACATTCCTGGCGTATCGGACACTACTTCTCGGTGGGAACATTATATACTTCTGTAGCGTAATATAACCTAACCTAACATAACACAACCTAACCACTCCGTGATGTCACATTACAGTAATAATATAAACGTAATATAACCTAACATAACACAACCTAACATCTCGGTGTGAATGTTCTACAAGATCCCGCGCGTTTCGGCTGCCACATCTTGGTGGGTAGATTATATGTAAATAGAACCTTTTTTTTTTTTGTCGCAGTGAAATCCTCATGGATAGCGTGGATTTTTGGGAAAATCGCGGTTATGTCGGACTCTTACCGACTAAAACCCTGCGGTGGTCTTCCTACACTTGTAGCAGGTAACCGTCTGAGTTCGTTGAACTCTCTGCACATAGCTCGCGTGCGAGTTCATACTTTAGACAGGCAACTTTGACCCAAATCCTGTCTAGCCGGCGCTCGGCGGCTCCTTCTGTTTTTCCTTATTTACTTTATCTTTGCGCAATCTTTTCTGTTACGCTTGTGTGCGAATGCATGCATTCGCACGCGTACCTCTTTGTCGAATTTCTTGCGCCTGTATTCTTTCGTTCGACGTCGTCTTCCTCTTCTCCCGCTCGCGGCGTTTGAGATGGACGGCGGCGGCGAAGCTCCGCTCCCCGGTGGGTACTTTGGAGCGACCCTCGCGCCGTGAAGGACGAGAGTCCCCTACCTTGGAGTGGAACGTGGCAAACGTTTACGACGCCGACCACGTAAGACTCGTCGAGCAGAGAGCGTGCGCTCCCTTTCGCGCTCGGCGGCTTCCTTCGCAGCCATCACTTTGTCGCAAAACAAGGTAACGGCTCGCCAATATCTCTCCCCTTCCAGCATCTTCGGCAGGATGCTGGTCGGCGAGAGATCCGGTCCGATCTCTGCCACGAGAGCGTGGCGCAGCGTTTCCCACGCCGGACAGAGTTCCAGCGTGTGCTTCGCAGAGTCGTCTGCGTCTCCGCAATGGTGACATTCGGCCGTGGCTTCTTTTCCGATCTTGCACAGGTACTGACCGAAGCAACCGTGTCCAGTCAGCACCTGCGTCACTCTGAAGGTGAGCTGCCCTCTCCTGTTTTCTACCCATTTTTCCAAGATGGGTAGAATCGCTCCGACGATCCTGTGATTGGTCGCGGTATTCCAGTGGTGCGAGACCCGCCAGCATTGTTGCCGCATCGTAAGAAATCGTGCGATATCCTCTTACGAGCCGAATGGCTATTCTTCGCCACGCGCTTCGCAGCAGCTGCAGCTTTCTGCCTGCTTTGTTAAGCGCGTCGTTCCATACTGGCGCTCCGTAAAGCGCGATGCTTCTTATCACCCCGGCATAGAGTTTCCTTACTTTCTCGTCCGGTCCGTGCAGATTCGTCATGATACGGCTTAGGTAAATCGCCGCAGCATCCAGTCGAACGGCCTGGCAAGTGAAGTGGAGACCAAAGTTCCATTTATCGTCGAGGAGCAGTCCGAGATACTTCATCTCGCTCCCCACTGTAACTCTGGCTGGTCCGATGTTGACCACTCCGTTTCCTCCTCGCGGGTCTCTTCTTCGTTCCCTGAAGCACAGGATTTCAGATTTCTCCGGTGCCATCTGGAGCCCCATCTTCTTGATGGTATTAGCCACGACCGCAACTGCCATTTCGGCCCGGCAGATTGCGCGTTGCCGGCACGTGTCGACTGCCAACACCATCGTGTCATCCGCGTAGCACGTGTGATTCACGCCGGACGGCATTGGCAGCTTCAGGACCGCGTCATACCCGAGATTCCAGAGAAGCGGTCCGAGGACCGCTCCCTGGCGAACGCCGCGATCAATCTTCTTCTTCTCGATTCCGTGTCGGCTATCGTAGAGAATCGCGCGGTAGCTCAGGTAATTTTCCACGACCCTTCGCAGGTATCGCGGACTTCCGGGCCTTTCAAGCGCTCTACGTATTGTGCTCCATTCGAGGGAGTTGAACGCATTCTTAATATCTAGCGATATTGCGATTACGACTCCCTCGGCGGCGATCGCGTTTTCGGCGAAACTTTTCACTTGTCGAATCGCGTCGATCGTCGATCGTCCTTCTCGGAAACCGAACTGGTTCTCGGCTAAGTTCGGCCCGGTTCGCGACAGGTGCTCGACGAGGCGGTTGTGGACTATCCTTTCAAATAATTTTCCGACCTCGTCGAGCAAAACTATCGGCCTGTACGCGGCCGGTGAATCCTCCGGTTTTCCCGGCTTTCGGAGCAACACTAATCTGCCGGTTTTCTATCTTGCTGGCAACGTGCCCGTCTTCAAGCATGCTGTAAATAACTTCCGCAATCTTGAATTCAGGACACTGAGTGCCATCCACCAGGCACGGCCGGGAATTCCATCCGGTCCGGGCGCGGTGTTCTTCTTTGTCATGCGCTTTATGGCGCGAGCCATTTCCTCCTCGGTGACGTCGTCGTCCTGCGACCAGATGATCGGGTCGATGTGTTCTGAAATTTGCGAGTTGCTCGCCGACGTACCCTTTTCCGGTGGGAAGAGCGTGTCGACAACTCGCTTCAAGAACGGCGTCTCCATCGTCTCCGTTAACGAGGGCGCCCACGGTCGTAATTTATTCATTACTATCTTATACGGCCGCCCCCACGGATCCTCGCGCAGTGTTTCCAGCAGCCCGTCCCATGCTCGTGCCTTTGATGTCTTTATGGGGATTCCTCCGTTTCCGGTATCTCGTATATTGCCTCCGTGCGTTTGTGCTGTCCGCACGGAGAAGAGCGATCTCGTTCCTTCACCAATATACGGGTTTACGAGTGGGGTTCGACCTTATATTCGGCATGCTTGCGTTGCATACCGATGTCAACGTCCTCGTAAACCATTCTGCTTCTCGCTCGACTACGGCCGCTTCGGTCGGTTCGCTCGGCCAGGTAGCGGCGATGGTTGCCGCCATAAGCATATCTTCGTCGATTTTTCGCTGCCCTTCTTCCTTGTACCGTAGATACGTCGATCATTATATATAAGTGATCACATAATGTTTCGATCGGATCCACTTTCCAGCTCGTGACTCTTCGAGATGCTGCGTCATTCGCGAACGAGTGGTCGACCGTGCTCTCGCCCTGCTGACGCACGCACGTACTGACAGATCCTTGTGCCAGTGCCACATAGTTGCGTGAGCATTAAAATCTCCCAGAACGAATGTTGGACGGGGGGCGTGATTCAAATTAGTTTGCAGTATTTGAGAGTTCGCGTCGAGTATTACGCGATTTCCATTTTCTCCTCGTGGCTGGTGGACGCCTTCGGAGATTCGCGCGCTTTCTCCACTGCAGGTATAGATTTGGCTGCTGTTGCATCCTTTTCCTTCTTCTGTGCAGGTACACCTGTCGATTTCGCGACGGATTTAGCGGCGGTCGCTCTCTCTTTCGTCGCCGGCGGCGAAGCAGAGCAGGCCTTACTACCTGCTCTATGTCCGTGCGGGCGGCATGCCGATTTGCAAACCGGGCACGTCGGCGACTTCTCTTTGCAATTTGTCGCACGATGTCCCATCTCGCCGCACCTGTAGCAGGCTTCGGTGCGGTCCACGTTCGCTGTGCATTTTGCGATCACGTGGCCGATCGTCCAGCATTTGAAACAGATTAACTGCCTTTCCTCTATATGTTCGACTCGGACGGACGTCCAGCCGACTTTAACCTTGCCGCTCTCCGTTACTTTTCTCGCGGCGGCGATCGGACATTGCATGAGCATTGTGCCCATGCCATTATTTGCTGTCCTCCTCGGGCCAACTTTTACGTCATTGGTAGTGCAGCCGCCTTGCGCGGCGACTGCCTCGACGATTTCGTCGACCGTTAGAGAGTCTTCCATTCGGAAAACTCTCAAGGCCGGCCGCTTGCATGGGCGCGTGACCTTCACGCCGCACGTTGTCGTGAATAATTGGCTCAGTCTTAGCGCGAGCTTATCCGCTTTTTCCTCCTTACCGTCGCCGCTTATCTCCAAAATAACGAGTTAGCGCCTCGGTGCGCCGGTTAGCGCCTTTCTGGGCTTCACCTCTTCTATGCCCAGTTCCGATAATTTAATGTTTTGCCGGGCTGACGTCATTAGCTCGGCATACGTCGTGCGGTTGTCCTTATTAATAGCAATAACTACTGCAGCCGTACTCGGATTCTCCGATATTTTTGTTTTCTCCTTTGGCACCGTTTTCGCTTTCACAGTCGCTACCTGCGATGGTACCTTTTTCTGTGCGCTGGCGGGCTTAATTGCCGCGGCCACTGTCTCCTTCTTCGTCTTGCGGCCAAGGACCTTTGTCCACGGCGTTTCTGTCCCGCTCGCACTCGTGCTCGGCGCGGCAGGTGCGGTTGTTGCGGGAGAAGATTTCCTCTCGCTCTCTTTCCGCATCTGCTCTTTCTGTATACCTTCCATCCTCTTCTGGATGGTCGACTTCTTTTCCTGCGTCTTCGCTGGTTGCATCACCGTCGGAGCGGGAGGTATCGCCTCTCTTTCTCCGCCAGACTTATCCTTCTTTATCGGCGCAGCTTTCTTTATCGCTTCCGCAGGTTCTTCACATTGCGCCGGTTTTCTCGCCGTTGATCTTGACCGTTTCTCTTTCGGAGCGAAGCGCTTTTCCGCCCTCTCCCAGAAGCTCGTTAAGCGATTGTTAATAATCTATGTAAATAGAACCTAATATAACCTAATCTAATCCAACCTAGTCCCTCGGTGGTAGTGTTTTACAGGATCCCGAGCGTGTTGGTCTCCACCATTTAATACCATAACTGAGGCCTCAAGAATTAGTTCCATTTAATCACATATTAACTCTGTGTTGTCATTAACGGCTCCAACAGTTTCCCGCGCGCGCAATTCGAATCCCATGGCCGGAGTTGCCATACCTAGGCCCTGCAGAGGTGGGTTCATATAACTTCTTATTTCGACCCATAGGAGCGGACATATCGTAACTGAGACCACAAGAATTGGTTTCATTTTATCACTTATGGTCGCTGTGTTGTTATTAACCGCTCCAACGGTTATCTGTTCACCTATTTCGAATCACATGGCCGGAGAGATCATACCTAGGCCGTGCAAAATTGGGTTCATATAACTACCTATTGATTCTGGGACATTAGTAATCATTCATCATTTTTGGTTTCCTCGCCATCTCCCAACCTCCAAGAAACCACGATACCGTCACCCTGAAAATATTCCATAGTCCTCTGACCACCTTATCGGATCTTTTCATGCGAAGACCTCGAAACTCGTCACTGTTTTATTGTTGCGACGAGGAATTTTCGATTAATTCCATTCGCGCCTACCGCTTTTAAAACATCCACGATGCAATAACGAACCAGTAAATATCTCAGCGAGTGTTGCTCATTTTCGAAATTACAGAAGGATACCGCATAGTTGGAACTCCGAGCGTTACACGTGCATAGTCAAAGCAGGAACTAACCTCGATCGAACATTGGCTATCGGTTAAGCTTGGAATATTGCCATTAAATTTCTCGTATTCAAATCGAACGAGCCAGTGACCGCAAGAGGCGCGTGAGGAGTCCTGGTGCGCCATTGTACATATTTTAGCATCGGCGTACTGATTAATTGTGTTCAGTGCGTTTATATTAAATTCTCCATCACTCGTGATAGTACCTTCAAGTGACTGTAAAAGTTTAATACCCTGGAAATCGATCTATTTAAACAGCGTCTCGCTGGAAATCACGCTCGCCAATGCTTTTTGTAGTTATAATACGTTGAATCGATTACACTTAGTACACGCGTTTTCATTTGGTTGGCACGGAGCCAAATTGCGATTTGATCGAAAGTGATTTGCCTAGTTTTTAGAAATCAGGTTTTTACAAATCTTTGATCGACATTTTATCGTTGCCAGGCCGTGCAGCGATAATCGTTGTATTCTATCTAACCGTGGATCGTCGCGATTCAACGCGAGCATCCATTATTTTAACGCTGCGCGCGCGTGTCACGGTTTCATCACTTACTCGGTCCGTTTCGAGGCATGGTCTTTCCTCGTTGTCCAATAAATTTCGCGCATCTGCGTTTAGCCAGTACGTTCGACCACTTAATCCGACAGAGAGTTATTGAAAATTTCCTCTTCGTCCTGTCTAGAAGCCAGAGTCCTGGCGGAATGCCTCGGAACCGATGGTTAGATTACTTGATCTCCTTTCCGGGACTCGTGTCCAAGTTTGACGCGTTCGCGGATTAAATATCCGTCAGAACTATAGGAATTACAGGGTTTCAATAAGGCCGTTATTTTATCGAGGGGCAGCTGCGATTGATACGATTGAATCGTACGAAATGAACGCCGTTTCACATGCCAGGTTTGTTGTCGGATATATCGACAGAAACGGCGATTTCGCGGAGACAGCGATAGGCTGGAAGGAATCGGTACGTCCGCTCGAGCCTCGCGTTGAACGTTTATTGGACGATGTAGGTGTTGGAGTTGACAATTGACGTCTCGGAGTCTTCAGTTCGATTATCTCCACGGCTAATTTCAACGTTGACTTTCATTTCTTAACCTTCTCTTATCCGTGGGTGTTAATTCGAATGGAATATCCGAAGGATTCATTTTCTATCTTTCAGTTGTTGAAATCAATTATTCATGTTCTAAGTCGTTCATTTCTGTTTTATCGCTTGACAAATTCACTAGAGAATATGACGGTTTACGGAAAGGAACCAGCGTGAATAAGAAACTTAAAAAGTTTTTGAAAAGAGAGCAACAATAGCTGGACATGGTGAATACTGGGTGGTACATATTACTATCTGGATGTGGGCGTTGGGAAAAATGCCTTCATCGAGAGAAAATAAAAAATCCATTATTCTTTAAGAATACCAACCGCAGCACTTCCAAAAAATTCAGGAATTCTTCCATTGCTCGTGTTTGAACATTTTTTTCATCTACCCCCGTATTTCGAGGGATAAAGTTAAACTGATAACAAATATTACGTACAAGATTCCACGTTTTCGTGAAATTTTAACACGACAAACTACTACTATCCTCAACAGCGAAAATTAGTAGCCAAAATTGTGTTCCGTGCCTTTTCAACACCCGCATTACAGTTTCTAAAACGCTTTGGACATCCTGTAGAATTCGCAACTGAAGAGGTTACAGTGAATACATTTCTAATTGGAGTAGCCCGTCGAGATGCTCTGATCCTGCAAACGATCCGAATCGAATTGGGCCAAATATCCCGTGTAATCTAACAACAGTGTCTCGTCTAATGGTGATCGTCTAATGGTCTCGTCTAAAAGTTGTGATCGATGGTTTTAGTAGATAAGTAAATATCGTTAATTACAGAGGTGTTGACTGTGCGTGTGACCCGCGTTTAACAGAAATAATCTGTCGTGAATTTATCCAAACGGAATCTGAATTGTCGTCTTTTAAAGTTTGATCTTTTAATCGCGATCAGAAGAAGGAATTCAGTGCGAAGTGATCAGCGAATCCTCATTGTTGGGTAGTTTAACTGGTGCAGTTAATTACGACGGTAAATTGTACATTTGTGTCAGCTCCTCGCCCTAATTGGTCTGGTTCGAGCCGCTGACATCTGCATTGTCCAAGACAATGCAGGCTTGATCGGTACATGTGCGCGAAACAGATGGCTGTTATCACGTGTCTACGGAGGATTCGATTCCTCTTTGGTTCGATCGAGGAATCCGCGTGGCATTTCTCTTAGGATTTTAATCACTTCGACGAGTTCCATGACGGCGTTTCCCCCTGGCATTCGTTCGACTCTCGATCAATTCGCGACAATATCTCGTTAAAGGCGCTAAAAAGACGGTAACTTATTCAATTTGCATGGAAATGCAGGTGGTAAAAAATATTTTTCGTCGAGAGAATTCCACGGATGTAATTTCGAACGTGGTCGCGTACGTTCTTCCGTCCGCGAGAAGAAAGAACCCATGGAATGGAGATCCGGGGCGACGGAGTATCCCATGCAATTCAAAAGGGGACCAAGGAGAGAACAAAGGGGATCCTTAATGTCACGCGAAGTCGAGAATGGATGAATATCGGAGGCATGCGCGAGCGAACCAACTGCTGGGAAATAATTGGAGACAAAAGTCTCCATTCTTCTTAATGTGTATCGCGAGATGAAAAACTGATTGTGATTTTCAAAATATTCGTGTGATTCCTTGTTACCAGCATTCAGCGGGACTGCTCGTATGATATTTTCGAAGCGTTTCAATGGCTCAAAGTAGATTGACTATTCTTCGGAAGATATATTTTAGTTCGATTACACAGAACTGCTCTTTAGAAGAGGGAAGTTGTTTTTGTTCTCAATATGTGTCACTCGTCTACTATCGAGAACACTCGTTAATTGAGAGATTTTTCCATTTGATGGGTTTACACCCTTTCAGCGGCCGTGCTTTTTTTGTTTCACGAGCGATTTCGCGGCCGGCGCAAGGGTCTGCGCTTTAATCTCCCGGATAGACGGTGAGAATGGACCTTTAATCTCCTCCGAACGAATGGCCCGTGCTACCTATTTTGAAAAGCAAGCAATGTATCGTTAACGTTGGATCCTTTTCAACCGACCTTTTAAATCGCCGATCCGGTTTAAACGCGCGGCAGAGGGAGAGAAAAAGGAAAGCGAGGGACGATACTAGATTGAACCGTGATCCGTTGACGAGCTTAACCGTCCCCTTTTTTTTTTGTTTGTCCGCTACGATGTGCCACGGTCGATAACCTATGGCGATCGACGCCTGGAACGTGATGAGAGGAATTTTTATCGGAAGCCAATGAACGATTTTTCCCCAGAGAAAGCTTTTATAAACGCAGCAAGGTTTTATTTATTACGTTACTTTGATGCTCTTGTAATTTTCATTAAAGGTTTTATTAAAACTTCATAAAGGTTTAAGGTGAGTTTTTCTTCCCTCCGCGGATAGGAGGGATCGCGAGATTTTTGCTAGAAATTTCGTCGACTGGCTTTAAGCAGCTTAATTGAATATTCGTACACTTGTATCAATTTATTCCTGAAAATAAAATTGTCGTTCCTCGAATTTTCCTAGCAAGATCACCAGCGTGCATTTCACGGTAACTCGTCGAAACTTCGTGTTTCTTCCACGTTTGTTCACCATCAGAATGGAGCCAGTTTCCCAAGAAATAATTTACAAGAAGAAGAAGTTACAAGATCGAAGACGAGGGAAAAAGTTGGCGGTCAGTGCACGCCCCGACCGTTCATCACGGTTCAACCCGCGTGGGTAAACCGAGCACCTTGTCTGCTCGTAGGTAACCCTTTACTTACCGAAAAATTCGTGGCGATACTTTCTCCTTCCTTAATTCCAGGCATTCGTACATTTCCCGAGGAAAAATAAATGTCCACGCAAAAGACACAAACAGCCAAGCATGAAACAAACATTCGTGTGTCGTATTAATACTGTCGTTCTCAAAGGAAAACGGGACAATGTCGTTGATTTAAAACTGCAGAGTGTTTTTAGCGCTCGTCGGGGTCGTAGAAGAGCGGATTACACTCTGGCGAAACAAAAAGTCCGAGAAAAAGCGCGAGCTCCTAAGAGGCGACCTTCCAAAGGGATGGTTACCACAGAATCGTAATGCTCGCAGATGTGTCTACGAACAAAAATTGCGGACAGTGACATTTCCCGTTTGTATCTATTTCGGGGATCTCATGATGTCAATACCTCCTTGACACCGCATAATTTCGCAATTAATAGCGGAGACACGCGTGTATCGTAACGTATCCGTTATCGCTCCAGGAGTTCGCCAGCCGCGAAATACGACACCTAGCAGCTGACATACCGTATCTCGGGCCTCTAGAATTGGTTTCATTTAAGTACATATTGGCTCTGGGCCATTAGTGACCACTCCACGTGTTCCACAGACCACTAATTCAGCACATAGGAGAGGACATACTGAAAATACGGCCTGTAGAATTGGTTTCATTTAATCACCTACTGACGCTGTGTTGTTATTAAACGCTCCAACTGTTATCCGGGGGCATAATTCGAATCACATGGCCGGAGATGCTATACCTGTGCTCTGCAGAGTTAGGTTCACATATCTGCTTGTTGTCTCTGCGGCATTAGTATTCGGTCCAGGAGATCTACAGCCGCCTAATTCGACTCAAAGGAACGGACATACCGTAACTGGGGCCGGATAGCCTGTCCAATCCTCGGCTATTCTGGAGACATAACAGCGCGAGCCGCGGGCAGTCGCGAACTTTGTTGCACGTGGAAATCTGCCGGTCACATTCAGCATATCCGCGCCTCGCGTAATCTGCAGATATAATATCGCGAGTGGCGGGCAGTCGCCAACATTGATACACGGTGAAATCTGGCGGTGACCTTCAGCATGTCCGCTCCTCGGCTTTTCTGGAGAAATAATAGCCGGAGTCGCGAGCTACCGTCAACATGTTCCACGGGAACATCCGCCGGTTAAATTCAGCTTCTCCGTGCCTCGGCTAATCTGGAGACATCATATCGCTTGTAGCGTGCAGCCGCAAACTTTGTTGCGCGGGGAATCGGCCGGTAAAATTCAGCCTCTCCGCGCCTCGGCTTATCCGGAGACATAATATCGCGAGTCGCTGGCAATCGCCAACATTGTTGCACGGGGATATCTACCGGTGAAATTCAGCAAACCCGCGCGTCGGCTAATCTGGAGACATATACGTAAGAACATATACGTAAATACAGTTTTAATGGTTCTACCACTTCATCCGACACTAATAGAAACGCATTCCTTATGCGTCAGTTTGCGCTGTGCTCGCGCAACACGCCAACATCTTTCTTTATCACCTATAATGCCTATTCCATAGCTAACACTTTGCGAGTTGAAGATTATTATGTTAATATAAAGTGTTATACGCACCTAACAACATGTCCATCTCGATATAAAATACCATTTCGATATATACAGCATAATAATAAAACAGATTAGTTTCAAGCATATTTTTTATAAAAAGTAGTAGTATAATACTTCCATCTGTTCGATTTTATTCGAAACGCGTGACGTTATTGGTGATGCATCAAATGGCGGGAAAAAATTATTTTTGCAAATATAATTAATTAGGATAATATTTATTTATTCCAAAATATAAGCTATTAGGAAGTTTCTTTGTTGCGTCCTTAGATTCGCCTCGCAAAAATGCTCGATTGGAATACCAAGAACAACTTTTTTTTATAGTAAACTTGAAGTATGATTCAGTGTCGAAGGAAGCAGAGTTTTTAAAGGATCCAGCTCTTAATTTTGTTAACGTTTAGTCGAAGCTGTTTCTTCTTAGTATAATTTGACACTGTCTTAAATTTCCAAAATGTACATTTATTAGGTTGGAAACTATGAAACGGGCTTTTTTTGTTTAGTCTGTGTTCAGCTGCGACTGAGAGAGATACATTATAATGTGCGCTCGATATTTTTATTTAGAAAGCTGAAAGGTATTCTTCTTACTCATTTTGTACAATTTTTTCGTCTGTGCATCCCATTTTTATTTTATTTTCATCCTAAACCAGATGGAAACGAAACGCGATTTACATCCACTCTTCTTGTACGAGTTTAAATTAAATCGTACCGCAGCTCAATCTTCGGGAAATATTAATCAAGATCAGAAATGGATCCAGCAATGAAAAGAATGGTTCGAAATATTGGTATATATTAGAATGGAATATATTGGTTCGAAAAATTTCGTTCTGGCAATTTGAGTATCGTCGATGAGCCTCGAGGAAGAACACCAGCCCATATTGATAACGAGGAATTAAGGACGACTGTGGAATACGATCCACGCACAACTAGTCGAACAACTTGGGTCTAAACTAGGAACTAGTCGTACAGCTGTGTTAAAATGTTTGCGTGCAATAAATAAAGTGAAAAAATTCGACTCATATGTGCCGCACGAATTGACGCAACTGCAGATGATCGCTCGTTTCACAGTTTCCAACCTAATAAAAGAGATTAGAGTTTGAAATTTGTAAATGGCATTTAACCCTTTGCAATCGACCACTATTTCGGCCACACGTCATTTTTTCTATCACTAATCTCTTGGTGAATACAACTGATATAATTTTTCGACAGCTGAAAATCAATTTCATCCTCGCTCGAGCTAATTTCACCTTCGAAATTCATTTTTGTAGGGCTTCAAAAGTTCAAATCAGTCGATGAAAAACTCCAGCTGCTGTGCGAAACACCGTGGCGAGTCGCCTCTCGAGCGTAAAGGGTTAACCCTTTGCAGTCAGAGTTATTTTTCAATTTAGTAGCTCAGTCGTCGATAACTCCCTATTATTTTAAGTGTTTCGTTTGAAATTCACTTGAAATTTAATTGAAAATGTTGTCAGTTGCATGACAATTCCTCGACTGTTACTTGCAAACTCTAAAACAACTCTAAAATTTTGTATGCAATTTTGTGTGCAATAAATAAAGTTAAAAAATTGGAATCATATAAAATTGGAATCATTCTAGAAGCAGCAGCAGCTAGCCAATCAGCTGACTGAGCTCGATTTTGAGGTGGTGATGGTTGTTGCATGGTCGTGGGCGTAGAAAAACCCATCAGAGTACCTGACTCGAAGGTTACTCGCCTAAACGTACCCTTAACCCTTTGCAGTCAGAATTATTTTTAATTTAGTAGTCCAGTTGCCAATAACTCTCTACTATCTCAAGTGTTTCATTTGAAATTCACTTGAAAATGTTGTCAGTTGCAGGACAATTCCTCGACTGCAAACTCTAAAACTTTGTTGTAATTTATATTCGCTTCTTCTTTTCATTTAACGATGTCGAGTCACACTCGACAAAGGTCCGCAAAGGGTTAATTTCGTATTTTGTATCAATTTTTATGATACGTCAATATAGCTATTGAAGTGAGGAGGAATTAAAAATGAGAATCTTTACAAGTTCTATGTTTTTAGTAAGGACGTTGTAGGTTATGTTACGTTGCATTTCTTATTCGAAATTGTTATTAATGCTAATATAACTCAATCTAACACTTTGTTTTTAGTAAAAAGATTATACAGGTTACGTTACGTTGCATGTGTTCTTTGAAATTATTATTAATACTAAAATAACCTAACCTATAACACTTTCTTTGCGTTTTTTAGTAAGAACGTTGTAGGTTATGTTACGTTGAATTTATTCCTCAAAATTGTTATTAATATCAAACTGTGTTTTAAAGTATTTACTTATCGAAATGTATTAATTAATTATATTAATTATATTCAATTACGTTTATGATATATTTATTTATTTATTGAACGAACCATAACCTCAATATTAACTTCATTTAGAAAGCTTTTCAAGTTTAGAAGCTTTTATGTTTTATTATGACCTCGCGACGATCATTTTTCTAATAATTCTAAATTGTGCGATTAAAAATCCTAAACATGAATGAACCATAACCTCAAACTTGACACCATCTTTAATCAAATCTCTATACATCTTATATTTCTATATATCGCTTATCTCTTATCTCTTAATATCGCTTTCAAAGGATATTATTTAATGAACCAACCGTAACCTCAATATCAACTTAATTCCACTGAAATAAATGAAATTTAAACGCTTTTATCGTTTGCTATTACAGCCAGCCCTCGACTTTCGTACATAAATGCAATATATATATTGATAATGAAGTTAACGAGGCGTGTGTAACTGCTTTCGGGTATTTTCCTTGCAAACTTGTCAAGAGTTAGTCGAATACCATCCTTTCCTTTCTTTTAGGAAATTTTAGAAAATTTGAAATTCATAGAGGAAAATTGTACAAAATTTGAAATTCGCAGAGAAGAATTTTACAAATTTAAAATTCACGGAGTAGAATTTTACAAAATTTAAAATTTACGAAGCAAAATTTTACAAAATCGAAATTTGCAGAGAAGAATTTTCGAAAATTTGAAATTCATAGAGGAAGATTGTACAAAAGTCGAAATTCACGGAGGAGAATTTTCAAAAATTAGAGATTCACGGAGGAGAATTTTCGAAAATTTGGAATTCATGGAAAAGAATTGTAGAAAATTTGAAATTCGCGGAGAATTTTAGACAATTGGAAATTCACGCAAGCGAATTTTACAAAATTGGAAATTTACAAAGCAGAATTTTAAAGAATTTGAAATTTACAGAGCAGAATTTTAGAAAATTTAAAATTCACAGATCAGAGTTTTACAAAATTCGAAATTCATTCCGTAATAGCCAAAAATTTGTCAAGATTTATGAACGCTTCGTTCATATATTTAATTATCAAAGTTTGACGTTTTTATCAGCTTCTTTCGTCCACGCTTCCATTATGTATTTCATTGTTGCTCGATTAAGTGTTTGGACAAAAATATTGAAAAATTGAAACTTTAAAGATGTGCGAATATCGAGGGTCGACTGTATTAGGCTAGGTTAAGTTAGGTTATCTTTATATAGGAAAAATTCAATCCTACATGTATGAAAATACATTTATAAAAAAAATATACTGGTTGAAGTTTTCGATGACGTTTCTTTGCGAAAGTATTAGGTTAGATTAGGTTAGGTTATCTGTACATTATGAATACTTTTCAAATCATTATGTATACTTTTCAAACCTATATATATAAAAATACCTGCAGAAACAAAGGATATAAAAGAAATTTTCGATACGTTTCTCTACGAAAGTGTTAGGTTAGGTTAGGTTATTATCTGTGCACGATTAAAGGGACGATGCGCGTCAGCGTTCGAATCCTGTGAGCGGCGACTACGGAAGCTGAACAACGCGCCAGCCGCGCCATCGCCGGAACAGCAGGCGATCAGGAATTCAGCCTTATTAAAGCTAAGGCTGAAAAACTGGAGAAGGAGAATGCCCTTCTCAAGGAGAGGCTGACCGCCCTAGAAAATAGCGCAAACAGCCAATTATCGCCGGCGATCAAAAGGATGGATATCGCCGAGCGTAGTGAAAAAGGAACAGGACGGCAATCGCTGCCTACGAAGCAGGAGGAAGCCAGCATCCCCGACACCGGTCTCGTACTGCTAATGGAACAGATTGGGACCGTTGTCAACGAGCGCCTCGCACAATTTTGGGAGAAGGCGGAGAAGCGCTTCGCTCCGAAGGAGGAACGTCCGCGGTCGGCAGCACGGAACGCTGCGCGACGCGAAGAACCCGCGAAAGAGGGAACAAGCGCCGCAATCATAAAGAAGGAGAAGTCCGGTGGGAAGAGAGAGGCAATGCCCCCTCCACCGATGAAGAAATCCGCGAAAGCGAAAACAAAGAAATCCCCCATCTAGAAGAGGATAGAGGAGATTCAAAAGGAGCAGGTTCGCAAGGAGTGCGAAAAGGAGTGTCTAGCAGCGAACGCACCTGCTCCGCAGAACAAGATGAAGACGGAGACGCCGTGGACGAAAGTCCTCGGCAGAAAGTCGAAAAAGGAGACGACGGCCGCGGTAAACAAGACCGCGAGCGCAGGCAAGAAGGCACCGACGCAGGTAGCAACTGCGAAGTCGATGCCAAAAGAAAAGCCGAAAGTGATGAAAACCCCGAGCACGGCCGCTGTCGTAATCACCATAGAGGAGGGCAGTAAATCGACATACGCCGAGCTTATGAGGACGGCGCGGCAGAAGATCAAACTGTCGGACCTGGGAATCGATGAGGTCAAACCCAGGAAAGCGCTGACCGGAGCGCTTATTCTCGAAATAAGCGGCGAAGGTAAAGAAGAGAAGGCGAACGCGCTCGCCAACAAGTTAACCGGGCTATTCGCGATCACGAGGGGTGTAAAAATCACGCGCCCCTGCAAGAGAGCGGCCCTGAGAGTCTTCAGGATGGAAGACTCGATCACGGTCGGTGAGGTCGTCGAAGCAGTCGCCGCACAAGGCGGCTGCACCGCCGACGAGATAAAAACCGGTCCGAGGAGGACGGCGAATAACGGCATGGGCACGATGCTTATGCAATGCCCGGTCGCCGTCGCAAAGAAGGTTACCGAAAACGGTAAAGTAAAGGTCGGATGGACGTCCGTCCGCGTTGAACACATCGAAGCACGACAACTTATCTGCTTCAAATGTTGGGAAATCGGGTACGTAATCGCGAAATGCTCCGCGACCGTGGACCGAACGGCGGCGCGTTACCGGTGCGGTGAGAAGGGACACCGCGCTGCGGAATGCAAATCGGCGAGCCGCCCGCATGGACACAGAGCAGGTAGCAAAGCCTGCTCTGTCCCGCCGCCGGCAAAACAAGGACAGAAGAACGCTACTCGATCGAGCGCTAAATCCTCGGGTAAGGATAAGAAACCTGAGGAAAAGAAGGAAAAAGCTGCAGCAGCAGCCAAATACAACCATGAAGAGGAGAAGAAGCGCGAAACTCTGAAGGCGAGCACCAGCCGCGAGGAGGCGATGGATCTGGCGTAACTTTCAATATGAAATGCCAGATCCTGCAAACTAATTTAAATCACGCCGCGAGAGCACAAGATCTTATGCTCGAAAGCCTGCAAAGCAGCGTGGTTGCCGTATTTTATCCACGAAAAGCCGTCATGGATAGCAAACAGGGAAAAAACGGTTGCAATAATTCAAGCGACGCCGACACGCATCCGACCGATCACTCCCATCGCGCAAGGGCGTGGCTACGTCGCAGTATCGTGGTCGGTTTGCGTCGTTATTGGAATATACGCGCCGCCGAGCTGGTCGTTGGAAGATTTCGATCAGCTTCTGGACGAAGTGGAGGGTGTAGTGCGAAATCACGCTTCGCAACCGACATTCGTACTGGGAGATTTCAACGCGCACGCGACTATGTGGCGCTCTTCCAGAACGACTCAGCGTGGACACTTGACGATGGACTGGGCAGCATCCGCGAATCTCAGACTGCAGAATCAAGGATCTACCAGTACGTGCGTGCGTCCACAGGGCGAGAGCAAGGTCGACCTCTCGTTCGCGAACGACGCAGCATCTCGAAGAGTCACGAGCTGGAAAGTGGATCCGATCGAAACATTATGTGATCACTTACATATAAGGATCGACGTATCCACGGTACAAGGAAGAAGGGCAGCGAAAAATCGACGAAGATATGTTTATGGCGGCAACCATCGCCGCTACCTGGCCGAGCGAACCGACCGAAGCGGCCGTAGTCGAGCGAGAAGCAGAATGGTTTACGAGGACGTTGACATCGGTATGCAACGCAAGCATGCCGAAAATAAGGTCGATCCCCACTCGTAAACCCGTATATTGGTGAAGGAACGAGATCGCTCTTCTCCGTGCGGACAGCACAAACGCACGGAGGCAATATACGAGATACCGGAAACGGAGGAATCCCCATAAAGACATCAAAGGCACGAGCATGGGACGGGCTGCTGGAAACACTGCGCGAGGATCTGTGGGGGCGGCCGTATAAGATAGTAATGAATAAATTACGACCGTGGGCGCCCTCGTTAACGGAGACGATGGAGACGCCGTTCTTGAAGCGAGTTGTCGACACGCTCTTCCCACCGGAAGAGGGTACGTCGGCGAGCAACTCGCAAATTTCAGCACACATCGACCCGATCATCTGGTCGCAGGACGACGACGTCACCGAGGAGGAAATGGCTCGCGCCATAAAGCGCATGACAAAGAAGAACACCGCGCCCGGACCGGATGGAATTCCCGGCCGTGCCTGGTGGATGGCACTCAGTGTCCTGAATTCAAGATTACGGAAGTTATTTACAGCATGCTTGAAGACGGGCACGTTGCCAGCAAGATAGAAAACCGGCAGATTAGTGTTGCTCCGAAAGCCGGGAAAACCGGAGGATTCACCGGCCGCGTACAGGCCGATAGTTTTGCTCGACGAGGTCGGAAAATTATTTGAAAGAATAGTCCCCAATCGCCTCGTCGAGCACCTGTCGCGAACCGGGCCGAACTTAGCCGAGAACCAGTTCGGTTTCCGAGAAGGACGATCGACGATCGACGCGATTCGACAAGTAAAAAGTTTCGCCGAAAACGCGATCGCCGCCGGGGGAGTCGTAATCGCGATATCTTTAGATATTAAGAATGCGTTCAACTCCCAGGAATGGAGCACAATACGTAGAGCGCTTGAAAGGCACGGGTGTCCGCGATACCTGCGAAGGGTCGTGGAAAATTACCTGAGCGACCGCGCGATTCTCTACGATAGCCGGCACGGAATCGAGAAGAAGAAGATTGATCGCGGCGTTCGCCAGGGAGCGGTCCTCGGACCGCTTCTCTGGAATCGCGGGTATGACGCGGTCCTGAAGCTGCCAATGCCGTCCGGCGTGAATCACACGTGCTACGCGGATGACACGATGGTGTTGGCAGTCGACACGTGCCGGCAACGCGCAATCTGCCGGGCCGAAATGGCAGTTGCGGTCGTGGCTAATACCATCAAGAAGATGGGGCTCCAGATGGCACCGGAGAAATCTGAAATCCTGTGCTTCAGGGGACGAAGAAGAGACCCGCGAGGAGGAAACGGAGTGGTCAACATCGGACCAGCCAAAGTTACAGTGGGGAGCGAGATGAAGTATCTCGGACTGCTCCTCGACGATAAATGGAACTTTGGTCTCCACTTCACTTGTCAGGCCGTTCGACTGGATGCTGCGGCGATTTACCTAAGCCGTATCATGCCGAATCTGCACGGACCGGACGAGGAAGTAAGGAAACTCTATGCCGGGGTGATAAGAAGCATCGCGCTTTACGGAACCCCAGTATAGAGCGACGCGCTTAACAAAGCAGGCAGAAAGCTGCAGCTGCTGCGAAGCGCGTGGCGAAGAATAGCCATTCGGGTCGTAAGAGGATATCGCACGATTTCTTACGATGCGGCAACAATGCTGGCGGGTCTCGCACCACTGGAATACCGCGACCAATCACAGGATCGTCGGAGCGATTCTACCCATCTTGGAAAAATGGGTAGAAAACAGGAGAGGGCAGCTCACATTCAGAGTGACGCAGGTGCTGACTGGACACGGTTGCTTCGGTCAGTACCTGTGCAAGATCGGAAAAGAAGCCACGGCCGAATGTCACCATTGCGGAGACGCAGACGACTCTGCACAGCACACGCTGGAACTCTGTCCGGCGTGGGAAACGCTGCGCCACAAGGGGAGAGATATTGGCGAGCCGTTACCTTGTTTTGCGACAAAGTGATGGCTGCGAAGGAAGCCGCCAACCGCGAAAGGGAGCGCACGCTCTCTGCTCGACGAGTCTTACGTGGTCGGCGTCGTAGACGTTTGCCACGTTCCGCTCCAAGGTAGGGGACTCTCGTCCTTCACGGCGCGAGGGTCGCTCCAAAGTACCCACCGGGGAGCGGAGCTTCGCCGCCGCCGTCCATCTCAAACGCCGCGAGCGGGAGAAGAGGAAGACGACGTCGAACGAAAGAATACAGGCGCAAGAAATTCGACAAAGAGGTACGCGTGCGAATGCATGCATTCGCACACAAGCGTAACAGAAAAGATTGCGCAAAGATAAAGTAAATAAGGAAAAACAGAAGGAGCCGCCGAGCGCCGGCTAGACAGGATTTGGGTCAAAGTTGCCTGTCTAAAGTATGAACTCGCACGCGAGCTATGTGCAGAGAGTTCAACAAACTCAGACGGTTACCTGCTACAAGTGTAGGAAGACCACCGCAGGGTTTTAGTCGGTAAGAGTCCGACATAACCACGATTTTCCCAAAAATCCACGGTATCCATGAGGATTTCACTGCGACCAAAAAAAAAAAAAAGAAAAAAAGGCTAGGTTAGATTGACTGTTACGAGAATATCGAATACATACTTGCGAGAGGATTGCAACACGCAATTGATTCTCGTAATTGATTCTCTGTTATAATAAAATAAATTCGACAATCCATATTTTTATGAACAACAATAGGTTAGGTTAGGTTGACTATTACGAAAATATCGAATACATACTTGCGAGGCGATAACTGATACGCTCTTACAATAAAGTAAATGATCTACACGTTTATTTAACAACAAGTACAATGTACAATTAGAGCAGGTTTTTGTTCGCAGCGTTCCTTTAAACGAGCTACAGCTAATAGTGGGAAGTAATTGTGTACAATGCTTCGAGCGGAGGCACAGTCCCTAGAAAGATTATAATTCTAAGCAGACTGTGGATACTTATGCTAAATACGTAGTTTTTTGTGTTATATCTGTCTCGCATAGTTTTCATAAAAGAGCTTGCATCAAAGAGCTTGAAATGCAGCGTATTACCCTCTGCGTTTTTCATCAGATGCTCTAACTAGCCTATGATTAATTTATAATAAAAAATACCTGTACATTTCAAACGGAATGTACGTTGTATTAAATAAATTCATTTGTGTTTCAATTATTTGTAAGTAATGTGCTTAACGAAATTATAAAGTTTAATCGTAACGTTTAAACACATAAGAGAATTATTTCATTATATTCCTTATTACTATTACGCTTGTATACCTGAATTTGCTTACAAAAAGTTATAGTAGGCTGTGAGAAATATTTATCTGTAACATATCTAACATGTTTTCGTTACACGGAATACGTAAAAGAATAGAAGTAGTTTTATTATTGTTTTTACGCAATTGGTGTTAATTCTTTATTCCATAAGTAATTACTTTTTTCTCTCGGCTGGATCTAACGCTACAATGTTGTTTGTATATCTACACGTAGGCACAGTTCTTAGATGTGTCTCCAAATTTATGTAGAAAAAAGTTACGAAGAACTAATTCTATGTAGATTTGAAAAGAAGTTATAAAAGAGTTTAGTTTGTTTTTAGAAGTTTATACAATTTGATTTATAGTTTTTAGAAATTTGTTGTATTTCAAAAGCTAAAAAATAGTTTGAGAAAGGAACTAATATGTTATAAAAGTAAATAAGAGATGATCCTAGCAATGAATATTAAAATATTATTTTTCTACTGAAACCTAAATTCTTTTGCATTTGTAAGAAATTTGTAAAGAGGAGATCCAAGCGGTTTTCATTTCCATTTTGGTTGGTCGCAACCAGATAGAAAACAAAATATTAGTTTTCTTAAATTCTTTTATTCTTTTCATTAAATTCTTCAATTATTTCTCTTAAATTCCTTTGCGCTCGTAAGAAATTTGTAAAGAGATCCAAGCGGTGTGTTTCTATAATTTGCAATTGGTTGATCGTAACAAAAGGAAACATAAGAAGTTGTTTAATAAAAAAGGAACAGCATTTACTAGAGTCGGCAAAGGAATTTTCAAAAAGGAAAACATAAGCTTGATTTATATGAAAAATTTTAGAAAGAGAAAGATGCGTCTAATTCTATTGATACAAATAATGAAAAAGTTTGCTAAAGATATAAAAAAAAGGCAAAAGAAGATTATACTTCTGAAGAAAAGATCTTACAAGTATTATTGCGCATATTAATTAAAGCACAATAAATGCAGTGACGTAAGGAAAAGTTTTTCAGACGCATCATATTTTGCGCATGCATATAAATTCTTTTTATTCGGGTAAATATTATATGGTGTTGCAGAAGAAAATGTTGCAAAAAACGATTGCTACATTTTTCATTGCAAATCAGGATGAATAAGCTGAGAGTAAAGTAATTGCTATTTCGCAAGTTCGCAGTCGTAACCAACGTGTGCAATTATTTGTATACATTCTACAAAGTTGTTAGCATACTGTTTGCATATTTCTTGCATACTTGCATCTCTTTTAGCTGCATAAAAACCTGCAAATCCTAATCCACGTACATTTGTCGCAATTCTGTTGCGTAAAATTCGATTTTACGATTTCGATTTTATAAAATTTAAAGATTCAAGATTCAAAATTTAAGTACAAAAATTCATTCTAATATTGTAATAATTTTTTTAAAATCGTGAAATAAAATAAAATTGATAACTGAAAATTGATATTATGAATAAAACTTGAGTACAAAAATTCATTCTAATATCGTAATAATTTTTTTAAAATCGTGAAATAAAATAAAATTGATAACTGAAAATTTATTTAGTATTAATAAAATTTATATAAATATTATTTAATATTGATAAAATTGAATTTTTTAAAAATAAAATAGATAAATGAAAATTGATATTATGAATAAAATTTAAGTAAAAATTCATTCTAATATCGTAATAATTTTCTTAAAATCGTGAAATAAAATAAAATTGATATATGAAAAGACCCTAAGCGATAAAAAATTCAGGACCTTGCACCAAGAAAATGCAACTTAGAGGCCATAAATTTAACATTTCGTTTTTAAATTTTGAGACTTCAGATTCAGGGCCGAATCGAGACAAGTGGTGGGCCCTAAGTATTAAAAAATTTGGGGCCTTACAACAAAAAAGGGCAACTCAGAGGCCATGAATTTGACATTTTGTTTTTAGATTTTAAAAGACTTCAGATTCAGGGGCAGACCGAGACAAATGGGGCCCTAAGTATTAAAAAATTTGGGGCCTTATAAAAAAAAAGTGCAATTCAGAGGGCATAAATTCGACAATTTGTTTTTAGATTTGTTCGATTACTTTATGGAGGGTTTTTTGAACCTTTCGGGTCATTTTCTAATCTAGGGCCCTACGCAGTTGCTTAGTTCACTTACTGCTTAATCCGTCCCTGATAATTTATTAGAGAGAATTACAATTTTTCAATATATAAATAAATTTAACATTTTGTATTTAGATTTCTTCGATTACTTTTCGATGATTCCCAAAATTTTTAAGTTAAGATATTTTAAGACTTTGGGGTCCTTTGCTATCCAGGGCTTAATCCACCCCTGATAATTTGTTAGAGAGAATTACGATCCTTCAGTATATAAATAGGTTAGGTTAAAATATCTCAACTTAACAAAATATTAAGATTAAGATATTTTGAGACCTCGGGGCCTTTGCTATTCAGGGCCCTCTACGCAGTCACTTAGTTTTCTTGATAAAAATTATGAAAATCACAGAGAAGTTAGAAGAAAAGAATCTAAAAACAAAATGTTAAAGTTAAGATATTTTAAGACTTTGGGGCCCTTTGCTATCCAGGGTCCTACACGATCACTGACTCCATTTTGATAACATATTAGTGAGAATTACAAACTCAAATATCCTGGCGTATACATTATTCTTTAATAATACATGTATACGTCTACAAATCGGAATATTCTCAACGAATCAACGTTACCTAAAAATTATTTTAACGTGTCTCGTATCTAATATGTTCGTACAACATGCAATGTTCAGTCATCAGTCTAATGAAAATAATAAAAGGGACAATGCAAAGTATAAATATTTACAGCAATTTGATACTAAAAGTCATACAAATACAGTCGCACAGATAGAGCATTATATTTAAGTACACAAGTTATATATTTCTATCCGATAATGATTTTATAATTTTCTTTGTTACAGTTTAACTTTGTTGGAATTTTAATTGTTGTTAATTATTGCTCTATGAAGTACACAAGTTATATATTCTTTATAATTTTGTTTGTTACAGTTTAACTTTGTTGAAAGAATTCTTGGGCCACGTGGAATGACAGCTAAGCAATTAGAACAAGAAACAGGATGTAAAATTGTGGTTAGGGGAAAAGGCTCTATGAGGGATAAGAAGAAGGTAAAAGCTTTACACCGTTTACTAATTAACGCTCAACTAAAACTTGCTACAATGTTCCTTTATATTACATTTAAATGTCTCTTAATTCTTCCACAGTATTTCTTATCGATCCAATGTTTCGCACGAGTAAGAAAACTGTACGATTAATATATGAAAAGTGTTAACAGTCAGTAGTTGACCATAGTAGATGATCATATTTGGCATCGGTACTTGACCATCCGCATAGTTAAGTTTAAATAGCTCTGAGTTGTTAGATAACAGGCAAATTACAACTCAGCGTTTTATTTGAAATACAAAATATCAGAGCTTGTTAGAAGTTACTTAACACTAAGTTTACCAAGCAGTCATTTTGTTGACCCCTCTGAGAAAACTTTTTGTTAAACTTTCTGTAAACGTATCGATGCGCACGGTATATGTGTATATGTGTGTGTGTGTGTGTGTGTGACGTCGCCATGGTCAGATCATCTTTTGTTTTCCAGTTTAGGTTCTTGCATGTAAGTTTATTCCTTTGTCCGCCTCCGAAGAAGCGCGATGTGTATCATTAAACGTATAATATATATATAAGTGAATATTGTTTCATGTTAAAAACCTAACACTTTCCATTAAAATATGAAAAATAAAAAAAAGTAATAAGAACTAATTATTATAACTGATGTAATTGTATTGAGGTTAGTTTTTCTACGTTAACTTCATAATTGATAGGTTAATTTATATTTAGAAAAAACTCATGAACCTAGTGTTAAATAAAGGAACGTATCTCTGGAACATCGAATACATTCCTCGTTGAGCCAGTCTTTTTTGACTCCGCTGTGTGAGCAACTGCTGTTATAAATTTCTCCTAAATTCTTATTTCATCAACTGTAGTGCGTTAGTGGTCAAATACCAGTGGCCAACAGTGGTCATTTTACAAAATGCAAATATTGAACGTATAGCGCGTAACATATAGACATATAAAAGGATTCGCTATAAAATCATATAATGAATTTTGTTTATCGTTCTTTTTTTATGTGTATTATAGTCATATATGATAGTTTGCATTAATATTTTGCATTGTATTAATTACAGCAGTAGAATATCATTCATAGATGAGAAAAGAATTGTTTAAAATTAAAACAAACAAGTAACGAGAATGTTTAAATGAAACGATCTTCAAATGATCATTTTTCCTCTTATTGTTCATAGTATTTTTCAAATTCTCAACTTTCGTAATGCATATTTGCCACCCTTTTCTAGCGAACAATTATCTATAAAAAAATATCATAAACTCCATTATATACAAATTAATTATTTAATTTTTCATATACTATTCTAATCGTTAATATAATATAAATTGCTATTATAATTTATATATGTACATTAATCTCTGATACCCATTTAAATATCTAATTAATATCTATTCCAATGTAATTGAAAAAAATGGTAAGAAATTAACAAAACACTTGAAACGTTAAGCCAAAATTTTGATCGTTTGCTAAGTAATACATGTATTTACAAGCTGCGTGCGATCAGTGAGATAGAAATTTATTGTAAGTATATGCATAAAGAAACAGCGTCAAGACGCAAAGTTTATTTTCAGTTTCTTCAATACTTCTTCTGTGCATAGTTTTTATGTAGACTAGGAGAATATTTTACGCTCACAGTGAATGTAACCAGGCTGTTTTAATTACGCATTTAGAGGAAGCTTCATTTCTGAGACACTTGGTAATATCTGTACGAAAGTTGTCGATGATCTTGTCGAAAAGGTTCCTCGTTTCCACGTGGATTTGAACGTTAAGTTTCTTAGTCGTCTTGTTACGATGTACATGCAGCGAAGAGGATGCTGAAAGGGTGTACAGTACTCAATTTCATATGACTGCTTTTTTAATCACTCTGTTATGATATATGAATAGTTAGTCGAGTTCGTTGAGTTTCAATAACATTGGAAAATTTCTTTGTTCTAGCGGAACCATTCGCTTTACAGCAGTCATTACAAAATAGCTCAATCCTAGCGCAACACTTAAAATAAATTTGTGCTACTGCGCGCTACTTTTCTTTAATCAAGACTTAATTCAACTTGATACGTCCAGCATAATTCGACTGGCACATTTTATTTATTTGAGGAATTTAGTTGCACTTTCTTATTTCTTCTTTTTTATATCACGACAAACTGGTCGTAGAAGTTACGTACAAATCCGTGGGGAAACTGTTTTCCGACAAGTTCATCGAAACACAGTAAAACAGTTTAACTCTTTATAATTAATTAATACATAATTTTCTGTTCGCTTTTATTTTTAAATATGTGTAAATTTAGTACTTTTATGAATGAGACGAACATAGATTTATATATACGAAGATAGAGCAGATTTAAAATCACTATTGAACTGAATTTAAAGAACACGATTAACAATAAATATGTAAATATCGGAGGAGAAGCATAAAATAATATAACGTTCCAAATTATTATGGTTTGTACGAGGAATATTAATACATTTCTTACTAAGTATGTTGACTGTTGGCAGGCTGACGGAGAGGATGAACTGAAGAAGCGACAATTAATGGAACTTGCTATTATCAATGGTGCCTATCGAGATTCTAATACAAAGGTTGTCGCAGCAACAGGTACATACTTTAAAAGTAATTCCCTTTGTACTAAACAAAATTTCTATATGTCGTGCTTGCTTTATAACAGGATAATCGCTTACTTTATGAATGATTTTAATGAATATTTTAAACAAGGTATGTTATGATGATTTGAGGTTCATGGACTTGAGCTGACGATATACCATGTTTGCCTAATCCATCATAAAAAGATTCCTTTCTCTATGCACGCTTGCTCAGCATGTAACACGTAATCCAGAGATGGGTCAAGATCCTTTAACGTTACGTATCCTTAACTAATGGTGAGTACCCAGCAATACAATAATTAAGTAATTTGTTGAAAAACCAGATAGATTTTCTTTAATAATCTACTAAGAAACCAGTTTATAAATATATTTCATTTCTCTAACAATAAATATAATTCTATTAGAGATTTTTAATCTCATTTTAATGATTCATTTCACTCGTTTCACCTAATATTTTGACTATTGACGATAAGATACTTTTTATAAATACATATTTGTTTGAAAATAATTATTTAAATAGGATTTGTTCATTCTATTCAACTAAAATTATCATATGACATTAATTTTAAGAGTAAATTAATATAGATAATTTATCTGTAAAATAGATAATTGTAATTTGTGTTACGATGCATATTAATTGTGCAATATTACTTCGCTCCGTATCTTAACTTACTTTATTTAGTACAGCTGATTTGAAGCAACCAAAAATGAGATTTTTCAAAATTATACAGTGTTAGTAATTCAATAATAGACTTAATTATTTTTCATTCTTATCGTAACTGTAAATTTGTAACTACCACACATTCTGGAATAAATATTTTTCACTTTTTACGATGAATCAGAATGTTCCCTTTAGCTACTATTCTGAATTTTACGTTCGAATGTATGAATTTTAAAAAGAGTGAAGGACTTAATCGACAGAATGTGAAAAATATTTATTCTAGCCATTTGTAGTCTGCTCCTTCTTGGACATTGGCAATAAGAGCCAGAAATATTGCTATTTTAGCAATCTTTAGCAATAATTTCTATTGTTAACGTTTTCCAGCAATAGAAAATTTCCATTTCAAGAGAAAACTTGAGGGAAATATGCATTTCTCAAAAAACCAGTGGAATAAGTTTAATCACTAATCAATTCTGATATGCCCTCAGAGGGGATATCTGAGTGCAAAGGGCTAGGAAACGTGGAAGTTAGAAGTTAACAATTATATTAAGAATTAAAAATAATTAAGTCTATTATTGAATTTAATAAGTTATTTTGGTATTTCTTTGCCATTTCAATATTGCATGAAAATTGTAATAGATGCGGCGCACACAAGTGATTTGTCATTATTAATTCAATATTCTTCTAAATCTTCTGTAGCGGT
>CAXAJV010000323.1:0-20631 GCA_963969225.1 Xylocopa violacea | reverse complement strand
ACCTAACCTAACACAACCTTTCATCTTGGCGGTAATATTTGACAACATTCCTGGCGAGTTGGCCTCTGCGTCTCCGTGGGACCTTTATATACATCAATAACATAATATAAGCTAGCCTAACCCAATCTAACATATCGGCGGTAATATTTGACATCATTCCTGGCGAGTTGGCATCTACGTCTCCGTGGGACCTTTATATACATCAATAACATAATATAAGCTAGCGTATCCCAATCTAACATCTCGGAGGTAATATTTGACCACATTCCTGGTGTTTTGGCCTCTACGTCTCCGTGTAACCCTCATATACATCAATAACGTAATATAATGTAACCTAATCCAACCTATCATCTCGGCGGTAATATTTGACAACATTCCTGGCGAGTTGGCCTCTGCGTCTCCGTGGGACCTTTATATACGTCAATAACGTAATATAACCTAACCTAACCCAACCTAACATCTGGGCGGTAATATTTGACCACATTCCTGTCTTGTTGGCCTCTACGTCTCCGTGGGACCTTTATATACATCAATAACATAATATAATCTAGCCTAACCCAATCTAACATCTCGGAGGTAATATTTGATCACATTCCTGGCTTGTTGGCCTCTACCTCTCGGTGGGACCTTTATATACTTCAATAACGTAATATAACCAAACCTAACCCAATCTAACATTTCGGCGGTAATATTTGACCACATTCCAGTCTTGTTGGCCTCTACGTCTACGTGGGTCCTTTATATACATCAATAACGTAGTATAACCAAACCTAACTCAACCTAACATGTCGGCGGTAATATTTGACAACATTCCTGGAGACGCGCTATCTCAGAGTCGTGTAACCCCTCATATACGTCAATGACGTAATATAACCTAACCTAACCCAACCTAACATTTCCGAGGTAATATTTGACAACACACCTGGCGAGTTGGCATCTACGTCTCCGTGGGACCTTTATATACATCAATAACATAATATAAGCTAGCCTAATCCAATCTAACATCTCGGAGGCAATATTTGACCACATTCCTGGTTTGTTGGCCTCTACGTCTCCGTGGGACCTTTATATACTTCAATAACGTAATATAACCAAAGCTAACCCAACCTGACATGTCGGCGATAATATATGACAACATTCCTGGCGAGTTGGCCTCTACGTCTACGTGGGACCTTCATATACATCAATAACGACATTTAACCTAACCTAACCCAACCTATCATCTCGGCGGTAATATTTGACAACATTCCTGGCGAGTTGGCTTCTCCGCCTCTGTGGGACCCTTATATACATCAATAACGTAATATAACCAAACCTAACCCAACCTATCATCTCGGCGGTAATATTTGACAACATTACTGGCGAGTTGGCATCTACGTCTCCGTGGGACCTTTATATACATCGATAACGTAATATAACCTAACCTAACACAACCTTTCATCTTGGCGGTAATATTTGACAACATTCCTGGCGAGTTGGCCTCTGCGTCTCCGTGGGACCTTTATATACATCAATAACATAATATAAGCTAGCCTAACCCAATCTAACATATCGGCGGTAATATTTGACCACATTCCTGGCTTGTTGGCGTCTGCGTCTCCGTGGGACCTTTATATACGTCAATAACGTAATATAACCTAACCTAACTCAACCTAACATGTCGGCGGTAATATTTGACAACATTCCTGGAGTGTTGACCTCTATGTCTCCGTGTAACCCTCATATACATCGATAACGTAATATAACCTAACCTAACCCAACCTAACATTTCCGCGGTAATATTTGAGAACATACCTGGCGAGTTGGCCTCTACGTCTACGTGGGACCTTCATATACATCAATAACGACATTTAACCTAACCTAACCCAATCTAACATCTCGGCGGTAATATTTGACAACATTCCTGGCTTGTTGGCCTCTACATCTCCGTGGGACGTTTATATACATCTATTACGTAATATAACCTAACCTAACCCATCCTAACATCTCGCCGGTAATATTTGACAACATTCCTGGCGAGTTGGCTTCTCCGTCTCCGTGGGACCCTTATATACATCAATAACGTAATATAACCAATGCTAACCCAACCTAACATGTCGGCGATAATATTTGACAACATTCCTGGCGAGTTGGCCTCTACGTCTCCGTGTAACCCTCATATACATCAATAACGTCATATGACGTAACCTAACCCAACCTATCATCTCGGCGGTAATATTTGACAACATTCCTGGCGAGTTGGCATCTACGTCTCCGTGGGACCTTTATATACATCGATAACGTAATATAACCTAACCTAACCCATCCTAACATCTCGGCGGTAATATTTCACAACATTCGTGGCGAGTTAGCTTCTCCGTCTCCGTGTGACCTTTATGTACATCAATAACATAATATAAGCTAGCCTAACCCAATCTAACATCTCGGAGGTAATATTTGACCACATTCCTGACTTGTTGGCCTCGAAGTCTCCGTGGGACCTTTATATACTTCAATAACGTAATATAACCTAACCTAACTCAAACTAACATGTCGGCGGTAATATTTGCCAACATTCCTGGAGTGTTGACCTCTATGTCTCCGTGTAACCCTCATATACATCGATAACGTAATATAACCTAACCTAACCCAACCTAACATTTCCGCGGTAATATTTGAGAACATACCTGGCGAGTTGGCCTCTACGTCTCCGTGTAACCCTCATATACATCAATAACGTCATATGACGTAACCTAACCCAACCTATCATCTCGGCGGTAATATTTGACAACATTCCTGGCGAGTTGGCATCTACGTCTCCGTGGGACCTTTATATACATCGATAACGTAATATAACCTAACCTAACCCATCCTAACATCTCGGCGGTAATATTTCACAACATTCGTGGCGAGTTAGCTTCTCCGTCTCCGTGTGACCTTTATGTACATCAATAACATAATATAAGCTAGCCTAACCCAATCTAACATCTCGGAGGTAATATTTGACCACATTCCTGACTTGTTGGCCTCGAAGTCTCCGTGGGACCTTTATATACTTCAATAACGTAATATAACTTAACATAACCCAATCTAACATTTGGGCGGTAATATTTGACCACATTCCTGTCTTGTTGGCCTCTACGTCTACGTGGGACCTTTATATACTTCAATAATGTAATATAACCTAACCTAACCCAACCTAACATCTCGGCGGTAATATTTGACATCATTCCTGGCGAGCTGGCGTCTCCGTCTCCCTGGGACCTTTATATACATCGATAACGTAATATAACCTAACCTAACCCAACCTAACATTTCCGCGGTAATATTTGACAACATTACTGGCGAGTTGGCCTTTACGTCTCCGTGTAACCCTCATATACATCAATAACGTAATATAACGTAACCTAACCCAACCTATCATCTCGGCGGTAATATTTGACAACATTTCTGGCGACTTGGCATCTACGTCTCCGTGGGACCTTTATATACATCGATAACGTAATATAACCTAACCTAACCCAACCTAACATTTCCGCGTTAATATTTGACAACATACCTGGCGAGTTGGCCTCTACGTCTACGTGGGACCTTCATATACGTCAATAACGACATTTAACCTAACCTAACCCAACCTATCATCTCGGCGGTAATATTTGACAACATTCCTGGCCAGTTGGCTTCTCCGTCTCTGTGGGACCCTTATATACATCAATAACGTAATATAACCAAACCTAACCCAACCTATCATCTCGGCGGTAATATTTGACAACATTACTGGCGAGTTGGCATCTACGTCTCCGTGGGACCTTCATATACATCAATAACGACATTTAACCTAACCTAACCCAACCTATCATCTCGGCGGTAATATTTGACAACATTCCTGGCGAGTTGGCTTCTCCGTCTCTGTGGGACCCTTATATACATCAATAACGTAATATAACCCAACCTATCATCTCGGCGGTAATATTTGACAACATTACTGGCGAGTTGGCATCTACGTCTCCGTGGGACCTTTATATACATCGATAACGTAATATAACCTAACCTAACACAACCTATCATCTTGGCGGTAATATTTGACAACATTTCTGGCGAGTTGGCCTCTGCGTCTCCGTGGGACGTTTATATACATCAATAACATAATATAAGCTAGCCTAACCCAATCTAACATATCGGCGGTAATATTTGACCACATTCCTGGCTTGTTGGCGTCTGCGTCTCCGTGGGACCTTTATATACGTCAATAACGTAATATAACCTAACCTAACCCAACCTAACATCACGCCGGTAATATTTGACAACATTCCTGGCGAGTTGGCTCCTCCGTCTCCGTGGTACCCTTATATACATCAATAACGTAATATAACCAAAGCTAACCCAACCTAACATGTCGGCGATAATATATGACAACATTCCTGGCGAGTTGGCATCTACGTCTCCGTGTAACCCTCATATACGTCAATAACGTAATATAACGTAACCTAACCCAACCTATCATCTCGGCGGTAATATTTGACAACATTCCTGGCGAGTTGGACTCTGCGTCTCCGTGGGACCTTCATATACACCAATAACGACATATAACCTAACCTAACCCAACCTATCATCTCGGCGGTAATATTTGACAACAGTCCTGGCGAGTTGGCCTGTACGTCTCCGTGGGATATTTATATATATATCTATTACGTAATATAACGTAACCTAACCCAACCTAACATCTCGGCGGTAATATTTGACAGCATTCCTGGCGAGTTGGCCTCTACGTCTCCGTGTAACCCTCATATACATCAATAACGTAATATAACGTAACCTAACCCAACCTATCATCTCGGCGGTAATATTTGACAACATTCCTGGCTTGTTGGCCTCTACATCTCCGTGGGACGTTTATATACATCTATTACGTAATATAACCTAACCTAACCCATCCTAACATCTCGCCGGTAATATTTGACAACATTCCTGGCGAGTTGGCTTCTCCGTCTCCGTGGGACCCTTATATACATCAATAACGTAATATAACCAATGCTAACCCAACCTAACATGTCGGCGATAATATTTGACAACATTCCTGGCGAGTTGGCCTCTACGTCTCCGTGTAACCCTCATATACATCAATAACGTCATATGACGTAACCTAACCCAACCTATCATCTCGGCGGTAATATTTGACAACATTCCTGGCGAGTTGGCCTCTGCGTCTCCGTGGGACCTTTATATACGTCAATAACGTAATATAACCTAACCTAACCCAACCTAACATCTCGGCGGTAATATTTGACCACATTCCTGTCTTGTTGGCCTCTACGTCTCCGTGGGACCTTTATATACATCAATAACATAATATAATCTAGCCTAACCCAATCTAACATCTCGGAGGTAATATTTGATCACATTCCTGGCTTGTTGGCCTCTACCTCTCGGTGGGACCTTTATATACTTCAATAACGTAATATAACCAAACCTAACCCAATCTAACATTTCGGCGGTAATATTTGACCACATTCCAGTCTTGTTGGCCTCTACGTCTACGTGGGTCCTTTATATACATCAATAACGTAGTATAACCAAACCTAACTCAACCTAACATGTCGGCGGTAATATTTGACAACATTCCTGGAGTGTTCACCTCTATGTCTCCGTGTAACCCTCATATACGTCAATGACGTAATATAACCTAACCTAACCCAACCTAACATTTCCGAGGTAATATTTGACAACACACCTGGCGAGTTGGCATCTACGTCTCCGTGGGACCTTTATATACATCAATAACATAATATAAGCTAGCCTAATCCAATCTAACATCTCGGAGGCAATATTTGACCACATTCCTGGTTTGTTGGCCTCTACGTCTCCGTGGGACCTTTATATACTTCAATAACGTAATATAACCAAAGCTAACCCAACCTGACATGTCGGCGATAATATATGACAACATTCCTGGCGAGTTGGCCTCTACGTCTACGTGGGACCTTCATATACATCAATAACGACATTTAACCTAACCTAACCCAACCTATCATCTCGGCGGTAATATTTGACAACATTCCTGGCGAGTTGGCTTCTCCGTCTCTGTGGGACCCTTATATACATCAATAACGTAATATAACCAAACCTAACCCAACCTATCATCTCGGCGGTAATATTTGACAACATTACTGGCGAGTTGGCATCTACGTCTCCGTGGGACCTTTATATACATCGATAACGTAATATAACCTAACCTAACACAACCTTTCATCTTGGCGGTAATATTTGACAACATTCCTGGCGAGTTGGCCTCTGCGTCTCCGTGGGACCTTTATATACATCAATAACATAATATAAGCTAGCCTAACCCAATCTAACATATCGGCGGTAATATTTGACATCATTCCTGGCGAGTTGGCATCTACGTCTCCGTGGGACCTTTATATACATCAATAACATAATATAAGCTAGCGTATCCCAATCTAACATCTCGGAGGTAATATTTGACCACATTCCTGGTGTTTTGGCCTCTACGTCTCCGTGTAACCCTCATATACATCAATAACGTAATATAATGTAACCTAATCCAACCTATCATCTCGGCGGTAATATTTGACAACATTCCTGGCGAGTTGGCCTCTGCGTCTCCGTGGGACCTTTATATACGTCAATAACGTAATATAACCTAACCTAACCCAACCTAACATCTGGGCGGTAATATTTGACCACATTCCTGTCTTGTTGGCCTCTACGTCTCCGTGGGACCTTTATATACATCAATAACATAATATAATCTAGCCTAACCCAATCTAACATCTCGGAGGTAATATTTGATCACATTCCTGGCTTGTTGGCCTCTACCTCTCGGTGGGACCTTTATATACTTCAATAACGTAATATAACCAAACCTAACCCAATCTAACATTTCGGCGGTAATATTTGACCACATTCCAGTCTTGTTGGCCTCTACGTCTACGTGGGTCCTTTATATACATCAATAACGTAGTATAACCAAACCTAACTCAACCTAACATGTCGGCGGTAATATTTGACAACATTCCTGGAGTGTTCACCTCTATGTCTCCGTGTAACCCTCATATACGTCAATGACGTAATATAACCTAACCTAACCCAACCTAACATTTCCGAGGTAATATTTGACAACACACCTGGCGAGTTGGCATCTACGTCTCCGTGGGACCTTTATATACATCAATAACATAATATAAGCTAGCCTAATCCAATCTAACATCTCGGAGGCAATATTTGACCACATTCCTGGTTTGTTGGCCTCTACGTCTCCGTGGGACCTTTATATACTTCAATAACGTAATATAACCAAAGCTAACCCAACCTGACATGTCGGCGATAATATATGACAACATTCCTGGCGAGTTGGCATCTACGTCTACGTGGGACCTTCATATACATCAATAACGACATTTAACCTAACCTAACCCAACCTATCATCTCGGCGGTAATATTTGACAACATTCCTGGCGAGTTGGCTTCTCCGCCTCTGTGGGACCCTTATATACATCAATAACGTGATATAACCAAACCTAACCCAACCTATCATCTCGGCGGTAATATTTGACAACATTACTGGCGAGTTGGCATCTACGTCTCCGTGGGACCTTTATATACATCGATAACGTAATATAACCTAACCTAACACAACCTTTCATCTTGGCGGTAATATTTGACAACATTCCTGGCGAGTTGGCCTCTGCGTCTCCGTGGGACCTTTATATACATCAATAACATAATATAAGCTAGCCTAACCCAATCTAACATATCGGCGGTAATATTTGACCACATTCCTGGCTTGTTGGCGTCTGCGTCTCCGTGGGACCTTTATATACGTCAATAACGTAATATAACCTAACCTAACTCAACCTAACATGTCGGCGGTAATATTTGACAACATTCCTGGAGTGTTGACCTCTATGTCTCCGTGTAACCCTCATATACATCGATAACGTAATATAACCTAACCTAACCCAACCTAACATTTCCGCGGTAATATTTGAGAACATACCTGGCGAGTTGGCCTCTACGTCTACGTGGGACCTTCATATACATCAATAACGACATTTAACCTAACCTAACCCAATCTAACATCTCGGCGGTAATATTTGACAACATTCCTGGCTTGTTGGCCTCTACATCTCCGTGGGACGTTTATATACATCTATTACGTAATATAACCTAACCTAACCCATCCTAACATCTCGCCGGTAATATTTGACAACATTCCTGGCGAGTTGGCTTCTCCGTCTCCGTGGGACCCTTATATACATCAATAACGTAATATAACCAATGCTAACCCAACCTAACATGTCGGCGATAATATTTGACAACATTCCTGGCGAGTTGGCCTCTACGTCTCCGTGTAACCCTCATATACATCAATAACGTCATATGACGTAACCTAACCCAACCTATCATCTCGGCGGTAATATTTGACAACATTCCTGGCGAGTTGGCATCTACGTCTCCGTGGGACCTTTATATACATCGATAACGTAATATAACCTAACCTAACCCATCCTAACATCTCGGCGGTAATATTTCACAACATTCGTGGCGAGTTAGCTTCTCCGTCTCCGTGTGACCTTTATGTACATCAATAACATAATATAAGCTAGCCTAACCCAATCTAACATCTCGGAGGTAATATTTGACCACATTCCTGACTTGTTGGCCTCGAAGTCTCCGTGGGACCTTTATATACTTCAATAACGTAATATAACCTAACCTAACTCAAACTAACATGTCGGCGGTAATATTTGCCAACATTCCTGGAGTGTTGACCTCTATGTCTCCGTGTAACCCTCATATACATCGATAACGTAATATAACCTAACCTAACCCAACCTAACATTTCCGCGGTAATATTTGAGAACATACCTGGCGAGTTGGCCTCTACGTCTCCGTGTAACCCTCATATACATCAATAACGTCATATGACGTAACCTAACCCAACCTATCATCTCGGCGGTAATATTTGACAACATTCCTGGCGAGTTGGCATCTACGTCTCCGTGGGACCTTTATATACATCGATAACGTAATATAACCTAACCTAACCCATCCTAACATCTCGGCGGTAATATTTCACAACATTCGTGGCGAGTTAGCTTCTCCGTCTCCGTGTGACCTTTATGTACATCAATAACATAATATAAGCTAGCCTAACCCAATCTAACATCTCGGAGGTAATATTTGACCACATTCCTGACTTGTTGGCCTCGAAGTCTCCGTGGGACCTTTATATACTTCAATAACGTAATATAACTTAACATAACCCAATCTAACATTTGGGCGGTAATATTTGACCACATTCCTGTCTTGTTGGCCTCTACGTCTACGTGGGACCTTTATATACTTCAATAATGTAATATAACCTAACCTAACCCAACCTAACATCTCGGCGGTAATATTTGACATCATTCCTGGCGAGCTGGCGTCTCCGTCTCCCTGGGACCTTTATATACATCGATAACGTAATATAACCTAACCTAACCCAACCTAACATTTCCGCGGTAATATTTGACAACATTACTGGCGAGTTGGCCTTTACGTCTCCGTGTAACCCTCATATACATCAATAACGTAATATAACGTAACCTAACCCAACCTATCATCTCGGCGGTAATATTTGACAACATTTCTGGCGACTTGGCATCTACGTCTCCGTGGGACCTTTATATACATCGATAACGTAATATAACCTAACCTAACCCAACCTAACATTTCCGCGTTAATATTTGACAACATACCTGGCGAGTTGGCCTCTACGTCTACGTGGGACCTTCATATACGTCAATAACGACATTTAACCTAACCTAACCCAACCTATCATCTCGGCGGTAATATTTGACAACATTCCTGGCCAGTTGGCTTCTCCGTCTCTGTGGGACCCTTATATACATCAATAACGTAATATAACCAAACCTAACCCAACCTATCATCTCGGCGGTAATATTTGACAACATTACTGGCGAGTTGGCATCTACGTCTCCGTGGGACCTTCATATACATCAATAACGACATTTAACCTAACCTAACCCAACCTATCATCTCGGCGGTAATATTTGACAACATTCCTGGCGAGTTGGCTTCTCCGTCTCTGTGGGACCCTTATATACATCAATAACGTAATATAACCCAACCTATCATCTCGGCGGTAATATTTGACAACATTACTGGCGAGTTGGCATCTACGTCTCCGTGGGACCTTTATATACATCGATAACGTAATATAACCTAACCTAACACAACCTATCATCTTGGCGGTAATATTTGACAACATTTCTGGCGAGTTGGCCTCTGCGTCTCCGTGGGACGTTTATATACATCAATAACATAATATAAGCTAGCCTAACCCAATCTAACATATCGGCGGTAATATTTGACCACATTCCTGGCTTGTTGGCGTCTGCGTCTCCGTGGGACCTTTATATACGTCAATAACGTAATATAACCTAACCTAACCCAACCTAACATCACGCCGGTAATATTTGACAACATTCCTGGCGAGTTGGCTCCTCCGTCTCCGTGGTACCCTTATATACATCAATAACGTAATATAACCAAAGCTAACCCAACCTAACATGTCGGCGATAATATATGACAACATTCCTGGCGAGTTGGCATCTACGTCTCCGTGTAACCCTCATATACGTCAATAACGTAATATAACGTAACCTAACCCAACCTATCATCTCGGCGGTAATATTTGACAACATTCCTGGCGAGTTGGACTCTGCGTCTCCGTGGGACCTTCATATACACCAATAACGACATATAACCTAACCTAACCCAACCTATCATCTCGGCGGTAATATTTGACAACAGTCCTGGCGAGTTGGCCTGTACGTCTCCGTGGGATATTTATATATATATCTATTACGTAATATAACGTAACCTAACCCAACCTAACATCTCGGCGGTAATATTTGACAGCATTCCTGGCGAGTTGGCCTCTACGTCTCCGTGTAACCCTCATATACATCAATAACGTAATATAACGTAACCTAACCCAACCTATCATCTCGGCGGTAATATTTGACAACATTCCTGGCTTGTTGGCCTCTACATCTCCGTGGGACGTTTATATACATCTATTACGTAATATAACCTAACCTAACCCATCCTAACATCTCGCCGGTAATATTTGACAACATTCCTGGCGAGTTGGCTTCTCCGTCTCCGTGGGACCCTTATATACATCAATAACGTAATATAACCAATGCTAACCCAACCTAACATGTCGGCGATAATATTTGACAACATTCCTGGCGAGTTGGCCTCTACGTCTCCGTGTAACCCTCATATACATCAATAACGTCATATGACGTAACCTAACCCAACCTATCATCTCGGCGGTAATATTTGACAACATTCCTGGCGAGTTGGCCTCTGCGTCTCCGTGGGACCTTTATATACGTCAATAACGTAATATAACCTAACCTAACCCAACCTAACATCTCGGCGGTAATATTTGACCACATTCCTGTCTTGTTGGCCTCTACGTCTCCGTGGGACCTTTATATACATCAATAACATAATATAATCTAGCCTAACCCAATCTAACATCTCGGAGGTAATATTTGATCACATTCCTGGCTTGTTGGCCTCTACCTCTCGGTGGGACCTTTATATACTTCAATAACGTAATATAACCAAACCTAACCCAATCTAACATTTCGGCGGTAATATTTGACCACATTCCAGTCTTGTTGGCCTCTACGTCTACGTGGGTCCTTTATATACATCAATAACGTAGTATAACCAAACCTAACTCAACCTAACATGTCGGCGGTAATATTTGACAACATTCCTGGAGTGTTCACCTCTATGTCTCCGTGTAACCCTCATATACGTCAATGACGTAATATAACCTAACCTAACCCAACCTAACATTTCCGAGGTAATATTTGACAACACACCTGGCGAGTTGGCATCTACGTCTCCGTGGGACCTTTATATACATCAATAACATAATATAAGCTAGCCTAATCCAATCTAACATCTCGGAGGCAATATTTGACCACATTCCTGGTTTGTTGGCCTCTACGTCTCCGTGGGACCTTTATATACTTCAATAACGTAATATAACCAAAGCTAACCCAACCTGACATGTCGGCGATAATATATGACAACATTCCTGGCGAGTTGGCCTCTACGTCTACGTGGGACCTTCATATACATCAATAACGACATTTAACCTAACCTAACCCAACCTATCATCTCGGCGGTAATATTTGACAACATTCCTGGCGAGTTGGCTTCTCCGTCTCTGTGGGACCCTTATATACATCAATAACGTAATATAACCAAACCTAACCCAACCTATCATCTCGGCGGTAATATTTGACAACATTACTGGCGAGTTGGCATCTACGTCTCCGTGGGACCTTTATATACATCGATAACGTAATATAACCTAACCTAACACAACCTTTCATCTTGGCGGTAATATTTGACAACATTCCTGGCGAGTTGGCCTCTGCGTCTCCGTGGGACCTTTATATACATCAATAACATAATATAAGCTAGCCTAACCCAATCTAACATATCGGCGGTAATATTTGACATCATTCCTGGCGAGTTGGCATCTACGTCTCCGTGGGACCTTTATATACATCAATAACATAATATAAGCTAGCGTATCCCAATCTAACATCTCGGAGGTAATATTTGACCACATTCCTGGTGTTTTGGCCTCTACGTCTCCGTGTAACCCTCATATACATCAATAACGTAATATAATGTAACCTAATCCAACCTATCATCTCGGCGGTAATATTTGACAACATTCCTGGCGAGTTGGCCTCTGCGTCTCCGTGGGACCTTTATATACGTCAATAACGTAATATAACCTAACCTAACCCAACCTAACATCTGGGCGGTAATATTTGACCACATTCCTGTCTTGTTGGCCTCTACGTCTCCGTGGGACCTTTATATACATCAATAACATAATATAATCTAGCCTAACCCAATCTAACATCTCGGAGGTAATATTTGATCACATTCCTGGCTTGTTGGCCTCTACCTCTCGGTGGGACCTTTATATACTTCAATAACGTAATATAACCAAACCTAACCCAATCTAACATTTCGGCGGTAATATTTGACCACATTCCAGTCTTGTTGGCCTCTACGTCTACGTGGGTCCTTTATATACATCAATAACGTAGTATAACCAAACCTAACTCAACCTAACATGTCGGCGGTAATATTTGACAACATTCCTGGAGTGTTCACCTCTATGTCTCCGTGTAACCCTCATATACGTCAATGACGTAATATAACCTAACCTAACCCAACCTAACATTTCCGAGGTAATATTTGACAACACACCTGGCGAGTTGGCATCTACGTCTCCGTGGGACCTTTATATACATCAATAACATAATATAAGCTAGCCTAATCCAATCTAACATCTCGGAGGCAATATTTGACCACATTCCTGGTTTGTTGGCCTCTACGTCTCCGTGGGACCTTTATATACTTCAATAACGTAATATAACCAAAGCTAACCCAACCTGACATGTCGGCGATAATATATGACAACATTCCTGGCGAGTTGGCCTCTACGTCTACGTGGGACCTTCATATACATCAATAACGACATTTAACCTAACCTAACCCAACCTATCATCTCGGCGGTAATATTTGACAACATTCCTGGCGAGTTGGCTTCTCCGCCTCTGTGGGACCCTTATATACATCAATAACGTAATATAACCAAACCTAACCCAACCTATCATCTCGGCGGTAATATTTGACAACATTACTGGCGAGTTGGCATCTACGTCTCCGTGGGACCTTTATATACATCGATAACGTAATATAACCTAACCTAACACAACCTTTCATCTTGGCGGTAATATTTGACAACATTCCTGGCGAGTTGGCCTCTGCGTCTCCGTGGGACCTTTATATACATCAATAACATAATATAAGCTAGCCTAACCCAATCTAACATATCGGCGGTAATATTTGACCACATTCCTGGCTTGTTGGCGTCTGCGTCTCCGTGGGACCTTTATATACGTCAATAACGTAATATAACCTAACCTAACTCAACCTAACATGTCGGCGGTAATATTTGACAACATTCCTGGAGTGTTGACCTCTATGTCTCCGTGTAACCCTCATATACATCGATAACGTAATATAACCTAACCTAACCCAACCTAACATTTCCGCGGTAATATTTGAGAACATACCTGGCGAGTTGGCCTCTACGTCTACGTGGGACCTTCATATACATCAATAACGACATTTAACCTAACCTAACCCAATCTAACATCTCGGCGGTAATATTTGACAACATTCCTGGCTTGTTGGCCTCTACATCTCCGTGGGACGTTTATATACATCTATTACGTAATATAACCTAACCTAACCCATCCTAACATCTCGCCGGTAATATTTGACAACATTCCTGGCGAGTTGGCTTCTCCGTCTCCGTGGGACCCTTATATACATCAATAACGTAATATAACCAATGCTAACCCAACCTAACATGTCGGCGATAATATTTGACAACATTCCTGGCGAGTTGGCCTCTACGTCTCCGTGTAACCCTCATATACATCAATAACGTCATATGACGTAACCTAACCCAACCTATCATCTCGGCGGTAATATTTGACAACATTCCAGGCGAGTTGGCATCTACGTCTCCGTGGGACCTTTATATACATCGATAACGTAATATAACCTAACCTAACCCATCCTAACATCTCGGCGGTAATATTTCACAACATTCGTGGCGAGTTAGCTTCTCCGTCTCCGTGTGACCTTTATGTACATCAATAACATAATATAAGCTAGCCTAACCCAATCTAACATCTCGGAGGTAATATTTGACCACATTCCTGACTTGTTGGCCTCGAAGTCTCCGTGGGACCTTTATATACTTCAATAACGTAATATAACTTAACATAACCCAATCTAACATTTGGGCGGTAATATTTGACCACATTCCTGTCTTGTTGGCCTCTACGTCTACGTGGGACCTTTATATACATCAATAATGTAATATAACCTAACCTAACCCAACCTAACATCTCGGCGGTAATATTTGACATCATTCCTGGCGAGTTGGCATCTACGTCTACGTGGGACCTTTATATACATCAATAACGTAATATAACCAAAGCTAACCCAACCTAACATGTCGGCGATAATATTTGACAACATTCCTGGCGAGTTGGCCTCTACGTCTCCGTGTAACCCTCATGTACATCAATAACGTAATATAACGTAACCTAACCCAACCTATCATCTCGGTGGCAATATTTGACAACATTCGTGGCGAGCTAGCTTCTCCGTCTCCGTGGGACCTTTATATACATCGATAACGTAATATAACCTAACCTAACCCAACCTAACATTTCCGCGGTAATATTTGACAACATACCTGGCGAGTTGGCCTTTACGTCTCCGTGTAACCCTCATATACATCAATAACGTAATATAACGTAACCTAACTCAACCTATCATCTCGGCGGTAATATTTGACAACATTTCTGGCGACTTGGCATCTACGTCTCCGTGGGACCTTTATATACATCGATAACGTAATATAACCTAACCTAACACAACCTAACATTTCCGCGTTAATATTTGACAACATACCTGGAGAGTTGGCCTCTACGTCTACGTGGGACCTTCATATACATCAATAACGACATTTAACCTAACCTAACCCAACCTACCATCTCGGCGGTAATATTTGACAACATTCCTGGCGAGTTGGCTTCTCCGTCTCTGTGGGACCCTTATATACATCAATAACGTAATATAACCAAACCTAACCCAACCTATCATCTCGGCGGCAATATTTGACAACATTACTGGCGAGTTGGCATCTACGTCTCCGTGGGACCTTTATATACGTCAATAACGTAATATAACCTAACCTAACTCAACCTAACATGTCGGCGGTAATATTTGACAACATTCCTGGAGTGTTGACCTCTATGTCTCCGTGCAACCCTCATATACATCGATAACGTAATATAACCTAACCTAACCCAACCTAACATTTCCGCGGTAATATTTGAGAACATACCTGGCGAGTTGGCCTCTACGTCTACGTGGGACCTTCATATACATCAATAACGACATTTAACCTAACCTAACCCAATCTAACATTTCGGCGGTAATATTTGACCACATTCCTGGCTTGTTGGCCTCTACGTCTACGTGGGGCCTTTATATACATCAATAACGTAATATAACCTAACCTAACCCAACCTAACATCTCTGCGGTAATATTTGACAACATTCGTGGCGAGTTGGCTTCTCCGTCTCCGTGGGACCTTTATATACATCAATAACATAATATAAGCTAGCCTAACCCAATCTAACATCTCGGAGGTAATATTTGACCACATTCCTGACTTGTTGGCCTCTACATCTCCGTGGGACCTTTATATACTTCAATAACGTAATATAACTTAACATAACCCAATCTAACATTTCGGCGGTAATATTTGACCACATTCCTGTCTTGTTGGCCTCTACGTCTACGTGGGACCTTTATATACATCAATAATGTAATATAACCTAACCTAACCCATCCTAACATCTCGGCGGTAATATTTGACATCATTCCTGGCGAGTTGGCATCTACGTCTACGTGGGACCTTTATATACATCAACAACATAATATAAGCTAGCCTAACCCAATCTAACATCTCGGCGGTAATATTTGACATCATTCCTGGCGAGTTGGCTTCTCCGTCTCTGTGGGACCCTTATATACATCAATAACGTAATATAACCCAACCTATCATCTCGGCGGTAATATTTGACAACATTACTGGCGAGTTGGCATCTACGTCTCCGTGGGACCTTTATATACATCGATAACGTAATATAACCTAACCTAACACAACCTATCATCTTGGCGGTAATATTGGACAACATTTCTGGCGAGTTGGCCTCTGCGTCTCCGTGGGACGTTTATATACATCAATAACATAATATAAGCTAGCCTAACCCAATCTAACATATCGGCGGTAATATTTGACCACATTCCTGGCTTGTTGGCGTCTGCGTCTCCGTGGGACCTTTATATACGTCAATAACGTAATATAACCTAACCTAACCCAACCTAACATCACGCCGGTAATATTTGACAACATTCCTGGCGAGTTGGCTCCTCCGTCTCCGTGGTACCCTTATATACATCAATAACGTAATATAACCAAAGCTAACCCAACCTAACATGTCGGCGATAATATATGACAACATTCCTGGCGAGTTGGCATCTACGTCTCCGTGTAACCCTCATATACGTCAATAACGTAATATAACGTAACCTAACCCAACCTATCATCTCGGCGGTAATATTTGACAACATTCCTGGCGAGTTGGACTCTGCGTCTCCGTGGGACCTTCATATACACCAATAACGACATATAACCTAACCTAACCCAACCTATCATCTCGGCGGTAATATTTGACAACAGTCCTGGCGAGTTGGCCTGTACGTCTCCGTGGGATATTTATATATATATCTATTACGTAATATAACGTAACCTAACCCAACCTAACATCTCGGCGGTAATATTTGACAGCATTCCTGGCGAGTTGGCCTCTACGTCTCCGTGTAACCCTCATATACATCAATAACGTAATATAACGTAACCTAACCCAACCTATCATCTCGGCGGTAATATTTGACAACATTCCTGGCTTGTTGGCCTCTACATCTCCGTGGGACGTTTATATACATCTATTACGTAATATAACCTAACCTAACCCATCCTAACATCTCGCCGGTAATATTTGACAACATTCCTGGCGAGTTGGCTTCTCCGTCTCCGTGTAACCCTCATATACATCAATAACGTCATATGACGTAACCTAACCCAACCTATCATCTCGGCGGTAATATTTGACCACATTCCTGTCTTGTTGGCCTCTACGTCTCCGTGGGACCTTTATATACATCAATAACGTAATATAACCAAAGCTAACCCAACCTAACATGTCGGCGATAATATTTGACAACATTCCTGGCGAGTTGGCCTCTACGTCTCCGTGTAACCCTCATGTACATCAATAACGTAATATAACGTAACCTAACCCAACCTATCATCTCGGTGGCAATATTTGACAACATTCGTGGCGAGATGGCTTCTCCGTCTCCCTGGGACCTTTATATACATCGATAACGTAATATAACCTAACCTAACCCAACCTAACATTTCCGCGGTAATATTTGACAACATTACTGGCGAGTTGGCCTTTACGTCTCCGTGTAACCCTCATATACATCAATAACGTAATATAACGTAACCTAACCCAACCTATCATCTCGGCGGTAATATTTGACAACATTTCTGGCGACTTGGCATCTACGTCTCCGTGGGACCTTTATATACATCGATAACGTAATATAACCTAACCTAACCCAACCTAACATTTCCGCGTTAATATTTGACAACATACCTGGCGAGTTGGCCTCTACGTCTACGTGGGACCTTCATATACATCAATAACGACATTTAACCTAACCTAACCCAACCTATCATCTCGGCGGTAATATTTGACAACATTCCTGGCCAGTTGGCTTCTCCGTCTCTGTGGGACCCTTATATACATCAATAACGTAATATAACCAAACCTAACCCAACCTATCATCTCGGCGGTAATATTTGACAACATTACTGGCGAGTTGGCATCTACGTCTCCGTGGGACCTTTATATACATCGATAACGTAATATAACCTAACCTAACACAACCTATCATCTTGTCGGTAATATTTGACAACATTTCTGGCGAGTTGGCCTCTGCGTCTCCGTGGGACGTTTATATACATCAATAACGTAATATAACCTAACCTAACCCAACCTAACATCACGCCGGTAATATTTGACAACATTCCTGGCGAGTTGGCTCCTCCGTCTCCGTGGTACCCTTATATACATCAATAACGTAATATAACCAAAGCTAACCCAACCTAACATGTCGGCGATAATTTATGACAACATTCCTGGCGAGTTGGCATCTACGTCTCCGTGTAACCCTCATATACGTCAATAACGTAATATAACGTAACCTAACCCAACCTATCATCTCGGCGGTAATATTTGACAACATTCCTGGCGAGTTGGACTCTGCGCCTCCGTGGGACCTTCATATACACCAATAACGACATATAACCTAACCTAACCCAACCTATCATCTCGGCGGTAATATTTGACAACAGTCCTGGCGAGTTGGCCTGTACGTCTCCGTGGGATATTTATATATATATCTATTACGTAATATAACGTAACCTAACCCAACCTAACATCTCGGCGGTAATATTTGACAGCATTCCTGGCGAGTTGGCCTCTACGTCTCCGTGTAACCCTCATATACATCAATAACGTAATATAACGTAACCTAACCCAACCTATCATCTCGGCGGTAATATTTGACAACATTCCTGGCTTGTTGGCCTCTACATCTCCGTGTGACGTTTATATACATCTATTACGTAATATAACCTAACCTAACCCATCCTAACATCTCGCCGGTAATATTTGACAACATTCCTGGCGAGTTGGCTTCTCCGTCTCCGTGGGACCCTTATATACATCAATAACGTAATATAACCAATGCTAACCCAACCTAACATGTCGGCGATAATATTTGACAACATTCCTGGCGAGTTGGCCTCTACGTCTCCGTGTAACCCTCATATACATCAATAACGTCATATGACGTAACCTAACCCAACCTATCATCTCGGCGGTAATATTTGACAACATTCCTGGCGAGTTGGCATCTACGTCTCCGTGGGACCTTTATATACATCGATAACGTAATATAACCTAACCTAACCCATCCTAACATCTCGGCGGTAATATTTCACAACATTCGTGGCGAGTTAGCTTCTCCGTCTCCGTGTGACCTTTATGTACATCAATAACATAATATAAGCTAGCCTAACCCAATCTAACATCTCGGAGGTAATATTTGACCACATTCCTGACTTGTTGGCCTCGAAGTCTCCGTGGGACCTTTATATACTTCAATAACGTAATATAACTTAACATAACCCAATCTAACATTTGGGCTGTAATATTTGACCGAATTCCTGTCTTGTTGGCCTCTACGTCTACGTGGGACCTTTATATACATCAATAATGTAATATAACCTAACCTAACCCAACCTAACATCTCGGCGGTAATATTTGACATCATTCCTGGCGAGTTGGCATCTACGTCTACGTGGGACCTTTATATACATCAATAACGTAATATAACCAAAGCTAACCCAACCTAACATGTCGGCGATAATATTTGACAACATTCCTGGCGAGTTGGCCTCTACGTCTCCGTGTAACCCTCATGTACATCAATAACGTAATATAACGTAACCTAACCCAACCTATCATCTCGGTGGCAATATTTGACAACATTCGTGGCGAGCTAGCTTCTCCGTCTCCGTGGGACCTTTATATACATCGATAACGTAATATAACCTAACCTAACACAACCTAACATTTCCGCGTTAATATTTGAGAACATACCTGGCGAGTTGGACTCTACGTCTACGTGGGACCTTCATATACATCAATAACGACATTTAACCTAACCTAACCCAACCTACCATCTCGGCGGTAATATTTGACAACATTCCT
>CAXAJV010000322.1:0-145103 GCA_963969225.1 Xylocopa violacea | reverse complement strand
ACGCGCTATCTCAGAGTTGGCGTGTCGGCCCCTATTTCTCGGTGGGAATATTATATACGTCTTTAACGCTATATGTCCTAGCCTGAGACAACCTAACATGTCGAATGTAATATTTTACAATATTCCTGGCGCGTCGGCAACTACTTCTCGGTGGGAACAGTATATACGTCTATAACGTTATATATCCTAACCTAAGGCAACTTAACATGTCGGATGTAATATTTTACAACATACCTGGCGCGTCGGCACCTCCTTCTCGGTGGGAACATTATGAGCGTCTATAACGTTATATATCCTAACCTAAGGGAACCTAACACTTCGGATGTAATGTTTTACAACATTCGTGGCGTGTCGGCCCCTATTTCTCGGTGGGAACATTATATATGTCTGTAACGCTATATGTCCTAGCCTGAGACAACCTAACATGTCGAATATAATGTTTTACATTATTCCTGGCGCGTCGGCAACTACTTCTCGGTGGGAACTGTATATACGTCTATAACGTTATATATCCTAACCTAAGACAACTTAACATGTCGAGCGTAATATTTTACAACATTCCTGGCTCGTCGGCCCCTACTCCTCGGTGGGAACATTATATACGCCTATAACGCTATATATCCGAACCTAAGGCAACCTAACACCTTGGATGTAATGTTTTACAACATTCCTGGCGTGTCGGCCCCTATTTCTCGGTGGAAACATTATATACGTCTTTAGCGATATATATCCTAGCCTAAGGCAATCCTAACATGTCGAAAGTATAATTTTACAACATTCCTGACGCGTCGGCCCCTATTTCTCCGTGGGAACATTATATAAGTCAATAACGTTATATATCCTAACCTAAGGCAAACCTAACATCTCGGATGTAATATTTTACTACATTCCTGGCGCGCTGGCCCCTACTTCTCGGTGGGAACATTATATACGTCTATAACGCCATATATCCTAACCTAAGGCAACCTAACATGTCGAGCGTAATATTTTACAACATTCCTGGCTCGTCGGCACCTACTTCGAGGTGGGAACTTTATATACGTCTATAACGTTATATATCCTAGCATAAGGCATCCTTACATGTCGAATGTAATATTTTACAATATTCCTGGCTCGTCGGCCCCTACTCCTCGGTGGGAACATTATATACACCTATAACGCGATATATCCGAGCCTAAGGCAACCTAACACCTCGGATGTAATGTTTTACAACATTCCTGGCGTGTCGGCCCCTATTTCTCGGTGGGAACATTATATACGTCTTTAAAGATATATATCCTAGCCTAAGGCAATCCTAACATCTCGGATGTAATATTTTACAATATTCCTGGCTCGTCGGCCCCCTTCTTCTCGGTGGGAACATTATATACGTCTATAACGCTATATATCCTAACCTAAGGCAACCTAACATCTCGGATGTAATATTTAACTACATTCCTGGCACGTCGGCCCCTACTTCTCGGTGGGAACATTATATACGTCTATAACGTTATATATCCTAGCCTAAGGCAATCCTAACATCTCGGATGACACATTTTACAACATTCCTGGCTCGTCGGCACCTACTTCGAGGTGGGAACTTTATATACGTCTATAACGTTATATATCCTAGCATAAGGCATCCTTACATGTCGAATATAATATTTTACATTATTCCTGGCGCGTCGGCAACTACTTCTCGGTGGGAACTGTTTATACGTCTATAACGTTATATATCCTAACCTAAGACAACTTAACATGTCGAGCGTAATATTTTACAACATTCCTGGCTCGTCGGCACCTACTTCGAGGTGGGAACTTTATATACGTCTATAACGTTATATATCCTAGCATAAGGCATCCTTACATGTCGAATGTAATATTTTACAATATTCCTGGCTCGTCGGCCCCTACTCCTCGGTGGGAACATTATATACGCCTATAACGCTATATATCCGAGCCTAAGGCAACCTAACACCTCGGATGTAATGTTTTACAACATTCCTGGCGTGTCGGCCCCTATTTCTCGGTGGGAACATTATATACGTCTTTAAAGATATATATCCTAGCCTAAGGCAACCTAACATCTCGGATGTAATATTTTACTACATTCGTGGCGCACCGGCCCCTACTTCTCGGTGGGAACATTATATACATCTATAACGTTATATATCCTAGCCTAAGGCAATCCTAACATCTCGGATGTAATGTTTTACAACATTCCTGGCGTGTCGGCCCCTATTTCTCGGTGGGAATATTATATACGTCTTTAACGCTATATGTCCTAGCCTGAGACAACCTAACATGTCGAATGTAATATTTTACAATATTCCTGGCGCGTCGGCAACTACTTCTCGGTGGGAACAGTATATACGTCTATAACGTTATATATCCTAACCTAAGGCATCTTAACATGTCGGATGTAATATTTTACAACATACCTGGCGCGTCGGCACCTCCTTCTCGGTGGGAACATTTTGAGCGTCTATAACGTTATATATCCTAACCTAAGGGAACCTAACACTTCGGATGTAATGTTTTACAACATTCCTGGCGTGTCGGCCCCTATTTCTCGGTGGGAACATTATATATGTCTGTAACGCTATATGTCCTAGCCTGAGACAACCTAACATGTCGAATATAATATTTTACATTATTCCTGGCGCGTCGGCAACTACTTCTCGGTGGGAACTGTATATACGTCTATAACGTTATATATCCTAACCTAAGACAACTTAACATGTCGAGCGTAATATTTTACAATATTCCTGGCTCGTCGGCCCCTACTCCTCGGTGGGAGCATTATATACGCCTATAACGCTATATATCCGAGCCTAAGGCAACCTAACACCTCGGATGTAATGTTTTACAACATTCCTGGCGTGTCGGCCCCTATTTCTCGGTGGGAACATTATATACGTCTTTAAAGATATATATCCTAGCCTAAGGCAACCTAACATCTCGGATGTAATATTTTACTACATTCGTGGCGCACCGGCCCCTACTTCTCGGTGGGAACATTATATACATCTATAACGTTATATATCCTAGCCTAAGGCAATCCTAACATCTCGGATGTAATATTTTACAACATTTCTGGCGCGTCGGCACCTACTTCTCGGTGGGAACATTATATATGTCTGTAACGCTATATGTCCTAGCCTGAGACAACCTAACATGTCGAATATAATATTTTACATTATTCCTGGCGCGTCGGCAACTACTTCTCGGTGGGAACTGTATATACGTCTATAACGTTATATATCCTAACCTAAGGCAACTTAACATGTCGGATGTAATATTTTACAACATACCTGGCGCGTCGGCACCTCCTTCTCGGTGGGAACATTATGAGCGTCTATAACGTTATATATCCTAACCTAAGGGAACCTAACACTTCGGATGTAATGTTTTACAACATTCCTGGCGTGTCGGCCCCTATTTCTCGGTGGGAACATTATATATGTCTGTAACGCTATATGTCCTAGCCTGAGACAACCTAACATGTCGAATATAATATTTTACATTATTCCTGGCGCGTCGGCCACTACTTCTCGGTGGGAACTGTATATACGTCTATAACGTTATATATCCTAACCTAAGACAACTTAACATGTCGAGCGTAATATTTTACAACATTCCTGGCTCGTCGGCCCCTACTCATCGGTGGGAACATTATATACGCCTATAACGCTATATATCCGAGCCTAAGGCAACCTAACACCTCGGATGTAATGTTTTACAACATTCCTGGCGTGTCGGCCCCTATTTCTCGGTGGGAACATTATATACGTCTTTAACGATATATATCCTAGCCTAAGGCAATCCTAACATGTCGAAAGTATAATTTTACAACATTTTTGACGCGTCGGCCCCTATTTCTCCGTGGGAACATTATATAAGTCAATAACGTTATATATCCTAACCAAAGGCAACCTGACATCTCGGATGTAATATTTTACTACATTCCTGGCGCGCTGGCCCCTACTTCTCGGTGGGAACATTATATACGTCTATAACGCCATATATCCTAACCTAAGGCAACCTATCATCTCGGATGTAATATTTTACTACATTCCTGGCACGTCGGTCCCTACTTCTCGGTGGGGACATTATATACGTCTATAACGTTATATATCCTAACCTAAGGCAATCCTAACATCTCGGATGTAATATTTTACTACATTCGTGGCGCGCCGACCGCTATTTCTCGATGGGAACATTATACACGTCTATATCGCTATATATCCTAGCCTAAGGCAACCTAACATGTCGAGCGTAATATTTTACAACATTCCTGGCTCGTCGGCACCTACTTCTCGGTGGGAACTTTATATACGTCTATAACGTTATATATCCTAGCATAAGGCATCCTTACATGTCGAATGTAATATTTTACAATATTCCTGGCGCGTCGGCAACTACTTCTCGGTGGGAACAGTATATCCGTCTATAACGTTATATATCCTAACCTAAGGCAACTTAACATGTCGAATGTAATGTTTCACCACATTCCTGGCTCGTCGGCACCTACTTCGAGGTGGGAACTTTATATACGTCTATAACGCTATATATCCTAGCATAAGGCATCCTTACATGTCGAATGTAATATTTTACAATATTCCTGGCTCGTCGGTCCCTACTCCTCGGTGGGAACATTATATACGCCTATAACGCTATATATCCGAGCCTAAGGCAACCTAACACCTCGGATGTAATGTTTTACAACATTCCTGGCGTGTCGGCACCTATTTCTCGGTGGGAACATTATATATGTCTTTAACGATATATATCCTAGCCTAAGGCAATCCTAACATGTCGAAAGTATAATTTTACAACATTCCTGACGCGTCGGCCCCTATTTCTCCGTGGGAACATTATATAAGTCAATAACGTTATATATCCTAACCTAAGGCAACCTAACATCTCGGATGTAATATTTTACTACATTCCTGGCGCGCTGGCCCCTACTTCTCGGTGGGAACATTATATACGTCTATAACGCCATATATCCTAACTTAAGGCAACCTAACATCTCGGATGTAATATTTTACAACATTCCTGGCGCGTCGGCACCTCCTTCTCGGTGGGAACATTATGTACGTCTATAACGTTATATATCCTAACCTAAGGAAACCTAACATCTCGGATGTAATATTTTACTACATTCCTGGCACGTCGGCCCCTACTTCTCGGTGGGAACATTATATACGTCTATAACGCTATATATCCTAGCCTAAGGCAAACTAACATGTCGAATGTAATATTTTACAACATTCCCGTCACTTGGGCCCCTACTTCTCGGTGGGAACATTATATACGCCTATAACGTTATATATTCTAGCCTAAGGCAAACTAACATGTCGAATGTAATATTTTACAACATTCCCGTCACTTGGGCCCCTACTTCTCGGTGGGATCATTATATACGCCTATAACGTTATATATTCTAGTCTAAGGCAACCTAACATCTCGGATGTAATATTTTACTACATTCGTGGCGCACCGGCCCCTACTTCTCGGTGGGAACATTATATGCGTCTATAACGTTATATATCCTAACCAAAGGCAACCTGACATCTCGGATGTAATATTTTACTACATTCCTGGCGCGCTGGCCCCTACTTCTCGGTGGGAACATTATATACGTCTATAACGCCATATATCCTAACCTAAGGCAACCTATCATCTCGGATGTAATATTTTACTACATTCCTGGCGCGCCGGCCCCTACTTCTCGGTGGGAACATTATATACGTCTATAACGTGATATATCCTAGCCTAAGGCAATCCTAACATCTCGGATGTAATATTTTACTACATTCGTGGCGCACCGACCTCTATTTCTCGATGGGAACATTATATACGTCTATATCGCTATATATCCTAGCGTAAGGCAACCTAACATGTCGAGGGTAATATTTTACAACATTTCTGGCTCGTCGGCACCTACTTCTCGGTGGGAACTTTATATACGTCTATAACGTTATATATCCTGGCATAAGGCATCCTTACATGTCGAATGTAATATTTTATAATATTCCTGGCGCGTCGGCAACTACTTCTCGGTGGGAACAGTATATCCGTCTATAACGTTATATATCCTAGCATAAGGCATCCTTACATGTCGAATGTAATATTTTACAATATTCCTGGCGCGTCGGAAACTACTTCTCGGTGGGAACAGTATATCCGTCTATAACGTTATATATCCTAACCTAAGGCAACTTAACATGTCGAATGTAATGTTTCACCACATTCCTGGCTCGTTGGCCCCTACTTCTCGGTGGGAACATTATATACGTCTATAACGTTATATATCTTAGCCTAAGGCAGTCCTAACACCTCGGATGTAATATTTTACAACATTCCCGGCGCGCCGGCACCTATTTCTCGGTGGGAACTTTATATACGTCTATAACGCTATATATCTTAGCCTAAGGCAATCCTAACATCTCGGATGTAATATTTTACAACATTCCTGGCGCGCCGGCACCTATTTCTCGGTGGGAACATTATATACGTCTATAACATTACATATCCTAGCCTAAGGCAACCTAACATCTCGGATGTAATATTTTACTACATTCCTGGCGCGCCGACCGCTATTTCTCGATGGGAACATTATATACGTCTATATCGCTATATATCCTAGCCTAAGGCAACCTAACATGTCGAGCGTAATATTTTACAACATTCCTGGCTCGTCGGCACCTACTTCTCGGTGAGAACATTATATACGTCTATAACGTGATATATCCTAGCCTAAGGCAATCCTAACATCTCGGATGTAATATTTTACTACATTCGTGGCGCGCCGACCGCTATTTCTCGATGGGAACATTATATACGTCTATATCGCTATATATCCTAGCCTAAGGCAACCTAACATGTCGAGCGTAATATTTTGCAACATTCCTGGCTCGTCGGCCCCTACTTCTCGGTGGGAACATTATATACGTCTATAACGCTATATATCCTAGCCTAAGGCAAACTAACATGTCGAATGTAATATTTTATAACATTCCCGTCACATCGGCCCCTACTTCTCGGTGGGAACATTATATACGCCTATAACGTTATATATTCTAGTCTAAGGCAACCTAACATCTCGGATGTAATATTTTACTACATTCGTGGCGCACCGGCCCCTACTTCTCGGTGGGAACATTATATAAGTCTATAACGTTATATATCCTAGCCTAAGGCAATCCTAACATCTCGGATGTAATATTTTACTACATTCCTGGCGCGCTGGCCCCTACTTCTCGGTGGGAACATTATATACGTCTATAACGCCATATATCCTAACCTAAGGCAACCTAACATCTCGGATGTAATATTTTACTACATTCCTGGCGCGTCGGCACCTACTTCTCGGTGGGAACATTAAATACGTCTATAACGTTATATATCCTAACCTAAGGGAACCTAACACCTCGGATGTAATGTTTTACAACATTCCTGGCGTGTCGGCCCCTATTTCTCGGTGGGAATATTATATACGTCTTTAACGCTATATGTCCTAGCCTGAGACAACCTAACATGTCGAATGTAATATTTTACAATATTCCTGGCGCGTCGGCAACTACTTCTCGGTGGGAACAGTATATACGTCTATAACGTTATATATCCTAACCTAAGGCAACTTAACATGTCGGATGTAATATTTTACAACATACCTGGCGCGTCGGCACCTCCTTCTCGGTGGGAACATTATGAGCGTCTATAACGTTATATATCCTAACCTAAGGGAACCTAACACTTCGGATGTAATGTTTTACAACATTCGTGGCGTGTCGGCCCCTATTTCTCGGTGGGAACATTATATATGTCTGTAACGCTATATGTCCTAGCCTGAGACAACCTAACATGTCGAATATAATGTTTTACATTATTCCTGGCGCGTCGGCAACTACTTCTCGGTGGGAACTGTATATACGTCTATAACGTTATATATCCTAACCTAAGACAACTTAACATGTCGAGCGTAATATTTTACAACATTCCTGGCTCGTCGGCCCCTACTCCTCGGTGGGAACATTATATACGCCTATAACGCTATATATCCGAACCTAAGGCAACCTAACACCTTGGATGTAATGTTTTACAACATTCCTGGCGTGTCGGCCCCTATTTCTCGGTGGAAACATTATATACGTCTTTAGCGATATATATCCTAGCCTAAGGCAATCCTAACATGTCGAAAGTATAATTTTACAACATTCCTGACGCGTCGGCCCCTATTTCTCCGTGGGAACATTATATAAGTCAATAACGTTATATATCCTAACCTAAGGCAACCTAACATCTCGGATGTAATATTTTACTACATTCCTGGCGCGCTGGCCCCTACTTCTCGGTGGGAACATTATATACGTCTATAACGCCATATATCCTAACCTAAGGCAACCTAACATGTCGAGCGTAATATTTTACAACATTCCTGGCTCGTCGGCACCTACTTCGAGGTGGGAACTTTATATACGTCTATAACGTTATATATCCTAGCATAAGGCATCCTTACATGTCGAATGTAATATTTTACAATATTCCTGGCTCGTCGGCCCCTACTCCTCGGTGGGAACATTATATACACCTATAACGCGATATATCCGAGCCTAAGGCAACCTAACACCTCGGATGTAATGTTTTACAACATTCCTGGCGTGTCGGCCCCTATTTGTCGGTGGGAACATTATATACGTCTTTAAAGATATATATCCTAGCCTAAGGCAATCCTAACATCTCGGATGTAATATTTTACAATATTCCTGGCTCGTCGGCCCCCTTCTTCTCGGTGGGAACATTATATACGTCTATAACGCTATATATCCTCACCTAAGGCAACCTAACATCTCGGATGTAATATTTAACTACATTCCTGGCACGTCGGCCCCTACTTCTCGGTGGGAACATTATATACGTCTATAACGTTATATATCCTAGCCTAAGGCAATCCTAACATCTCGGATGACACATTTTACAACATTCCTGGCTCGTCGGCACCTACTTCGAGGTGGGAACTTTATATACGTCTATAACGTTATATATCCTAGCATAAGGCATCCTTACATGTCGAATATAATATTTTACATTATTCCTGGCGCGTCGGCAACTACTTCTCGGTGGGAACTGTTTTATACGTCTATAACGTTATATATCCTAACCTAAGACAACTTAACATGTCGAGCGTAATATTTTACAACATTCCTGGCTCGTCGGCACCTACTTCGAGGTGGGAACTTTATATACGTCTATAACGTTATATATCCTAGCATAAGGCATCCTTACATGTCGAATGTAATATTTTACAATATTCCTGGCTCGTCGGCCCCTACTCCTCGGTGGGAACATTATATACGCCTATAACGCTATATATCCGAGCCTAAGGCAACCTAACACCTCGGATGTAATGTTTTACAACATTCCTGGCGTGTCGGCCCCTATTTCTCGGTGGGAACATTATATACGTCTTTAAAGATATATATCCTAGCCTAAGGCAACCTAACATCTCGGATGTAATATTTTACTACATTCGTGGCGCACCGGCCCCTACTTCTCGGTGGGAACATTATATACATCTATAACGTTATATATCCTAGCCTAAGGCAATCCTAACATCTCGGATGTAATGTTTTACAACATTCCTGGCGTGTCGGCCCCTATTTCTCGGTGGGAATATTATATACGTCTTTAACGCTATATGTCCTAGCCTGAGACAACCTAACATGTCGAATGTAATATTTTACAATATTCCTGGCGCGTCGGCAACTACTTCTCGGTGGGAACAGTATATACGTCTATAACGTTATATATCCTAACCTAAGGCATCTTAACATGTCGGATGTAATATTTTACAACATACCTGGCGCGTCGGCACCTCCTTCTCGGTGGGAACATTTTGAGCGTCTATAACGTTATATATCCTAACCTAAGGGAACCTAACACTTCGGATGTAATGTTTTACAACATTCCTGGCGTGTCGGCCCCTATTTCTCGGTGGGAACATTATATATGTCTGTAACGCTATATGTCCTAGCCTGAGACAACCTAACATGTCGAATATAATATTTTACATTATTCCTGGCGCGTCGGCAACTACTTCTCGGTGGGAACTGTATATACGTCTATAACGTTATATATCCTAACCTAAGACAACTTAACATGTCGAGCGTAATATTTTACAATATTCCTGGCTCGTCGGCCCCTACTCCTCGGTGGGAGCATTATATACGCCTATAACGCTATATATCCGAGCCTAAGGCAACCTAACACCTCGGATGTAATGTTTTACAACATTCCTGGCGTGTCGGCCCCTATTTCTCGGTGGGAACATTATATACGTCTTTAAAGATATATATCCTAGCCTAAGGCAACCTAACATCTCGGATGTAATATTTTACTACATTCGTGGCGCACCGGCCCCTACTTCTCGGTGGGAACATTATATACATCTATAACGTTATATATCCTAGCCTAAGGCAATCCTAACATCTCGGATGTAATATTTTACAACATTTCTGGCGCGTCGGCACCTACTTCTCGGTGGGAACATTATATATGTCTGTAACGCTATATGTCCTAGCCTGAGACAACCTAACATGTCGAATATAATATTTTACATTATTCCTGGCGCGTCGGCAACTACTTCTCGGTGGGAACTGTATATACGTCTATAACGTTATATATCCTAACCTAAGGCAACTTAACATGTCGGATGTAATATTTTACAACATACCTGGCGCGTCGGCACCTCCTTCTCGGTGGGAACATTATGAGCGTCTATAACGTTATATATCCTAACCTAAGGGAACCTAACACTTCGGATGTAATGTTTTACAACATTCCTGGCGTGTCGGCCCCTATTTCTCGGTGGGAACATTATATATGTCTGTAACGCTATATGTCCTAGCCTGAGACAACCTAACATGTCGAATATAATATTTTACATTATTCCTGGCGCGTCGGCCACTACTTCTCGGTGGGAACTGTATATACGTCTATAACGTTATATATCCTAACCTAAGACAACTTAACATGTCGAGCGTAATATTTTACAACATTCCTGGCTCGTCGGCCCCTACTCATCGGTGGGAACATTATATACGCCTATAACGCTATATATCCGAGCCTAAGGCAACCTAACACCTCGGATGTAATGTTTTACAACATTCCTGGCGTGTCGGCCCCTATTTCTCGGTGGGAACATTATATACGTCTTTAACGATATATATCCTAGCCTAAGGCAATCCTAACATGTCGAAAGTATAATTTTACAACATTTTTGACGCGTCGGCCCCTATTTCTCCGTGGGAACATTATATAAGTCAATAACGTTATATATCCTAACCAAAGGCAACCTGACATCTCGGATGTAATATTTTACTACATTCCTGGCGCGCTGGCCCCTACTTCTCGGTGGGAACATTATATACGTCTATAACGCCATATATCCTAACCTAAGGCAACCTATCATCTCGGATGTAATATTTTACTACATTCCTGGCACGTCGGTCCCTACTTCTCGGTGGGGACATTATATACGTCTATAACGTTATATATCCTAACCTAAGGCAATCCTAACATCTCGGATGTAATATTTTACTACATTCGTGGCGCGCCGACCGCTATTTCTCGATGGGAACATTATACACGTCTATATCGCTATATATCCTAGCCTAAGGCAACCTAACATGTCGAGCGTAATATTTTACAACATTCCTGGCTCGTCGGCACCTACTTCTCGGTGGGAACTTTATATACGTCTATAACGTTATATATCCTAGCATAAGGCATCCTTACATGTCGAATGTAATATTTTACAATATTCCTGGCGCGTCGGCAACTACTTCTCGGTGGGAACAGTATATCCGTCTATAACGTTATATATCCTAACCTAAGGCAACTTAACATGTCGAATGTAATGTTTCACCACATTCCTGGCTCGTCGGCACCTACTTCGAGGTGGGAACTTTATATACGTCTATAACGCTATATATCCTAGCATAAGGCATCCTTACATGTCGAATGTAATATTTTACAATATTCCTGGCTCGTCGGTCCCTACTCCTCGGTGGGAACATTATATACGCCTATAACGCTATATATCCGAGCCTAAGGCAACCTAACACCTCGGATGTAATGTTTTACAACATTCCTGGCGTGTCGGCACCTATTTCTCGGTGGGAACATTATATATGTCTTTAACGATATATATCCTAGCCTAAGGCAATCCTAACATGTCGAAAGTATAATTTTACAACATTCCTGACGCGTCGGCCCCTATTTCTCCGTGGGAACATTATATAAGTCAATAACGTTATATATCCTAACCTAAGGCAACCTAACATCTCGGATGTAATATTTTACTACATTCCTGGCGCGCTGGCCCCTACTTCTCGGTGGGAACATTATATACGTCTATAACGCCATATATCCTAACTTAAGGCAACCTAACATCTCGGATGTAATATTTTACAACATTCCTGGCGCGTCGGCACCTCCTTCTCGGTGGGAACATTATGTACGTCTATAACGTTATATATCCTAACCTAAGGAAACCTAACATCTCGGATGTAATATTTTACTACATTCCTGGCACGTCGGCCCCTACTTCTCGGTGGGAACATTATATACGTCTATAACGCTATATATCCTAGCCTAAGGCAAACTAACATGTCGAATGTAATATTTTACAACATTCCCGTCACTTGGGCCCCTACTTCTCGGTGGGAACATTATATACGCCTATAACGTTATATATTCTAGCCTAAGGCAAACTAACATGTCGAATGTAATATTTTACAACATTCCCGTCACTTGGGCCCCTACTTCTCGGTGGGATCATTATATACGCCTATAACGTTATATATTCTAGTCTAAGGCAACCTAACATCTCGGATGTAATATTTTACTACATTCGTGGCGCACCGGCCCCTACTTCTCGGTGGGAACATTATATGCGTCTATAACGTTATATATCCTAACCAAAGGCAACCTGACATCTCGGATGTAATATTTTACTACATTCCTGGCGCGCTGGCCCCTACTTCTCGGTGGGAACATTATATACGTCTATAACGCCATATATCCTAACCTAAGGCAACCTATCATCTCGGATGTAATATTTTACTACATTCCTGGCACGTCGGTCCCTACTTCTCGGTGGGGACATTATATACGTCTATAACGTTATATATCCTAACCTAAGGCAATCCTAACATCTCGGATGTAATATTTTACTACATTCGTGGCGCGCCGACCGCTATTTCTCGATGGGAACATTATACACGTCTATATCGCTATATATCCTAGCCTAAGGCAACCTAACATGTCGAGCGTAATATTTTACAACATTCCTGGCTCGTCGGCACCTACTTCTCGGTGGGAACTTTATATACGTCTATAACGTTATATATCCTAGCATAAGGCATCCTTACATGTCGAGCGTAATATTTTACAATATTCCTGGCTCGTCGGCCCCTACTTCTCGGTGGGAACATTATATACGTCTATAACGTTATATATCCTAACCTAAGGGAACCTAACACCGCGGACGTAGTGTTTTACAACATTCCTGGCTCGTCGGCACCTACTTCGAGGTGGGAACTTTATATACGTCTATAACGCTATATATCCTAGCATAAGGCATCCTTACATGTCGAATGTAATATTTTACAATATTCCTGGCTCGTCGGTCCCTACTCCTCGGTGGGAACATTATATACGCCTATAACGCTATATATCCGAGCCTAAGGCAACCTAACACCTCGGATGTAATGTTTTACAACATTCCTGGCGTGTCGGCACCTATTTCTCGGTGGGAACATTATATATGTCTTTAACGATATATATCCTAGCCTAAGGCAATCCTAACATGTCGAAAGTATAATTTTACAACATTCCTGACGCGTCGGCACCTATTTCTCCGTGGGAACATTATATAAGTCAATAACGTTATATATCCTAACCTAAGGCAACCTAACATCTCGGATGTAATATTTTACTACATTCCTGGCCCGCCGGCCCCTACTTCTCGGTGGGAACATTATATACGTCTATAACGCTATATATCCTAGCCTAAGGCAAACTAACATGTCGAATGTAATATTTTACAACATTCCCGTCACTTGGGCCCCTACTTCTCGGTGGGAACATTATATACGCCTATAACGTTATATATTCTAGCCTAAGGCAAACTAACATGTCGAATGTAATATTTTACAACATTCCCGTCACTTGGGCCCCTACTTCTCGGTGGGATCATTATATACGCCTATAACGTTATATATTCTAGTCTAAGGCAACCTAACATCTCGGATGTAATATTTTACTACATTCGTGGCGCACCGGCCCCTACTTCTCGGTGGGAACATTATATGCGTCTATAACGTTATATATCCTAACCTAAGGGAACCTTACACCTCGGATGTAATGTTTTACAACATTCCTGGCGTGTCGGCCCCTATTTCTCGGTGGGAATATTATATACGTCTTTAACGCTATATGTCCTAGCCTGAGACAACCTAACATGTCGAATGTAATATTTTACAATATTCCTGGCGCGTCGGCAACTACTTCTCGGTGGGAACAGTATATACGTCTATAACGTTATATATCCTAACCTAAGGCAACTTAACATGTCGGATGTAATATTTTACAACATACCTGGCGCGTCGGCACCTCCTTCTCGGTGGGAACATTATGAGCGTCTATAACGTTATATATCCTAACCTAAGGGAACCTAACACTTCGGATGTAATGTTTTACAACATTCCTGGCGTGTCGGCCCCTATTTCTCGGTGGGAACATTATATATGTCTGTAACGCTATATGTCCTAGCCTGAGACAACCTAACATGTCGAATATAATATTTTACATTATTCCTGGCGCGTCGGCAACTACTTCTCGGTGGGAACTGTATATACGTCTATAACGTTATATATCCTAACCTAAGACAACTTAACATGTCGAGCGTAATATTTTACAATATTCCTGGCTCGTCGCTCCCTACTCCTCGGTGGGAACATTATATACGCCTATAACGCTATATATCCGAGCCTAAGGCAACCTAACACCTCGGATGTAATGTTTTACAACATTCCTGGCGTGTCGGCACCTATTTCTCGGTGGGAACATTATATATGTCTTTAACGATATATATCCTAGCCTAAGGCAATCCTAACATGTCGAAAGTATAATTTTACAACATTCCTGACGCGTCGGCACCTATTTCTCCGTGGGAACATTATATAAGTCAATAACGTTATATATCCTAACCTAAGGCAACCTAACATCTCGGATGTAATATTTTACTACATTCCTGGCGCGCTGGCCCCTACTTCTCGGTGGGAACATTATATACGTCTATAACGCTATATATCCTAACCTAAGGCAACCTAACATCTCGGATGCAATATTTTACTACATTCCTGGCACGTCGGCACCTACTTCGAGGTGGGAACTTTATATACGTCTATAACGTTATATATCCTAGCATAAGGCATCCTTACATGTCGAGCGTAATATTTTACAATATTCCTGGCTCGTCGGCCCCTACTTCTCGGTGGGAACATTATATACGTCTATAACGTTATATATCCTAACCTAAGGGAACCTAACACCGCGGACGTAGTGTTTTACAACATTCCTGGCGTGTCGGCCCCTATTTCTCGGTGGGTTATTATATACGTCTTTAACGCTATATGTCCTAGCCTGAGACAACCTAACATGTCGAATGTAATATTTTACAATATTCCTGGCGCGTCGGCAACTACTTCTCGGTGGGAACAGTATATACGTCTATAACGTTATATATCCTAACCTAAGGCAACTTAACATGTCGGATATAATATTTTACTACATTCCTGGCGCGCTGGCCCCTACTTCTCGGTGGGAACATTATATACGTCTATAACGCTATATATCCTAACCTAAGGCAACCTAACATCTCGGAAGCAATATTTTACTACATTCCTGGCACGTCGGCCCCTACTTCTCGGTGGGAACATTATATACGTCTATAACGCTATATATCCTAGCCTAAGGCAAACTAACATGTCGAATGTAATATTTTACAACATTCCCGTCACTTCGGCCCCTACTTCTCGGTGGGAATATTATATACGTCTTTAACGCTATATGTCCTAGCCTGAGACAACCTAACATGTCGAACGTAATATTTTACAATATTCCTGGCGCATCGGCAACTACTTCTCGGTGGGAACGTCATATACGTCTATAACGTTGTATATCCTAACCTAAGGCAACCTAACATCTCGGATGTAATATTTTACAACATTCCTGGCGCGTCGGCACCTCCTTCTCGGTGGGAACATTATGTACGTCTATAACGTTATATATCTTAGCCTAAGGCAATCCTAACACCTCGGATGAAATATTTTACAACATTCCTGGCGTGCCGGCACCTATCTCTCAGTGGGAACATTATATACGTCTATATCGCTATATATACTAGCCTAAGGCAACCTAACATGTCGAGTGTAATATTTTACATCATTCCTGGCGCGCCGGCCCCTGCTTCTCGGTGGGAACATTATATACGTCTATAACGCTATATATCCTAGCCTAAGGCAAACTAACATGTCGAATGTAATATTTTACAACATTCCCGTCACTTCGACCCCTACTTCTCGGTGGGAACATTATATACGTCTATAACGTTATATATCCTAGCCTAAGGCAATCCTAACATCTCGGATGTAATATTTTACAACATTCCTGGCGCGCCGGCACCTATTTCTCAGTGGGAACATTATATACGTATATATCGCTATATATACTAGCCTAAGGCAATCCTAACATGTCGAAAGTATAATTTTACAACATTCCTGACACGTCGGCCCCTATTTCTCCGTGGGAACATTATATAAGTCAATAACGTTATATATCCTAACCTAAGGCAACCTAACATCTCGGATGTAATATTTTACTACATTCCTGGCGCGCTGGCCCCTACTTCTCGGTGGGAACATTATATACGTCTATAACGCCATATATCCTAACCTAAGGCAACCTAACATCTCGGATGTAATATTTTACTACATTCCTGGCACGTCGGCTCCTACTTCTCGGTGGGAACATTATATACGTCTATAACGCTATATATCCTAACCTAAGGCAACCTAACATCTCGGATGTAATATTTTACTACATTCTTGGCACGTCGGCCCCTACTTCTCGGTGGGAACATTATATACGTCTATAACGTTATATATCCTAACCTAAGGGAACCTAACACCGCGGACGTAATGTTTTACAACATTCCTGGCATGTCGGCCCCTATTTCTCGGTGGTAATATTATATACGTCTTTAACGCTATATGTCCTAGCCTGAGACAACCTAACATGTCGAATGTAATATTTTACAATATTCCTGGCGCGTCGGCAACTACTTCTCGGTGGGAACAGTATATACGTCTATAACGTTATATATCCTAACCTAAGGCAACTCAACATGTCGGATGTAATATTTTACAACATACCTGGCGCGTCGGCACCTCCTTCTCGGTGGGAACATTATGAGCGTCTATAACGTTATATACCCTAACCTAAGGGAACCTAACACTTCGGATGTAATGTTTTACAACATTCCTGGCGTGTCGGCCCCTATTTCTCGGTGGGAACATTATATATGTCTGTAACGCTATATGTCCTAGCCTGAGACAACCTAACATGTCGAATATTATATTTTACATTATTCCTGGCGCGTCGGCAACTACTTCTCGGTGGGAACTGTATATACGTCTATAACGTTATATATCCTAACCTAAGACAGCTTAACATATCGAGCGTAATATTTTACAACATTCCTGGTTCGTCGGCCCCTACTTCTCGGTGGGAACATTATATACGTCTATAACGTTATATATCTTAGCCTAAGGCAATCCTAACACCTCGGATGTAATATTTTACAACATTCCTGGCGCGCCGGCACCTATTTCTCAGTGGGAACATTATATACGTCTATATCGCTATATATCCTAGCCTAAGGCAACCTAACATGTCGAGCGTAATATTTTACAACATTCCTGGCTCGTCGGCACCTACTTCGAGGTGGGAACTTTATATACGTCTATAACGTTATATATCCTAGCATAAGGCATCCTTACATGTCGCATGTAATATTTTACAATATTCCTGGCTCGTCGGCCCCTACTCCTCGGTGGGAGCATTATATACGCCTATAACGCTATATATCCGAGCCTAAGGCAACCTAACACCTCGGATGTAATGTTTTACAACATTCCTGGCGTGTCGGCCCCTATTTCTCGGTGGGAACATTATATACGTCTTTAAAGATATATATCCTAGCCTAAGGCAACCTAACATCTCGGATGTAATATTTTACTACATTCGTGGCGCACCGGCCCCTACTTCTCGGTGGGAACATTATATACATCTATAACGTTATATATCCTAGCCTAAGGCAATCCTAACATCTCGGATGTAATATTTTACAACATTCCTGGCGCGTCGGCACCTACTTCTCGGTGGGAACATTATATATGTCTGTAACGCTATATGTCCTAGCCTGAGACAACCTAACATGTCGAATATAATATTTTACATTATTCCTGGCGCGTCGGCAACTACTTCTCGGTGGGAACTGTATATACGTCTATAACGTTATATATCCTAACCTAAGGCAACTTAACATGTCGGATGTAATATTTTACAACATACCTGGCGCGTCGGCACCTCCTTCTCGGTGGGAACATTATGAGCGTCTATAACGTTATATATCCTAACCTAAGGGAACCTAACACTTCGGATGTAATGTTTTACAACATTCCTGGCGTGTCGGCCCCTATTTCTCGGTGGGAACATTATATATGTCTGTAACGCTATATGTCCTAGCCTGAGACAACCTAACATGTCGAATATAATATTTTACATTATTCCTGGCGCGTCGGCCACTACTTCTCGGTGGGAACTGTATATACGTCTATAACGTTATATATCCTAACCTAAGACAACTTAACATGTCGAGCGTAATATTTTACAACATTCCTGGCTCGTCGGCCCCTACTCATCGGTGGGAACATTATATACGCCTATAACGCTATATATCCGAGCCTAAGGCAACCTAACACCTCGGATGTAATGTTTTACAACATTCCTGGCGTGTCGGCCCCTATTTCTTGGTGGGAACATTATATACGTCTTTAACGATATATATCCTAGCCTAAGGCAATCCTAACATGTCGAAAGTATAATTTTACAACATTTTTGACGCGTCGGCCCCTATTTCTCCGTGGGAACATTATATAAGTCAATAACGTTATATATCCTAACCAAAGGCAACCTGACATCTCGGATGTAATATTTTACTACATTCCTGGCGCGCTGGCCCCTACTTCTCGGTGGGAACATTATATACGTCTATAACGCCATATATCCTAACCTAAGGCAACCTATCATCTCGGATGTAATATTTTACTACATTCCTGGCACGTCGGTCCCTACTTCTCGGTGGGGACATTATATACGTCTATAACGTTATATATCCTAACCTAAGGCAATCCTAACATCTCGGATGTAATATTTTACTACATTCGTGGCGCGCCGACCGCTATTTCTCGATGGGAACATTATACACGTCTATATCGCTATATATCCTAGCCTAAGGCAACCTAACATGTCGAGCGTAATATTTTACAACATTCCTGGCTCGTCGGCACCTACTTCTCGGTGGGAACTTTATATACGTCTATAACGTTATATATCCTAGCATAAGGCATCCTTACATGTCGAATGTAATATTTTACAATATTCCTGGCGCGTCGGCAACTACTTCTCGGTGGGAACAGTATATCCGTCTATAACGTTATATATCCTAACCTAAGGCAACTTAACATGTCGAATGTAATGTTTCACCACATTCCTGGCTCGTCGGCACCTACTTCGAGGTGGGAACATTATATACGTCTATAACGCTATATATCCTAGCATAAGGCATCCTTACATGTCGAATGTAATATTTTACAATATTCCTGGCTCGTCGGTCCCTACTCCTCGGTGGGAACATTATATACGCCTATAACGCTATATGTCCGAGCCTAAGGCAACCTAACACCTCGGATGTAATGTTTTACAACATTCCTGGCGTGTCGGCACCTATTTCTCGGTGGGAACATTATATATGTCTTTAACGATATATATCCTAGCCTAAGGCAATCCTAACATGTCAAAAGTATAATTTTACAACATTCCTGACGCGTCGGCACCTATTTCTCCGTGGGAACATTATATAAGTCAATAACGTTATATATCCTAACCTAAGGCAACCTAACATCTCGGATGTAATATTTTACTACATTCCTGGCGCGCTGGCCCCTGCTTCTCGGTGGGAACATTATATACGTCTATAACGTTATATATCCTAACCTAAGGGAACCTAACACCGCGGACGTAGTGTTTTACAACATTCCTGGCGTGTCGGCCCCTATTTCTCGGTGGGAATATTATATACGTCTTTAACGCTATATGTCCTAGCCTGAGACAACCTAACATGTCGAATGTAATATTTTACAATATTCCTGGCGCGTCGGCAACTACTTCTCGGTGGGAACAGTATATACGTCTATAACGTTATATATCCTAACCTAAGGCAACTTAACATGTCGGATATAATATTTTACAACATACCTGGCGCGTCGGCACCTCCTTCTCGGTGGGAACATTATGAGCGTCTATAACGTTATATATCCTAACCTAAGGGAACCTATCACTTCGGATGTAATGTTTTACAACATTCCTGGCACGTCGGCCCCTACTTCTCGGTGGGAACATTATATACGCCTATAACGCTATATATCCTAGCCTAAGGCAAACTAACATGTCGAATGTAATATTTTACAACATTCCCGTCACTTCGGCCCCTACTTCTCGGTGGGAATATTATATACGTCTTTAACGCTATATGTCCTAGCCTGAGACAACCTAACATGTCGAACGTAATATTTTACAATATTCCAGGCGCATCGGCAACTACTTCTCGGTGGGAACGTCATATACGTCTATAACGTTGTATATCCTAACCTAACGCAACCTAACATCTCGGATGTAATATTTTACAACATTCCTGGCGCGCCGGCACCTATTTCTCAGTGGGAACATTATATACGTATATATCGCTATATATACTAGCCTAAGGCAATCCTAACATGTCGAAAGTATAATTTTACAACATTCCTGACGCGTCGGCCCCTATTTCTCCGTGGGAACATTATATAAGTCAATAACGTTATATATCCTAACCTAAGGCAACCTAACATCTCGGATGTAATATTTTACTACATTCCTGGCGCGCTGGCCCCTACTTCTCGGTGGGAACATTATATACGTCTATAACGCCATATATCCTAACCTAAGGCAACCTAACATCTCGGATGTAATATTTTACTACATTCCTGGCACGTCGGCTCCTACTTCTCGGTGGGAACATTATATACGTCTATAACGCTATATATCCTAACCTAAGGCAACCTAACACCTCGGATGTAATATTTTACTACATTCTTGGCACGTCGGCCCCTACTTCTCGGTGGGAACATTATATACGTCTATAACGTTATATATCCTAACCTAAGGGAACCTAACACCGCGGACGTAATGTTTTACAACATTCCTGGCATGTCGGCCCCTATTTCTCGGTGGGAATATTATATACGTCTTTAACGCTATATGTCCTAGCCTGAGACAACCTAACATGTCGAATGTAATATTTTACAATATTCCTGGCGCGTCGGCAACTACTTCTCGGTGGGAACGTCATATACGTCTATAACGTTATATATCCTAACCTAAGGCAGCCTAACACCTCGGATGTAATGTTATACAACATTCCTGGCGCGTCGGCCCCTATTTCTCGGTGGGAACATTATATATGTCTATAACGCCATATGTCCTAGCCTGAGACAACCTAACATGTCGAATATAATATTTTACAATATTCCTGGGCGGTCGGCAACTACTTCTCGGTGGGAACTGTATATACGTCTATAACGTTATATATCCTAACCTAAGACAACTTAACATGTCGAATGTAACATTTTACCACATTCCTGGCTCGTTGGCCCCTACCTCTCGGTGGGAACATTATATACGTCTATAACGTTATATATTCTAACCTAAGGGAACCTAACATCTCAGATGTAATATTTTACAACATTCCCGTCACTTCGGCCCCTAGTTCTCGGTGGGAACATTATATACGTCTATAACGTTATATATCTTAGCCTAAGGCAATGCTAACATCTCGGATGTAATATTTTACAACATTCCTGGCGCGCCGGCACCTATTTCTCGGTGGGAACATTATATACGTCTATAACTTTACATATCCTAGCCTAAGGCAACCTAACATCTCGGATGTAATATTTTACAACATTCCTGGCGCGTCGGCACCTCCTTCTCGGTGGGAACATTATGTACGTCTATAACGTTATATATCCTAACCTAAGGAAACCTAACATCTCGGATGTAATATTTTACTACATTCCTGGCACGTTGGCCCCTACTTCTCGGTGGGAACATTATATACGTCTATAACGCTATATATCCTAGTCTAAGGCAAACTAACATGTCGAATGTAATATTTTACAACATTCCCGTCACTTGGGCCCCTACTTCTCGGTGGGAACATTATATACGCCTATAACGTTATATATTCTAGTCTAAGGCAACCTAACATCTCGGATGTAATATTTTACTACATTCGTGGCGCACCGGCTCCTACTTCTAGGTGGGAACATTATATGCGTCTATAACGTTATATATCCTAACCTAAGGGAACCTTACACCACGGATGTAATGTTTTACAACATTCCTGGCGTGTCGGCCCCTATTTCTCGGTGGGAACATTATATATGTCTGTAACGCTATATGTCCTAGCCTGAGACAACCTAACATGTCGAATATAATATTTTACATTATTCCTGGCGCGTCGGCAACTACTTCTCGGTGGGAACTGTATATACGTCTATAACGTTATATATCCTAACCTAAGACAACTTAACATGTCGAGCGTAATATTTCACAACATTCCTGGCTCGTCGGCCCCTACTCCTAGGTGGGAACATTATATACGCCTATAACGCTATATATCCGAGCCTAAGGCAACCTAACACCTCGGATGTAATGTTTTACAACATTCCTGGCGTGTCGGCCCCTATTTCTCGGTGGGAACATTATATATGTCTTTAACGATATATATCCTAGCCTAGGGCAATCCTAACATGTCGAAAGTATAATTTTACAACATTCCTGACGCGTCGGCACCTATTTCTCCGTGGGAACATTATATAAGTCAATAACGTTATATATCCAAACCTAAGGCAACCTAACATATCGGATGTAATATTTTACCACATTCCTGGCGCGCTGGCCCCTACTTCTCGGTGGGAACATTATATACGTCTATACCGCTATATATCCTAACCTAAGGCAACCTAACATCTCGGATGTAATATTTTACTACATTCCCGGCACGTCGGCCCCTACTTCTCGGTGGGAACATTATATACGTCTATAACGCTATATATCCTAGCCTAAGACAAACTAACATGTCGAATGTAATATTTTACAACATTCCCGTCACTTCGGCCCCTACTTCTCGGTGGGAATATTATATACGTCTTTAACGCTATATGTCCTAGCCTGAGACAACCTAACATGTCGAATGTAATATTTTACAATATTACTGGCGCGTCGGCAACTACTTCTCGGTGGGAACGTCATATACGTCTATAACGTTATATATCCTAACCTAAGGCAACTTAACATGTGGAATGTAATGTTTCACCACATTCCTGGCTCGTTGGCGCCTACTTCTCGGTGGGAACATTATATACGTCTATAACATTATATATCTTAGCCTAAGGCAATCCTAACAACTCGGATGTAATATTTTACAACATTCCTGGCGCGCCGGCACCTATTTCTCAGTGGGAACATTATATACGTCTATATCGCTATATATCCTAGCCTAAGGCAACCTAACATGTCGATCGTAATATTTCACAACATTCCTGGCTCGTCGGCACCTACTTCGAGGTGGGAACTTTATATACGTCTATAACGTTATATATCCTAGCATAAGGCATTCTTACATGTCGAATGTAATATTTTCCAATATTCCTGGCTCGTCGGCCCCTACTCCTCGGTGGGAACATTATATACGCCTATAACGCTATATATCCGAGCCTAAGGCAACCTAACACCTCGGATGTAATGTTTTACAACATTCCTGGCGTGTCGGCCCCTATTTCTCGGTGGGAACATTATATACGTCTTTAACGATATATATCCTAGCCTAAGGCAATCCTAACATCTCGGATGTAATATTTTACAATATTCCTGTCTCGTCGGCCCCTACTTCTCGGTGGGAACATTATATACGTCTATAACGCTATATATCCTAACCTAAGGCAACCTAACATGTCGAATGTAATAGTTTACAATATTCCTGGCGCGTCGGCAACTACTTCTCGGTGGGAACAGTATATACGTCTATAACGCTATATATCCTAACCTAAGGCAACTTAACATGTCGGATATAATATTTTACAACATACCTGGCGCGTCGGCACCTCCTTCTCGGTGGGAACATTATGAGCGTCTATAACGTTATATATCCTAACCTAAGGCAACCTAACATCTCGGATGTAATATTTTACCACATTCCTGGCGCGCTGGCCCCTACTTCTCGGTGGGAACATTATATACGTCTATACCGCTATATATCCTAACCTAAGGCAACCTAACATCTCGGATGTAATATTTTACTACATTCCTGGCACGTCGGCCCCTACTTCTCGGTGGGAACATTATATACGCCTATAACGTTATATATTCTAGTCTAAGGCAACCTAACATCTCGGATGTAATATTGTACTACATTCGTGGCGCACCGGCCCCTACTTCTCGGTGGGAACATTATATACGTCTATATCGTTATATATCCTAGCCTAAGGCAATCCTAACATCTCGGATGTAATATTTTACAACATTCCTGGCGCGTCGGCACCTACTTCTCGGTGGGAACATTAAATATGTCTATAACGTTATATATCCTAACCTAAGGGAACCTAACACCTCGGATGTAATGTTTTACAACATTCCTGGCGTGTCGGCCCCTATTTCTCGGTGGGAATATTATATACGTCTTTAACGCTATATGTCCTAGCCTGAGACAACCTAACATGTCGAATGTAATAGTTTACAATATTCCTGGCGCGTCGGCACCTACTCCTCGGTGGGAACATTATATACGCCTATAACGCTATATATCCGAGCCTAGGGCAACCTAACACCTCGGATGTAATGTTTTACAACATTCCTGGCGTGTCGGCCCCTATTTCTCGGTGGGAACATTAAATACGTCTTTAACGATATATATCCTAGCCTAAGGCAATCCTAACATCTCGGATGTAATATTTTACAATATTCCTGTCTCGTCGGCCCCTACTTCTCGGTGGGAACATTATATACGTCTATAACGCTATATATCCTAACCTAAGGCAACCTAACATCTCGGATGTAATATTTAACTACATTCCTGGCACGTCGGCCCCTACTTCTCGGTGGGAACATTATATACGCCTATAACGTTATATATTCTAGTCTAAGGCAACCTAACATCTCGGATGTAATATTGTACTACATTCGTGGCGCACCGGCCCCTACTTCTCGGTGGGAACATTATATACGTCTATAACGTTATATATCCTAGCCTAAGGCAATCCTAACATCTCGGATGTAATATTTTACAACATTCCAGGCGCGTCGGCACCTACTTCTCGGTGGGAACATTAAATACGTCTATAACGTTATATATCCTAACCTAAGGGAACCTAACAGCACGGATGTAGTGTTTTACAACATTCCTGGCGTGTCGGCCCCTATTTCTCGGTGGGAATATTATATACGTCTTTAACGCTATATGTCCTAGCCTGAGACAACCTAACATGTCGAATGTAATATTTTACAATATTCCTGGCGCGTCGGCAACTACTTCTCGGTGGGAACAGTATATACGTCTATAACGTTATATATCCTAACCTAAGGCAACTTAACATGTCGGATGAAATATTTTACAACATACCTGGCGCGTCGGCACCTCCTTCTCGGTGGGAACATTATGAGCGTCTATAACGTTATATACCCTAACCTAAGGGAACCTAACACTTCGGATGTAATGTTTTACAACATTCCTGGCGTGTCGGCCCCTATTTCTCGGTGGGAACATTATATATGTCTGTAACGCTATATGTCCTAGCCTGAGACAACCTAACATGTCGAATATAATATTTTACATTATTCCTGGCGCGTCGGCAACTACTTCTCGGTGGGAACTGTATATACGTCTATAACGTTATATATCCTAACCTAAGACAACTTAACATGTCGAGCGTAATATTTCACAACATTCCTGGCTCGTCGGCCCCTACTCCTCGGTGGGAACATTATATACGCCTATAACGCTATATATCCGAGCCTAAGGCAACCTAACACCTCGGATGTAATGTTTTACAACATTCCTGGCGTGTCGGCCCCTATTTCTCGGTGGGAACATTATATATGTCTTTAACGATATATATCCTAGCCTAGGGCAATCCTAACATGTCGAAAGTATAATTTTACAACATTCCTGACGCGTCGGCCCCTATTTCTCCGTGGGAACATTATATAAGTCAATAACGTTATATATCCAAACCTAAGGCAACCTAACATATCGGAAGTAATATTTTACTACATTCCCGGCACGTCGGCCCCTACTTCTCGGTGGGAACATTATATACGTCTATAACGCTATATATCCTAGCCTAAGACAAACTAACATGTCGAATGTAATATTTTACAACATTCCCGTCACTTCGGCCCCTACTTCTCGGTGGGAATATTATATACGTCTTTAACGCTATATGTCCTAGCCTGAGACAACCTAACATGTCGAATGTAATATTTTACAATATTACTGGCGCGTCGGCAACTACTTCTCGGTGGGAACGTCATATACGTCTATAACGTTATATATCCTAACCTAAGGCAACTTAACATGTGGAATGTAATGTTTCACCACATTCCTGGCTCGTTGGCGCCTACTTCTCGGTGGGAACATTATATACGTCTATAGCATTATATATCTTAGCCTAAGGCAATCCTAACACCTCGGATGTAATATTTTACAACATTCCTGGCGCGCCGGCACCTATTTCTCAGTGGGAACATTATAAACGTCTATATCGCTATATATCCTAGCCTAAGGCAACCTAACATGTCGATCGTAATATTTCACAACATTCCTGGCTCGTCGGCACCTACTTCGAGGTGGGAACTTTATATACGTCTATAACGTTATATATCCTAGCATAAGGCATTCTTACATGTCGAATGTAATATTTTCCAATATTCCTGGCTCGTCGGCCCCTACTCCTCGGTGGGAACATTATATACGCCTATAACGCTATATATCCGGGCCTAAGGCAACCTAACACCTCGGATGTAATGTTTTACAACATTCCTGGCGTGTCGGCCCCTATTTCTCGGTGGGAACATTATATACGTCTTCAACGATATATATCCTAGCCTAAGGCAATCCTAACATCTCGGATGTAATATTTTACAATATTCCTGTCTCGTCGGCCCCTACTTCTCGGTGGGAACATTATATACGTCTATAACGCTATATATCCTAACCTAAGGCAACCTAACATGTCGAATGTAATAGTTTACAATATTCCTGGCGCGTCGGCAACTACTTCTCGGTGGGAACAGTATATACGTCTATAACGCTATATATCCTAACCTAAGGCAACTTAACATGTCGGATATAATATTTTACAACATACCTGGCGCGTCGGCACCTCCTTCTCGGTGGGAACATTATGAGCGTCCATAACGTTATATATCCTAACCTAAGGCAACCTAACATCTCGGATGTAATATTTTACCACATTCCTGGCGCGCTGGCCCCTACTTCTCGGTGGGAACATTATATACGTCTATACCGCTATATATCCTAACCTAAGGCAACCTAACATCTCGGATGTAATATTTTACTACATTCCTGGCACGTCGGCCCCTACTTCTCGGTGGGAACATTATATACGCCTATAACGTTATATATTCTAGTCTAAGGCAACCTAACATCTCGGATGTAATATTGTACTACATTCGTGGCGCACCGGCCCCTACTTCTCGGTGGGAACATTATATACGTCTATATCGTTATATATCCTAGCCTAAGGCAATCCTAGCATCTCGGATGTAATATTTTACAACATTCCTGGCGCGTCGGCACCTACTTCTCGGTGGGAACATTAAATACGTCTATAACGTTATATATCCTAACCTAAGGGAACCTAACACCTCGGATGTAATGTTTTACAACATTCCTGGCGTGTCGGCCCCTATTTCTCGGTGGGAATATTATATACGTCTTTAACGCTATATGTCCTAGCCTGAGACAACCTAACATGTCGAATGTAATAGTTTACAATATTCCTGGCGCGTCGGCCCCTACTCCTCGGTGGGAACATTATATACGCCTATAACGCTATATATCCGAGCCTAGGGCAACCTAACACCTCGGATGTAATGTTTTACAACATTCCTGGCGTGTCGGCCCCTATTTCTCGGTGGGAACATTAAATACGTCTTTAACGATATATATCCTAGCCTAAGGCAATCCTAACATCTCGGATGTAATATTTTACAATATTCCTGTCTCGTCGGCCCCTACTTCTCGGTGGGAACATTATATACGTCTATAACGCTATATATCCTAACCTAAGGCAACCTAACATCTCGGATGTAATATTTAACTACATTCCTGGCACGTCGGCCCCTACTTCTCGGTGGGAACATTATATACGCCTATAACGTTATATATTCTAGTCTAAGGCAACCTAACATCTCGGATGTAATATTGTACTACATTCGTGGCGCACCGGCCCCTACTTCTCGGTGGGAACATTATATACGTCTATAACGTTATATATCCTAGCCTAAGGCAATCCTAACATCTCGGATGTAATATTTTACAACATTCCAGGCGCGTCGGCACCTACTTCTCGGTGGGAACATTAAATACGTCTATAACGTTATATATCCTAACCTAAGGGAACCTAACACATCGGATGTAATGTTTTACAACATTCCTGGCGTGTCGGCCCCTACTTCTCGGTGGGAATATTATATACGTCTTTAACGCTATATGTCCTAGCCTGAGACAGCCTAACATGTTGAACGTAATATTTTACAATATTCCTGGCGCATCGGCAACTACTTCTCGGTGGGAACGTCATATACGTCTATAACGTTGTATATCCTAACCTAAGGCAACCTAACATCTCGGATGTAATATTTTACAACATTCCTGGCGCGTCGGCACCTCCTTCTCGGTGGGAACAGTATGTACGTCTATAACGTTATATATCTTACCCTAAGGCAATCCTAACACCTCGGAAGAAATATTTTACATCATTCCTGGCGCGCCGGCACCTATTTCTCAGAGGGAACATTATATACGTCTATATCGCTATATATACTAGCCTAAGGCAACCTAACATGTCGAGTGTAATATTTTACAGCATTCCTGGTGCGCCGGCCCCTACTTCTCGATGGGAACATTATATACGTCTATAACGCTATATATCCTAGCCTAAGGCAAACTAACATGTCGAATGTAATATTTTACAACATTCCCGTCACTTCGACCCCTACTTCTCGGTGGGAACATTATATACGTCTAGAACGTTATATATCCGAGCCTATGGCAACCTAACACCTCGGATGTAATGTTTTACAACATTCCTGGCGTGTCGGCCCCTATTTCTCGGCGGGAACATTATATACGTCTTTAACGATATATATCCTAGCCTAAGGCAATCCTAACATGTCGAATGTATAATTTTACAACATTCCCGTCACTTCGGCCCCTACTTCTCGGTGGGAACATTATATACGTCTATAACGTTATATATCCTAGTCTAAGGCAACCTAACATCTCGGATGTAATATTTTACTACATTCGTGTCGCACCGGCCCCTACTTCTCGGTGGGAACATTACATAAGTCTATAAAGTTATATATCCTAACCTAAGGCAACTTAACATGTCGGATGTAATATTTTACAACATTCCTGGCGCGTCGGCACCTCCTTCTCGGTGGGAACATTATGTACGTCTATAACGTTATATATCCTAACCTAAGGAAACCTAACATCTCGGATGTAATATTTAACTACATTCGTGGCGCACCGGCCCCTACTTCTCGGTGGGTACATTATATACGTCTATAACGTTATATATCCTAGCCTGAGACAACCTAACATGTCGAATGTAATATTTTACAATATTCCTGGCGCGTCGGCAACTACTTCTCGGTGGGAACAGTATATACGTCTATGACGTTATATATCCTAACCTAAGGCAACTTAACATGTCGGATGTAATATTTTACAACATTCCTGGCGCGTCGGCACCTCCTTCTCGGTGGGAACATTATGAGCGTCTATAACGTTATATATCCTAACCTAAGGCAACCTAACATCTCGGATGTAATATTTTACTACATTCCTGGCTCGTCGGCCCCTACTTCTCGGTGGGAACATTATATACGTCTATAACGTTACTTATCCTAGCCTAAGGCAACCTAACATCTCGGATGTTATATTTTACTACATTCCTGGCGCGCCGGCTCCTACTTCTCGGTGGGAACATTATATACGTCTATATCGCTATATATCATAACGTAAGGCAACCAAACATGTCGAGCGTAATATTTTACAACATTCCTGGCGCGTCGGCACCTCCTTCTCGGTGGGAACATTATATACGTCTATAACGTTATCTATCCTAACCTAAGGAAACCTAACATCTCGAATGTAATGTTATACAACATTCCTGGCGTGCCGGTCCCTATTTCTCGGTGGGAACATTATATATGTCTATAACGCTGTATGTCCTAGCATAAGGTAATCCTAACATCTCGGATGTAATATTTTAAAACATTCCTGGCGCGTCGGCACCTACTTCTCGGTGGGAACATTATGTACGTCTATATCGCTATATATCATAACGTAAGGCAACCTAACATGTCGAGCGTAATATTTTACAAGATTCCTGACTCGTCGGTCCCTACTCCTCGGTGGGAACATTATATACGCCTATAACGCTATATATCCGAGCCTAAGGCAACCTAACACCTCGGATGTAATGTTTTACAACATTCCTGGCGTGTCGGCCCCTATTTCTCGGTGGGAACATTATATACGTCTTTAACGATATATATCCTAGCCTAAGGCAATCCTAACATCTCGGATGTAATATTTTACAATATTCCTGTCTCGTCGGCCCCTACTTCTCGGTGGGAACATTATATACGTCTATAACGCTATATATCCTAACCTAAGGCAACTTAACATGTCGGATATAATATTTTACAACATACCTGGCGCGTCGGCACCTCCTTCTCGGTGGGAACATTTTTAGCGTCTATAACGTTATATATCCTAACCTAAGGGAACCTAACACTTCGGATGTAATGTTTTACAACATTCCTGGCGTGTCGGCCCCTATTTCTCGGTGGGAACATTATATACATCTTTAACGATATATATCCTAGCCTAAGGCAATCCTAACATGTCGAAAGTATAATTTTACAACATTTTTGACGCGTCGGCCCCTATTTCTCCGTGGGAACATTATATAAGTCAATAACGTTATATATCCTAACCTAAGGCAACCTAACATCTCGGATGTAATATTTTACTACATTCCTGGCGCGCTGGCCCCTACTTCTCGGTGGGAACATTATATACGTCTATAACTCCATATATCCTAACCTAAGGCAACCTAACATCTCGGATGTAATATTTTACTACATTCCTGGCACGTCGGCCCCTACTTCTCGGTGGGAACATTATATACGTCTATAACGCTATATATCCTAGCCTAAGGCAAACTAACATGTCGAATGTAATATTTTACAACATTCCCGTCACTTCGGCCCCTACTTCTCGGTGGGAATATTATATACGTCTTTAACGCTGTATGTCCTAGCCTGAGACAACCTAACATGTCGAACGTAATATTTTACAATATTCCTGGCGCGTCGGCAACTACTTCTCGGTGGGAACGTCATATACGTCTATAACGTTCTATATCCTAACCTAAGGCAACCTAACATCTCGGATGTAATATTTTACAACATTCCTGGCGCGTCGGCACCTCCTTCTCGGTGGGAACATTATGTACGTCTATAACGTTATATATCTTACCCTAAGGCAATCCTAACACCTCGGATGAAATATTTTACATCATTCCTGGCGCGCCGGCACCTATTTCTCAGAGGGAACATTATATACGTCTATATCGCTATATAAACTAGCCTAAGGCAACCTAACATGTCGAGTGTAATATTTTACAGCATTCCTGGCGCGCCGGCCCCTACTTCTCGGTGGAAACATTATATACGTCTATAACGCTATATATCCTAGCCTAAGGCAAACTAACATGTCGAATGTAATATTTTACAACATTCCCGTCACTTCGACCCCTACTTCTCGGTGGGAACATTATATACGTCTATAACGTTATATATCCTAGCCTAAGGCAATCCTAACATCTCGGATGTAATATTTTACAACATTCCTGGCGCGCCGGCACCTATTTCTCAGTGGGAACATTATATACGTCTATATCGCTATATATACTAGCCTAAGGCAACCTAACATGTCGAGTGTAATATTTTACAACATTCCTGGCGTGTCGGCCCCTATTTCTCGGTGGGAACATTATATACGTCTTTAACAATATATATCCTAGCCTAAGGCAACCTAACATCTCGGATGTAATATTTTACTACATTCGTGGCGCACCGGCCCCTACTTCTCGGTGGGAACATTATATACGTCTATAACGTTATATATCCTAGCCTAAGGCAATCCTAACATCTCGGATGTAATATTTTACAACATTCCTGGCGCGTCGGCACCTCCTTCTCGGTGGGAACATTATGTACGTCTATAACGTTATATATCCTAACCTAAGGAAACCTAACATCTAGGATGTAATATTTTACTACATTCCTGGCTCGTCGGCCCCTACTTCTCGGTGGGAACATTATATACGTCTATAGCGTTATATATCCTAGCCTAAGGTAATCCTAACATCTCGGATGTAATATTTTAAAACATTCCTGGCGCGTCGGCACCTACTTCTCGGTGGGAACATTATGTACGTCTATATCGCTATATATCATAACGTAAAGCAACCTAACATGTCGAGCGTAATATTTTACAAGATTCCTGACTCGTCGGTCCCTACTTCTCGGTGGGAACATTATATACGTCTATAACGCTATATATCCTAGCCTAAGGCAACCTAACACCTCGGATGTAATGTTTTACAACATTCCTGGCGTGTCGGCCCCTGTTTCTCGGTGGGAACATTATATACGTCTTTAACGATATATATCCTAGCCTAAGTCAATCCTAACATGTCGAATGTATCATTTTACAACATTCCCGTCACTTCGGCCCCTAGTTCTCGGTGGGAACATTATATACGTCTATAACGTTATATATCTTAGCCTAAGGCAATGCTAACATCTCGGATGTAATATTTTACAACATTCCCATCACTTGGGCCCCTACTTCTCGGTGGGAACATTATATACGCCTATAACGTTATATATTCTAGTCTAAGGCAACCTAACATCTCGGATGTAATATTTTACTACATTCGTGGCGCACCGGCCCCTACTTCTCGGAAGGAACATTATATACGTCTATAACGTTATATATCCTAGCCTAAGGCAATCCTAACATCTCGGATGTAATATTTTACAACATTCCTGGCGCGTCGGCACCTACTTCTCGGTGGGAACATTATATACGTCTATAACGTTATATATCCTAACCTAAGGGAACCTAACACCTCGGATGTAATGTTTTACAACATTCCTGGCGTGTCGGCCCCTATTTCTCGGTGGGAATATTATATACGTCTTTAACGCTATATCTCCTAGCCTGAGACAACCTAACATGTCGAATGTAATATTTTACAATAATCCTGGCGCGTCGGCAACTACTTCTCGGTGGGAGCAGTATATACGTCTATAACGCTATATATCCTAACCTAAGGCAACTTAACATGTCGGATGTAATATTTTACAACATTCCTGGCGCGTCGGCACCTCCTTCTCGGTGGGAACATTATGAGCGTCTATAACGTTATATATCCTAACCTAAGGCAACGTAACATCTCGGATGTAATATTTTACTACATTCCTGGCACGTCGGCCACTACTTCTCGGTGGGAACATTATATACGTCTATAGCGTTATATATCCTAGCCTAAGGTAATCCTAACATCTCGGATGTAATATTTTAAAACATTCCTGGCGCGTCGGCACCTACTTCTCGGTGGGAACAGTATATAAGTCTATAACGTTATATATCCTAACCTAAGGCAACTTAAAATGTCGGATGTAATATTTTACAACATTCCTGGCGCGTCGGCACCTCCTTCTCGGTGGGAACATTATATACGTCTATAACGTTATCTATCCTAACCTAAGGAAACCTAACATCTCGAATGTAATGTTATACAACATTCCTGGCGTGCCGGTCCCTATTTCTCGGTGGGAACATTATATATGTCTATAACGCTGTATGTCCTAGCATAAGGTAATCCTAACATCTCGGATGTAATATTTTAAAACATTCCTGGCGCGTCGGCACCTACTTCTCGGTGGGAACATTATGTACGTCTATATCGCTATATATCATAACGTAAGGCAACCTAACATGTCGAGCGTAATATTTTACAAGATTCCTGACTCGTCGGTCCCTACTTCTCGGTGGGAACATTATATACGTCTATAACGCTATATATCCTAGCCTAAGGCAACCTAACACCTCGGATGTAATGTTTTACTACATTCCTGGCGCGCCGGCCCCCACTTCTCGGTGGGAATATTATATACGTCTATATCGCTATATATGATAGCCTAAGGCAACCTAACATGTCGAGCGTAATATTTTACAACATTCCTGGCTCGTCGGCCCCTACTTCTCGGTGGGAACATTATGTACGTCTATAACGTTATATATCCTAACCTAAGGGAACCTAACATCTCGGAAGTAATATTTGATAACATTCCTGGCGTGTAGGCCCGTAGTTCTCGGTGGGAATATCATATACGTCTATAACGTTATATATCCTAGCCTAAGGCAATCCTAACATGTCGAATGTAATATTTTACAGCATTCCTGGCGCGTCGGCCCCTACTTCTCGGGTGGAACATTATATACGTCTATACCGTTATATATCCTAACCTAAGGCAACCTAACATCTCGGATATAATATTTTACTACATTCCTGGCACGTCGGCCCCTACTTCTCGGTGGGAACATTATGAACGTCTATAACGTTATATATCCTAATCTAAGGCAACCTAACATCTCGGATGTAATATTTTACTACATTCCTGGCACGTCGGCCACTACTTCTCGGTGGGAACATTATATACGTCTATAGCGTTATATATCCTAGCCTAAGGTAATCCTAACATCTCGGATGTAATATTTTAAAACATTCCTGGCGCGTCGGCACCTACTTCTCGGTGGGAACAGTATATAAGTCTATAACGTTATATATCCTAACCTAAGGCAACCTAACATCTCGGATGTAATATTTTACTACATTCCCGGCTCGTCGGCCCCTACTTCTCGGTGGGAACATTATATACGTCTATAACGTTACTTATCCTAGCCTAAGGCAACCCAACATCTCGGATGTTATATTTTACTACATTCCTGGCGCGCGGGCCCCTACTTCTCGATGGGAACATTATATACGTCCATATCGCTATATATCATAACGTAAGGCAACCTAACATGTCGAGCGTCATATTTTACAACATTCCTGGCTCGTCGGTCCCTACTTCTCGGTGGGAACATTATATACCTCTATAACGCTATATATCCTAGCCTAAGGCAACCTAACACCTCGGATGTTATGTTTTACAACATTCCTGGCGTGTCGGCCCCTATTTCTCGGTGGGAACATAATATACGTCTTTAACGATATACATCCTAGCCTAAGGCAATCCTAACATGTCGGATGTAATATTTTACTACATTCGTGGCGCACCGGCCCCTACTTCTTGGTGGGTACATTATATACGTCTATAACGTTATATATCCTAGCCTAAGGTAATCCTAACATCTCGGATGTAATATTTTACAACATTCCTGGCGCGTCGGCACCTACTTCTCGGTGGGAACATTATATACGTCTATATCGCTATATATCATAACGCAAGGCAACCTAACATGTCGAGCGTAATATTTTACAACATTCCTGACTCGTCGGTCCCTACTTCTCGGTGGGAACATTATATACGTCTATACCGCTATATATCCTAGCCTAAGGCAACCTAACACCTCGGATGTAATGTTTCACCACATTCCTGGCTCGTTGGCCCCTACTTCTCGGTAGGAACATTATGAGCGTCTATAATGTTATATATCCTAACCTAAGGCAACCTAACATCTCGGATGTAATATTTTACTACATTCCTGGCACGTCGGCCACTACTCCTCGGTGGGAACATTATATCCGTCTATAGCGTTATATATCCTAGCCTAAGGTAATCCTAACATCTCGGATGTAATATTTTAAAACATTCCTGGCGCGTCGGCACCTACTTCTCGGTGGGAACGGTATATAAGTCTATAACGTTATATATCCTAACCTAAGGCAACTTAAAATGTCGGATGTAATATTTTACTACATTCCTGGCTCGTCGACCCCTACTTCTCGGTGGGAACATTATATACGTCTATAACGCTATATATCCTAGCCTAAGGGAACCTAACATCTCGGAAGTAATATTTGATAACATTCCTGGCGTGTAGGCCCGTAGTTCTTGGTGGGAATATCATATACGTCTATAACGTTATATATCCTAGCCTAAGGCAATCCTAACATGTCGAATGTAATATTTTACAGCATTCCTGGCGCGTCGGCCCCTACTTCTCGGGTGGAACATTATATACGTCTATAACGTTATATATCCTAACCTAAGGCAACCTAACATCTCGGATATAATATTTTATTACATTCCTGGCACGTCGGCCCCTACTTCTCGGTGGGAACATTATATACGTCTATAACGTTATATATCCTAGCCTAAGGTAATCCTAACATCTCGAATGTAATATTTTACAACATTCCTGGCGCGTCGGCACCTACTTCTCGGTGGGAACAGTATATAAGTCTATAACGTTATATATCCTAAACTAAGGCAACTTAACATCTCGGATGTAATATTTTACTACATTCCTGGCTCGTCGGCCCCTACTTCTCGGTGGGAACATTATATACGTCTATAGCGTTATATATCGTAGCCTAAGGTAATCCTAACATCTCGGATGTAATATTTTAAAACATTCCTGGCGCGTCGGCACCTACTTCTCGGTGGGAACATTATATACGTCTATATCACTATATATCATAACGTAAGGCAACCTAACATGTCGAGCGTAATATTTTACAACATTCCTGACTCGTCGGTCCCTACTTCTCGGTGGGAACATTATATACGTCTATAACGCTATATATCCTAGCCTAAGGCAACCTAACAACTCGGATGTAATGTTTTACAGCATTCGTGGCGCGTCGGCCCCTACTTCTCGGGTGGAACATTATATACGTCTATAACGTTATATATCCTAAACTAAGGCAACCTAACATCTCGGATGTAATATTTTACTACATTCCTGGCACGTCGGCCCCTACTTCTCGGTGGGAACATTATATACGTCTATAACGTTATATATCCTAGCCTAAGGTAATCCTAACATCTCGGATGTAATATTTTACAACATTCCTGGCGCGTCGGCACCTACTTCTCGGTGGGAACTGTATATAAGTCTATAACGTTATATATCCTAACCTAAGGCAACCTAACATCTCGGATGTAATATTTTACTACATTCCTGGCTCGTCGGCCCCTACTTCTCGGCGGGAAAATTATATACGTCTATAACGTTACTTATCCTAGCCTAAGGCAACCCAACATCTCGGATGTTATATTTTACTACATTCCTGGCGCGCAGGCCCCTACTTCTCGGTGGGAACATTATATACGTCTATATCGCTATATATCATAACGTAAGGCAACCTAACATGTCGAGCGTAATATTTTACAACATTCCTGGCTCGTCGGTCCCTACTTCTCGGTGGGAACATTATATACGTCTATAACGCTATATATCCTAGCCTAAGGCAAACTAACATGTCGAATGTAATATTTTACAACATTCCCATCACTTGGGCCCCTATTTCTCGGTAGGAACATTATATACGCCTATAACGTTATATATTCTAGTCTAAGGCAACCTAACATCTCGGATGTAATATTTTACTACATCCGTGGCGCACCGGCACCTACTTCTCGGTGGGAACATTATATACGTCTATAACGTTATATATCCTAGCCTAAGGCAATCCTAACATCTCGGATGTAATATTTTACAACATTCCTGGCGCGTCGGCACCTACTTCTCGGTGGGAACATTATATACGTCTATAACGTTATATATCCTAACCTAAGGCAACCTAACACCTCGGATGTAATGTTTTACAACATTCCTGGCGTGTCGGCCCCTATTTCTCGGTGGGAACATTATATATGTCTATAACGCTATATGTCCTAGCCTGAGACAACCTAACATATCGAATATAATATTTTACAATATTCCTGGCGCGTCGGCAACTACTTCTCGGTGGGAACATTATATACGTCTATAACGCCATATATCCTAACCTAAGGCAACCTAACATCTCGGATGTAATATTTTACTACATTCCTGGCACGTCGGCCCCTACTTCTCGGTGGGAACATTATATACGTCTATAACGCTATATATCCTAACCTAAGGCAACCTAACATCTCGTATGTAATATTTTACTACATTCCTGGCACGTCGGCCCCTACTTCTCGGTGGGAACATTATATACGTCTATAACGCTATATATCCCAGCCTAAGGGAGCCTAACATCTCGGAAGTAATATTTGATAACATTCCTGGCGTGTAGGCCCGTAGTTCTCGGTGGGAATATCATATACGTCTATAACGTTATATATCCTAGCCTAAGGCAATCCTAACACGTCGAATGTAATATTTTACAGCATTCCTGGCGCGTCGGCCCCTACTTCTCGGGTGGAACATTATATACGTCTATACCGTTATATATCCTAACCTAAGGCAACCTAACATCTCGGATATAATATTTTACTACATTCGTGTCGCACCGGCCCCTACTTCTCGGTGGGAACATTACATAAGTCTATAACGTTATATATCCTAACCGAAGGCAACTTAACATGTCGGATGTAATATTTTACAAAATTCCTGGCGCGTCGGCACCTACTTCTCGGTGGGAACAGTATATAAGTCTATAACGTTATATATCCTAACCTAAGGCAACCTAACATCTCGGATGTAATATTTTACTACATTCCTGGCTCGTCGGCTCCTACTTCTCGGTGGGAACATTATATACGTCTATAACGTTACTTATCCTAGCCTAAGGCAACCCAACATCTCGGATGTTATATTTTACTACATTCCTGGCGCGCCGGCCCCTACTTCTCGGTGGGAACATTATATACGTCTATATCGCTATATATCATAACGTAAGGCAACCTAACATGTCGAGCGTAATATTTTACAACATTCCCGGCTCGTCGGTCCCTACTTCTCGGTGGGAACATTATATATGTCTATAACGCTATATATCCTAGCCTAAGGTAATCCTAACATCTCGGATGTAATATTTTAAAACATTCCTGGCGCTTCGGCACCTACTTCTCGGTTGGAACAGTATATAAGTCTATAACGTTATACATCCTAACCTAAGGCAACTTGAAATGTCGGATGTAATATTTTACTACATTCCTGGCTCGTCGGCCCCTACTTCTCGGCGGGAACATTATATACGTCTATAACGTTACTTATCCTAGCCTAAGGCAACCCAACATCTCGGATGTAATATTTTACTACATTCGTGGCGCACCGGCACCTACTTCTCGGTGGGAACATTATATACGTCTATAACGTTATATATCCTAGTCTAAGGCAATCCTAACATCTCGGATGTAATATTTTACAACATTCCTGGCGCGTCGGCACCTACTTCTCGGTGGGAACATTATATACGTCTATAACGTTATATATCCTAACCTAAGGCAACCTAACACCTCGGATGTAATGTTTTACAACATTCCTGGCGTGTCGGCCCCTATTTCTCGGTGGGAACATTATATATGTCTATAACGCTATATGTCCTAGCCTGAGACAACCTAACATATCGAATATAATATTTTACAATATTCCTGGCGCGTCGGCAACTACTTCTCGGTGGGAACATTATATACGTCTATAACGCCATATATCCTAACCTAAGGCAACCTAACATCTCGGATGTAATATTTTACTACATTCCTGGCACGTCGGCCCCTACTTCTCGGTGGGAACATTATATACGTCTATAACGCTATATATCCTAACCTAAGGCAACCTAACATCTCGTATGTAATATTTTACTACATTCCTGGCACGTCGGCCCCTACTTCTCGGTGGGAACATTATATACGTCTATAACGCTATATATCCCAGCCTAAGGGAGCCTAACATCTCGGAAGTAATATTTGATAACATTCCTGGCGTGTAGGCCCGTAGTTCTCGGTGGGAATATCATATACGTCTATAACGTTATATATCCTAGCCTAAGGCAATCCTAACACGTCGAATGTAATATTTTACAGCATTCCTGGCTCGTCGGCCCCTACTTCTCGGCGGGAACATTATATACGTCTATAACGTTACTTATCCTAGCCTAAGGCAACCCAACATCTCGGATGTTATATTTTACTACATTCCTGGCGCGCCGGCCCCTACTTCTCGGTGGGAACATTATATACGTCTATATCGCTATATATCATAACGTAAGGCAACCTAACATGTCGAGCGTAATATTTTACAACATTCCTGGCTCGTCGGTCCCTACTGCTCGGTGGGAACATTATATACGTCTATAACGCTATATATCCTAGCCTAAGGCAAACTAACATGTCGAATGTAATATTTTACAACATTCCCATCACTTGGGCCCCTATTTCTCGGTAGGAACATTATATACGCCTATAACGTTATATATTCTAGTCTAAGGCAACCTAACATCTCGGATGTAATATTTTACTACATTCGTGGCGCACCGGCACCTACTTCTCGGTGGGAACATTATATACGTCTATAACGTTATATATCCTAGCCTAAGGCAATCCTAACATCTCGGATGTAATATTTTACAACATTCCTGGCGCGTCGGCACCTACTTCTCGGTGGGAACATTATATACGTCTATAACATTATATATCCTAACCTAAGGCAACCTAACACCTCGGATGTAATGTTTTACAACATTCCTGGCGTGTCGGCCCCTATTTCTCGGTGGGAACATTATATATGTCTATAACGCTATATGTCCTAGCCTGAGACAACCTAACATATCGAATATAATATTTTACAATATTCCTGGCGCGTCGGCAACTACTTCTCGGTGGGAACATTATATACGTCTATAACGCCATATATCCTAACCTAAGGCAACCTAACATCTCGGATGTAATATTTTACTACATTCCTGGCACGTCGGCCCCTACTTCTCGGTGGGAACATTATATACGTCTATAACGCTATATATCCTAACCTAAGGCAACCTAACATCTCGTATGTAATATTTTACTACATTCCTGGCACGTCGGCCCCTACTTCTCGGTGGGAACATTATATACGTCTATAACGCTATATATCCCAGCCTAAGGGAGCCTAACATCTCGGAAGTAATATTTGATAACATTCCTGGCGTGTAGGCCCATAGTTCTCGGTGGGAATATCATATACGTCTATAACGTTATATATCCTAGCCTAAGGCAATCCTAACACGTCGAATGTAATATTTTACAGCATTCCTGGCGCGTCGGCCCCTACTTCTCGGGTGGAACATTATATACGTCTATACCGTTATATATCCTAACCTAAGGCAACCTAACATCTCGGATATAATATTTTACTACATTCGTGTCGCACCGGCCCCTACTTCTCGGTGGGAACATTACATAAGTCTATAACGTTATATATCCTAACCTAAGGCAACTTAACATGTCGGATGTAATATTTTACAAAATTCCTGGCGCGTCGGCACCTACTTCCCGGTGGGAACAGTATATAAGTCTATAACGTTATATATCCTAACCTAAGGCAACCTAACATCTCGGATGTAATATTTTACTACATTCCTGGCTCGTCGGCTCCTACTTCTCGGTGGGAACATTATATACGTCTATAACGTTACTTATCCTAGCCTAAGGAAACCCAACATCTCGGATGTTATATTTTACTACATTCCTGGCGCGCCGGCCCCTACTTCTCGGTGGGAACATTATATACGTCTATATCGCTATATATCATAACGTAAGGCAACCTAACATGTCGAGCGTAATATTTTACAACATTCCCGGCTCGTCGGTCCCTACTTCTCGGTGGGAACATTATATATGTCTATAACGCTATATATCCTAGCCTAAGGTAATCCTAACATCTCGGATGTAATATTTTAAAACATTCCTGGCGCTTCGGCACCTACTTCTCGGTTGGAACAGTATATAAGTCTATAACGTTATACATCCTAACCTAAGGCAACTTGAAATGTCGGATGTAATATTTTATAACATTCCTGGCGCGTCGGCACCTCCTTCTCGGTGGGAACATTATATACGTCTATAACGTTATATATCCTAACGTAAGGAAACCTAACACCTCGAATGTAATATACAACATTCCTGGCGTGCCGGTCCCTATTTCTCGGTGGGAACATTATATATGTCTATAACGCTATATGTCCTAGCCTAAGGTAATCCTAACATCTCGGATATAATATAGTACTACATTCCTGGCTCGTCGGCCCCTACTTCTCGGTGGGAACATTATATACGTCTATAACGCTACATATCCTAGCCTAGGGGAACCTAACATCTCGGAAGTAATATTTGATAACATTCCTGGCGTGTAGGCCCGTAGTTCTTGGTGGGAATATCATATACGTCTATAACGTTATATATCCTAGCCTAAGGCAATCCTAAAATATCGAATGTAATATTTTTCAGCATTCCTGGCGCGTCGGCCCCTACTTCTCGGGTGGAACATTATATACGTCTATAACGTTATATATCCTAAACGAAGACAACTTAACATGTCGAATGTAATATTTTACCACATTCCTGGCTCGTTGGCACCTACTTCTCGGTGGGAACATTATATACGCCTATAACGTTATATATCCTAACCTAAGGGAACCTAACATCTCGGATGTAATGTTTTACAACACTCCTGGCGTGTCGGCCCCTATTTCTCGGTGGGAACATTATATACGTCTTTAACGCTATATATCCTAGCCTAAGGCAACCTAACTTGTCGAGCGTAATATTTTACAACATTCCTGGAGCGTCGGCACCTACTTCTCGGTGGGAACATTATGAGCGTCTATAACGTTATATATCCTAACCTAAGGGAACCTAACACTTCGGATGTAATGTTTTACAACATTCCTGGCGTGTCGGCCCCTATTTCTCGGTGGGAACATTATATATGTCTATAACGCTATATGTCCTAGCCTGAGACAACCTAACATATCGAATGTAATATTTTACTACATTCCTGGCACGTCGGCCACTACTTCTCGGTGGGAACATTATATACGTCTATATCGCTATATATCATAACGTAAGGCAACCTAACATGTCGAGCGTAATATTTTACAACATTCCTGACTCGTCGGTCCCTACTTCTCGGTGGGAACATTATATACGTCTATAACGCTATATATCCTAGCCTAAGGTAATCCTAACATCTCGGATGCAATATTTTACAACATTCCTGGCGCGTCGGCACCTACTTCTCGGTGGGAACATTATATACGCCTATAACGTTATATATCCTAACCTAAGGGAACCTAACATCTCGGATGTAATGTTTTACAACACTCCTGGCGTGTCGGCCCCTATTTCTCGGTGGGAACATTATATACGTCTTTAACGCTATATATCCTAGCCTAAGGCAACCTAACTTGTCGAGCGTAATATTTTACAACATTCCTGGGGCGTCGGCACCTACTTCTCGGTGGGAACATTATATACGTCTATAAAGTTATATATCCTAGCCTAAGGCAACTTAACATGTCGGATGTAATATTTTACAACATTCCTGGCGCGTCGGCACCTCCTTCTCGGTGGGAACATTATGAGCGTCTATAACGTTATATATCCTAACCTAAGGGAACCTAACACTTCGGATGTAATGTTTTACAACATTCCTGGCGTGTCGGCCCCTATTTCTCGGTGGGAACATTATATATGTCTATAACGCTATATGTCCTAGCCTGAGATAACCTAACATATCGAATGTAATATTTTAAAACATTCCTGGCGCGTCGGCACCTAATTCTCGGCGGGAACATTATATACGTCTATAACGTTATATATCCTAACCTAAGGAAACCTGACATCTCGGATGTAATATTTTACAACATTCCCGTCCCTTCGGCCCCTACTTCTCGGTGGGAACATTATATACGTCTATAACGTTGTATATCCTAGCCTAAGGCAATCCTAACATCTCGGATGTAATATTTTACAACATTCCTGGAGCGCCGTCACCTATTTCTCGTTGGGAACATTATATACGTCTACAACGTTATATATCCAAACCTAAGGGAACCTAACATTTCGGATGTAATATTTTACAACTTTCCTGGCGTGTCGGCTCCTATTTCCCGGTGGGAACATTATATACGTCTTTAACGCTATATATCCTAGCCTAAGGCAACCTAACTTGGCGAGCGTAATATTTTACAACATTCCTGGGGCGTCGGCACCTATTTCTCGTTGGGAACATTATATACGTCTTTAACGCTATATATCCTAGCCTAAGGCAACCTAACTTGTCGAGCGTAATATTTTACAACATTCCTGGCGCGTCGGCACCTACTTCTCGGTGGGAACATGATATACGTCTATAACGCTACATATCCTAGCCTAAGGGAACCTAACATCTCGGAAGTAATATTTGATAACATTCCTGGCGTGTAGGCCCGTAGTTCATGGTGGGAATATCATATTCGTCTATAACGTTATATATCCTAGCCTAAGGCAATCCTAACATGTCGAATGTAATATTTTACAGCATTCCTGGCGCGTCGGCCCCTACTTCTCGGGTGGAACATTATATACGTCTATAACGTTATATATCCTAACCTAAGGCAACCTAACATCTCGGATATAATATTTTACAACATTCCTGGCGCGTCGGCACCTACTTCTCGGTGGGAACAGTAGATAAGTCTATAACGTTATATATCCTAAACTAAGGCATCCTAACATCTCGGATGTAATATTTTACTACATTCCTGGCTCGTCGGCCCCTACTTCTCGGTGGGAACATTATATACGTCTATAGTGTTATATATCCTAGCCTAAGGTAATCCTAACATCTCGGATGTAATATTTTAAAACATTCCTGGCGCGTCGGCACCTACTTCTCGGTGGGAACATTATATACGTCTATATCGCTATATATCATAACGTAAGGCAACCTAACATGTCGAGCGTAATATTTTACAACATTCCTGACTCGTCGGTCCCTACTTCTGGGTGGGAACATTATATACGTCTATAACGTTAGATATCCTAACCTAAGGAAACCTAACACCTCGAATGTAATGTTATACAACATTCCTGGCGTGCCGGTCCCTATTTCTCGGTGGGAACATTATATATGTCTATAACGCTATATGTCCTAGCCTAAGGTAATCCTAACATCTCGGATGTAATATTTTACAACATTCCTGGCGCGTCGGCACCTACTTCTCGGTGGGAACAGTATATAAGTCTATAACGTTATATATCCTAACCTAAGGCAACCTAACATCTCGGATATAATATTATACTACATTCCTGGCACGTCGGCCCCTACTTCTCGGTGGGAACATTATATACGTCTGTAACGTTATATATCCTAGCCTAAGGTAATCCTAACATCTCGGATGTAATATTTTACAACATTCCTGGCGCGTCGGCACCTACTTCTCGGTGGGAACAGTATATAAGTCTATAACGTTATATATCCTAAACAAAGGCAACCTAACATCTCGGATCTAATATTTTACTACATTCCTGGCTCGTCGGCCCCTACTTCTCGGTGGGAACATTATATACGTCTATAGCGTTATATATCCTAGCCTAAGGTAATCCTAACATCTCGGATGTAATATTTTAAAACATTCCTGGCGCCTCGGCACCTACTTCTCGGTGGGAACATGATATACGTCTATAAAGTTATATATCCTAGCCTAAGGCAACCTAACATACCGGATGTAATATTTTACCACATTCCTGGCGCGCGGGCCCCTACTTCTCGGTGGGAACATTATATACGTCTATAACGTTATATATCCTAGCCTAAGGTAATCCTAACATCTCGGGTGTAATATTTTACAACATTCCTGGCGCGTCGGCACCTACTTCTCGGTGGGAACAGTATATAAGTCTATAACGTTATATATCCTAACCTAAGGCAACCTAACATCTCGGATATAATATTTTACTACATTCCTGGCACGTCGGCCCCTACTTCTCGGTGGGAACATTATATACGTCTATAACGTTATATATCCTAGCCTAAGGTAATCCTAACACCTCGGATGTAATATTTTACAACATTCCTGGCGCGTCGGCACCTACTTCTCGGTGGGAACATTATATACGTCTATACCGCTATATATCATAACGTAAGGCAACCTAACATGTCGAGCGTAATATTTTACAACATTCCTGACTCGTCGGTCCCTACTTCTGGGTGGGAACATTATATACGTCTATAACGTTATATATCCTAACCTAAGGAAACCTAACACCTCGAATGTAATGTTATACAACATTCCTGGCGTGCCGGTCCCTATTTCTCAGTGGGAACATTATATATGTCTATAACGCTATATGTCCTAGCCTAAGGTAATCCTAACATCTCGGATGTAATATTTTACAACATTCCTGGCGCGTCGGCACCTACTTCTCGTTGGGAACAGTATATAAGTCTATAACGTTATATATCCTAACCTAAGGCAACCTAACATCTCGGATATAATATTATACTACATTCCTGGCACGTCGGCCCCTACTTCTCGGTGGGAACATTATATACGTCTATAACGTTATATATCCTAGCCTAAGGTAATCCTAACATCTCGGGTGTAATATTTTACAACATTCCTGGCGCGTCGGCACCTACTTCTCGGTGGGAACAGTATATAAGTCTATAACGTTATATATCCTGAACAAAGGCAACCTAACATCTCGGATCTAATATTTTACTACATTCCTGGCTCGTCGGCCCCTACTTCTCGGTGGGAACATTATATACGTCTATAGCGTTATATATCCTAGCCTAAGGTAATCCTAACATCTCGGATGTTATTTTAAAACATTCCTGGCGCGTCGGCACCTACTTCTCGGTGGGAACATGATATACGTCTATAAAGTTATATATCCTAGCCTAAGGCAACCTAACATACCGGATGTAATATTTTACCACATTCCTGGCGCGCTGGCCCCTACTTCTCGGTGGGAACATTATATACGTATATAATGCCATATATCCTAACTTCAGGCAACCAAAAATGTCGAGCGTAACATTTTACTACATTCCTGGCGTGTCGGCCCCTATTTCTCGGTGGAAATATTATATACGTCTTTAACGCTATATGCCCTAGCCTGAGACAACTTAACATGTCGAATGTAATATTTTACAATATTCCTGGCTCGTCGGCCCCTACTTCTCGGTGGGAACATTATATACGTCTATAACGCTACATATCCTAGCCTAAGGGAACCTAACATCTCGGAAGTAATATTTGATAACATTCCTGGCGTGTAGGCCCGTAGTTCATGGTGGGAATATCATATACGTCTATAACGTTATATATCCTAGCCTAAGGCAATCCTAACATGTCGAATGTAATATTTTACAGCATTCCTGGCGGGTCGGCCCCTACTTCTCGGGTGGAACATTATATACGTCTATAACGTTATATATCCTAACCTAAGGCAACCTAACATCTCGGATATAATATTTTACTACATTCCTGGCACGTCGGCCCCAACTTCTCGGTGGGAACATTATATACGTCTATAACGTTATATATCCTAGCCTAAGGTAATCCTAACACCTCGGATGTAATATTTTACAACATTCCTGGCGCGTCGGCACCTACTTCTCGGTGGGAACAGTATATAAGTCTATAACGTTATATATCCTAAACTAAGGCATCCTAACATCTCGGATGTAATATTTTACTACATTCCTGGCTCGTCGGCCCCTACTTCTCGGTGGGAACATTATATACGTCTATAGCGTTATATATCCTAGCCTAAGGTAATCCTAACATCTCGGATGTAATATTTTAAAACATTCCTGGCGCGTCGGCACCTACTTCTCGGTGGGAACATTATATACGTCTATATCGCTATATATCATAACGTAAGGCAACCTAACATGTCGAGCGTAATATTTTACAGCATTCCTGACTCGTCGGTCCCTACTTCTGGGTGGGAACATTATATACGTCTATAACGTTATATATCCTAACCTAAGGAAACCTAACACCTCGAATGTAATGTTATACAACATTCCTGGCGTGCCGGTCCCTATTTCTCGGTGGGAACATTATATACGTCTATAACGCTATATATCCTAGCCTAAGGCAACCTAACAAATCGGATGTAATGTTTTACAGCATTCGTGGCGCGTCGGGCCCAACTTCTCGGGTGGAACATTATATACGTCTATAACGTTATATATCCTAAACTAAGGCAACCCAACATCTCGGATGTAATATTTTACTACATTCCTGGCACGTCGGCCCCTACTTCTCGGTGGGAACATTATATACGTCTACAAAGTTATATATCCTAACCTAAGGGAACCTAACACTTCGGATGTACTGTTTTACAACATTCCTGGCGTGTCGGCCCCTATTTCTCGGTGGGAACATTATATACGTCTATAACGTTATATATCCTAACCTAAGGGAACCTAACATCTCGGAAGTAATATTTTACAACATTCCTGGCGCGTCGGCACCTATTTCTCGGTGGGAACATTCTATACGTCTTTAACGCTATATATCCTAGCCTAAGGCAAACTAACATATCGAATGTAATATTTTACAACATTCCCGTCACTTCGGCCCCTACTTCTCGATGGGAACATTATATACGTCTATAACGTTATATATCCTAACCTAAGGCAACCTAACTTGTCGAGCGTAATATTTTACAACAGTCCTGGGGCGTCGTCCCGTATTTCTCGGTGGTAACATTATATACGTCTATAACGTTATACATCCTAACCTAAGGCAATCCTAACATCTCGGATGTAATATTTTACTTCATTCCTGGCACGTCGGCCCCTACTTCTCGATGGGAACATTATATACGTCTATAACGTTATATATCCTAACCTAAGGCAACCTAACTTGTCGAGCGTAATATTTTACAACATTCCTGACTCGTCGGTCCCTACTTCTCGGTGGGAACATTATATACGTCTATAACGCTATATATCCTAGCCTGAGGCAACCTAACACCTCGGATGTAATGTTTCACCACATTCCTGGCTCGTTGGCCCCTACTTCTCGGTGGGAACATTATGAGCGTCTATAACGTTATATATCCTAACCTAAGACAACTTAACATGTCGAGCGTAATGTTTTACAACATTCCTGGCTCGTCGGCCCCTACTACTCGGTGGGAACATTATATACGTCTATAACGTTATATATCCTAAATTAAGGCAACCTAACATCTCGCATGTAATATTTTACTACATTCCTGGCACGTCGGCCACTACTTCTCGGTGGGAACATTATATAAGTCTATAACGTTATATATCCTAACCTAAGGCAACCTAACATCTCGGATGTAATATTTTACTACATTCCCGTCACTTCGGACCCTACTTCTCGGTGGGAACATTATTTACGTCTATAAGGATATATATCCTAGCCTAAGGCAATCCTAACATCTCGGATGTAATATTTTAGTATATTCCCGGCGCGCCGGCCCCTACTTCTCGGTGGGAACATTATATACGTCTATAACGTTATATATCCTAGCCTAAGGGAACCTAACATCTCGGATGTAATATTTTACAACATTCCTGGCGTGTCGGCCCCTATTTCTCGGTGGGAACATTATATACGTCTTTAACGCTATAAATCCTAGCCTAAGGCAACCTAACTTGTCGAGCGTAATATTTTACAACACTCCTGGCGCGTCGGCACCTACTTCTCGGTCGGAACAGTATATACGTCTAGAACGTTATATATCCTAACCTAAGACAACTTAACATCTCGGATGTAATATTTTACTACATTCCTGGCGCGCCGGCCCCTACTTCTCGGTGGGAACATTATATACGTCTATATCGCTATATATCATACCGTAAGGCAACCTAACATGTCGAGCGTAATATTTTACCACATTCCTGGCGCGCCGACCCCTGCTTCTCGGTGGGAACATTATATACGTCTATATCGCTATATATCATAGCCTAAGGCAACCTAACATGTCGAGCGTAATATTTTACAACATTCCTGGCTCGTCTGCCCCTACTTCTCGGTGGGAACATTATATACGTTTATAACGCTATATATCCTAGCCTAAGGCAACCTACCATGTCGCATGTAATATTTTACCCACATTCCTGGCGCGACGGCCCCTACTTCTCGGTGGGAAAATTATATATGTCAATAACGTTATATACCCTAACCTAAGGCAACCTAACATCTCGGATGTAATATTTTACTACATTCCAGGCACGTCGGCCCCTAATTCTCGGTGCGACCATTATATACGTCTATAACGCTATATATCCTAGCCTAAGGCAACCTAATATTTCGGATGTAATATTTTACAGCATTCCTGGCGCGTCGGCACCTCCTTCTCGGTGGGAACATTATATACGTCTATAACGTTATATATCCTAACCTAAGGGAACCTAACACCTCGGATGTAATGTTTTACAACATTCCTGGCGTGTCGGCCCCTATTTCTTGGTGGGAACATTATATATGTCTATAACGCTATATGTCCTAGCCTGAGACAACCTAACATGTCGAATATAATATTTTACAATATTCCTGGCGCGTCGGCAACTACTTCTCGGTGGGAACTGTACATACGTCTATAACGTTATATATCCTAACCTAAGACAACTTAACATGTCGAATGTAATATTTTACCACATTCCTGGCTCGTTGGCCCCTACTTCTCGGTGGGAACAATATATACGTCTATAACGTTATATATCCTCACCTAAGGCAAACTAACATATCGAATGTAATATTTTACAACATTCCCGTCACTTCGGCCCCTACTTCTCGGTGGGAACATTATATACGTCTATAACGTTATATATCTTAACCTAAGGCAACCTAACATCTCGGATGTAATATTTTACTACATTCCTGGCACGTCGGCCACTACTTCTCGGTGGGAACATTATATAAGTCTATAACGCTATATATCCTAGCCTAAGGCAAACTAGCATGTCGAATGTAATATTTTACAACATTCCCGTCACTTCGGCACCTACTTCTCGGTGGGAACATTATATACGTCTATAACGTTATATATCCTAACCTAAGGCAACCTAACATCTCGGATGTAATATTTTACTACATTCCAGGCACGTCGGCCCCTAATTCTCGGTGCGACCATTATATACGTCTATAACGCTATATATCCTAGCCTAAGACAACCTAACATGTCGAATGTAATATTTTACCACATTCCTGGCGCGTCGGCACCTACTTCTCGGTGGGAACATTCTATACGTCTATAACGTTATATATCCTAGCCTAAGGCAACATAACATGTCGAATGTAATATTTTACAACTTTCCGGGCACTTCGGCCCCTACTTCGCGGTGGGAACGTTATATACGTCTATAACGCTATATATCCCAGCTTAAGGCAACCTAACATGTCGAATGTTATATTTTACAACATTCCTGGCGCGTCGGCAACTACTTCTCGGTGGGAACAGTATATGCGTTTATAACGATACATATCTGAATCTAAGACAACCTAACACCTCGGATGTAACGTTTTGCAACATTCCTGGCCTGTGTCGGCCCCTATTTCTCGGTGGGAACATTATATATGCCTGTAACGCTATATATCCTAGCCTAAGGCGACCTAACATGTCGAATGTAATATTTTACAACATTCCTGGCGCGTCGGCACCTACTTCTCGGTGGGAACATTATATACGTCTATAACGTTATATATCCTAACCTAATGAAACCTAACACCTCGGATGTAATATTTTACTACATTCCTGGCACATCTGCCCCTACTTCTCGGTAGGAACATTATACACGTCTATAATGCCATATATCCTAACCTAAGGCAACCTAACATCTCGGGTGTAATATTTTACTACATTCCTGGCACGTTGGCCCCTACTTCTCGGTGGGAATATTATATACGTCTATAACGCTATATATCCTAGCCTAAGGCAAACTAACATGTCGAATGTAATATTTTACAACATTCCTGGCGCATTGGCCTCAACTTCTCGGTGGGAACAATATATACGTCTATAACGTTATATATCCTAACCTAAGGCAACCTAACACATCTGATGTAATGTTCTACAACATTCCTGGCATGTCGGCCCCTATTTCTCGGTGGCAACATTATATACGTCTGTAACGATATATATCCTAGCCTAAGGCAACCTAACGTCTCTACCGTAATATTTTACAACATTCCTGGCTCGACGGCTGCTACTTCTCGGTGGGAACATTATATACGTCTATAATGTATTTATATCCTAGCCTAAGGTAACCTAACATGTCGAATGTAATATTTGACAACATTCCTTTCGCGTCGGCCCCTACTTCTCGGTGGGAATATCATATACGTCTATAACGTTATATATCCTAGCCTAAGGCAATCCTAACATATCGAATGTACTATTTTCCAACATTCCAGGCGCGTCGGGGCCTACTTCTCGGTGGGAACATTATATCAGTCAATAACGTTATATATCCTAACCTAAGGCATCCTAGCATTTCGGGTGTAATATTATACTACATTCCTGACACGTCGGCCCGTACCTATTGGCGGGAACATTATATAAGTGAATAACGTTATATATCATAACCTAAGGCAACCTAACATCTCGGATGTAATATTTCACTACATTCCTGTCACGTTTGCCCCTACTTCTCGGTGGGAACATTATATACGTCTATAACGCTATATATTCTAGCCTAAGGCAACCAAACATGTCGAATGTTATATTTTACAACATTCCCGACGCTTCGGCACCTACTTCTCGGCGGGAACACTATATACGTCTATAACGTTATATATCCTATCCTAAGGCAACCTAACATGTCGAATGTAATATTTTACAACATTCCTGGCGCATCGGCCTCAACTTCTCGGTGGGAACAATATATACGTCTATAACGTTATATATCCTAACCTAAGGCAACCTAACACCTCTGATGTAATGTTCTACAACATTCCTGGCATGTCGGCCCCTATTTCTCGGTGGCAACATTATATACGTCTGTAACGATATATATCCTAGCCTAAGGCAACCTAACGTCTCTACCGTAATATTTTACAACATTCCTGGCTCGACGGCTGCTACTTCTCGGTGGGAACATTATATACGTCTATAATGTATTTATATCCTAACCTAAGGCAACCTAACATGTCGAGCGTAATATTTTACAATATTCCTGGCGCGTCGGCAACTACTTCTCGGTGGGAACATTGTATACGTCTATAACGATATATATACTACTCTAAGGCAACCTAACATCTCGGATGCAATATTTTACAACATTCCTGACGCGTCGGTCCCTATTTCTCGGTGGGAACATTATATACGTCTATAACGTTATATATCCTAGCCTACGGCAACCTAACTTGTCGAATGTAATATTTTACAACATTCCTGGCGTGTCGGTCCCTATTTCTCGGTGGGAACATTATATACGTTTATAACGTTATATATCCTAGCCTAAGGCAACCTAACATCTGGGATGTAATATTTTAAAACATTCCTGGCATGTCGGTCCCTACGTCTCGGTGGGAACATTATATACGTCTATAACGATATATATCCTAACCTAAGGCAACCTAACATCTCGGATGTAATATTTTACAACATTCCTGGCATGTCGGTCCCTACTTCTTGGTGGAAACATTGTATACGTCTATAACGATATATATACTACTCTAAGGCAACCTAACATCTCGGATGTAATATTTTACAACATTCCTGACGCGTCGGCCGCTATTTCTCGGTGGGAATATTGTATACGTCTATAACGTTATATATCCTAGCCTAAGGCAACCTAACATCTCGGATGTAATATTTGACAACATTCCTGGCGTGTTAGCTCGCACTTCTCGCTGGGAACATCATATACGTCTATAGCGATATATATCCTAAACGAAGGCAACCTAATATCTCGGATGTAATATTTTACAACATTCCTGGCGCGTCGGCTCCTACTTTCCGGTGGGAACGTTATATACGTCTATAACGATATATATCCTGTCGTAAGGTAATATAACATCTCGGATGTAATATTTTACAACATTCCTGGCGTGTCGTCGCCCGCTTCTCGATGGGGACATTATATACGTCTATAACGTTGTATATCCTAACCTAAAGCAACCTAACATCTGGGATGTAATATTTTACAAGATTCCTGGCATGTCGGTCCCCACGTCTCGGCGGGAACTTTATATACGTATATGACGATATATACCCTAACCTAAGGCAACCTATCATCTAGGATGTAATATTTTACAACATTCCAGGCATGTCGGTCCCTACTTCTCGGTGGGAACATTCTATACGTCTATAACGTTGTATATCCTAACCTAAGGGAACCTAACATCTCGGGTGTAATATTTTACGACATTCCTGACGCGACGGCCCCTATTTCTCGGTGGGAATATTCTATACGTCTATAACGTTGTAAATCCTAACCTAAGGGAACCTAACATCTCGGGTAGTAATATTTTAGAACATTCCTGACGCGTCGGTCCCTATTTCTCGGTGGGAACATTATATACGTCTATAACGTTATATATCCTAGCCTAAGGCAACCTAACATCTGGGATGTAATATTTAAAAACATTCCTGGCATGTCGGTCCCTACGTCTCGGTGGGAACATTATATACGTCTATAACGATATATATCCTAACCTAAGGCAACCTAACATCTCGGATGTAATATTTTAAAACATTCCTGGCGCTTCGGCTGCTACTTTTCGGTGGGAACATTATATACGGCTATAACGTTACATATCCAAACGTATGGCAACATAAAATCTCGGATGTTATATTTTACAACATTCCTGGCGTGTCGTCGCCTGCTTCTCGATGGGGACTTTATATACGTCTATAACGTTGTATATCCTAACCTAACGCAACCTAACATCTGGGATGTATTATTTTACAACATTCCTGGCATGTCGGTCCCTACGTCTCGGTGGGAACGTTGAATACGTCCATAACGATATATATCCTAACCTAAGGGAACCTTACATCTCGGATGTAATATTTAACAACATTCCTGGCATGTCGGGCCCTACTTCTCGGTGGGAACATTGTATACGTCTATAACGATATATATCCTAGCCTAAGGCAACCTAACATGTCGAATGTAATATTTTACAACATTCCTGTCGTGTCGTCGCCTGCTTCTCGATGGGGACATTATATACGTCTATAACGTTGTATATTCTAACCTAACGCAACCTAACATCTGGGATGTAATATTTTACAGCATTCCTGGCGCGTCCGCCCGTACCTCTCGGTGGGGACATTATATACGTCTATAACGTTGTATATCCTAACCTAAGGCAACCTAACATCTCGAATGTAATATTTTACAACATTCCTGGCACGTCGGTCCCTACGTCTCGGTGGGAACGTTGAATACGTCTATAACGATATATATCCTAACCTAAGGGAACCTAACATCTCGGATGTAATATTTTACAGCATTCCTGGCATGTCGGTCCCTACTTCTTGGTGGAAACATTGTATACGTCTATAACGATATATATACTACTCTAAGGCAACCTAACATCTCGGATGTAATATTTTACAACATTCCTGACGCGGCGGTCCCTATTTCTCGGTGGGAACGTTATATACGTCTATAACGTTATATATCCTAGCCTACGGCAACCTAACTTGTCGAATGTAATATTTTACAACATTCCTGGCATGTCGGGCCCTACTTCTCGGTGGGAACATTGTATACGTCTAAAACGATATATATCCTAGCCTAAGGCAACCTAACATGTCGAATGTAATATTTTACAACATTCCTGTCGTGTCGTCGCCTGCTTCTCGATGGGGACATTATATACGTCTATAACGTTGTATATTCTAACCTAACGCAACCTAACATCTGGGATGTACAATTTTACTACATTCCAGGCATGTCGGTCCCTACGTCTCGGTTGGAACGTTATATACGTCTATAACGATATATATCCTAACCTAAGGGAACCTTACATCTCGGATGTAATATTTTACAACATTCCTGGCATGTCGGTCCCTACTTCTCGATGGGGACATTATATACATCTATAACGCTGTACATCCTAACCTAACGCAACCTATCATCTCGGATGTAATATTTTACAGCATTCCTGGCGTGTCCGCCCGTACCTCTCGGTGGGGACATTATATACGTCTATAACGTTGTATATGCTAACCTAAGGCAACCTAACATCTCGAATGTAATATTTTACAACTTTCCTGGCATGTCGGTCCCTACTCCTCTGTGGGAACATTGTATACGTCTATAACGATATATGTCCTAGCCTAATGCAACCTAACATCTCGGATGTAATATTTTACAGCATTCCTGGCGTGTCGTCGCCTGCTTCTAGCTGGGGACATTATATATATCTATAACGTTGTATATCCTAACCTAAGGTAACCTAACATCTCGGATGTAATATTTGACAACATTCCTGGCGTGTCGGCCCGTACTTCTCGGTCGGAACATTCTATACGTCTATAAGGTTGTATATCCTAACCTAAGGGAACCTGACATCTCGGATGTAATATTTTACAACATTCTGGCGTGTCGTCGCCTGCTTCTCGATGGGGACTTTATAAACGTCTATAACGTTGTATATCCTAACCTAACGCAACCTAACATCTGGGACGTAATATTTTACAACAATCCTGGCATGTCGGTCCCTACGTCTCGGTGGGAACGGTATATACGTCTATAACGATATATATCCTAACCTAAGGGAACCTTACATCTCGGATGTAATATTTTACACCATTCCTGGCATGTCGGGCCCTACTTCTCGGTGGGAACATTGTATACGTCTATAACGTTATATATCCTAGCCTACGGCAACCTAACTTGTCGAATGTAATATTTTACAACATTCCTGGCGTGTCGTCGCCTACTTCTCGATGGGGACATTATATACATCTATAACGTTGTATATTCTAACCTAACACAACCTAACATCTGGGATGTAACATTTTACTACATTCTGGCTTGTCGTCGCCTGCTTCTCGATGGGGACATTATATACGTCTATAACGTTGTATATACTAACCTAACGCAACCTAACATCTGGGATGTAATATTCTACAACATTCCTGGCATGTCGGTCCCTACGTCTCCGTGGGTACATTATATACGTCTGTAACTTTGTATATCATACCCTAACGCAACCTAACATCTGGGATGTAATATTTCACAACATTCCTGGCATGTCGGTCCCTACGTCTCCGTTGGTACATTATATACATCTATAACGTTGTATATCCTAACCTAACGCAACCTAACATCTGGGATGTAATATTTTAAAACATTCCTGGCATGTCGGTCCCTACGTCTCGGTGGGAACATTATATACGTCTATAACGATATATATCCTAGCCTAAGGCAACCCATCATCTCGGATGTAATATTTTAAAACATTCCTGGCGCTTCGGCTGCTACTTTTCGGTGGGAACGTTATATACGTCTATAACGTTACATATCCTAACTTATGGCATCATAACATCTCGGATGTTACATTTTACAACATTCCTGGCGTGTCGTCGCCTGCTCCTCGATGGAGACATTATATACGTGTATAACGTTGTATATCCTGACGTAACGCAACCTAACATCTGGAATGTAATACATTACAACATTCCTGGCGTGTCGTCGCCTGCTTCTCGATGGGGACATTATATACGTCTATAACGTTGTATATTCTAACCTAACGCAACCTAACATCTGGGATGTAATATTTTACAACATTCCTGGCATGTCGGTCCCTACGTCTCCGTGGGTACATTATATACGTCTATAACGTTGTATATCCTAACCTAACGCAACCTAACATCTGGGATGTAATATTTTAAAACATTCCTGGCATGTCGGTCCCTACGTCTCGGTGGGAAGATTATATACGTCTATAACGATATATATCCTAACCTAAGGCAATCTAACATCTCGGATGTAATATTTTAAAACATTCCTGGCGCTTCGGCTGCTACCTTTCGGTGGGAACATTATATACGGCTATAACGTTACATATCCTAACGTATGGCAACATAAAATCTCGGATGTTATATTTTACAACATTCCTGGCGTGTCGTCGCCTGCTTCTCGATGGGGACTTTGTATACGTCTATAACGTTGTATATCCTAACCTAACGCAACCTAACATCTGGGACGTAATATTTTACAACAATCCTGGCATGTCGGTCCCTACGTCTCGGTGGGAACGTTATATACGTCTATAACGATATATATCCTAACCTAAGGGAACCTTACATCTCGGATGTAATATTTTACACCATTCCTGGCATGTCGGGCCCTACTTCTCGGTGGGAACATTGTATACGTCTATAACGTTATATATCCTAGCCTACGGCAACCTAACTTGTCGAATGTAATATTTTACAACATTCCTGGCATGTCGGGCCCTACTTCTCGGTGGGAACATTGTATACGTCTAAAACGATATATATCCTAGCCTAAGGCAACCTAACATGTCGAATGTAATATTTTACAACATTCCTGTCGTGTCGTCGCCTGCTTCTCGATGGGGACATTATATACGTCTATAACGTTGTATATTCTAACCTAACGCAACCTAACATCTGGGATGTACAATTTTACTACATTCCAGGCATGTCGGTCCCTACGTCTCGGTTGGAACGTTATATACGTCTATAACGATATATATCCTAACCTAAGGGAACCTTACATCTCGGATGTAATATTTTACAACATTCCTGGCATGTCGGTCCCTACTTCTCGATGGGGACATTATATACATCTATAACGCTGTACATCCTAACCTAACGCAACCTATCATCTCGGATGTAATATTTTACAGCATTCCTGGCGTGTCCGCCCGTACCTCTCGGTGGGGACATTATATACGTCTATAACGTTGTATATGCTAACCTAAGGCAACCTAACATCTCGAATGTAATATTTTACAACTTTCCTGGCATGTCGGTCCCTACTCCTCTGTGGGAACATTGTATACGTCTATAACGATATATGTCCTAGCCTAATGCAACCTAACATCTCGGATGTAATATTTTACAGCATTCCTGGCGTGTCGTCGCCTGCTTCTAGCTGGGGACATTATATATATCTATAACGTTGTATATCCTAACCTAAGGTAACCTAACATCTCGGATGTAATATTTGACAACATTCCTGGCGTGTCGGCCCGTACTTCTCGGTCGGAACATTCTATACGTCTATAAGGTTGTATATCCTAACCTAAGGGAACCTGACATCTCGGATGTAATATTTTACAACATTCTGGCGTGTCGTCGCCTGCTTCTCGATGGGGACTTTATAAACGTCTATAACGTTGTATATCCTAACCTAACGCAACCTAACATCTGGGACGTAATATTTTACAACAATCCTGGCATGTCGGTCCCTACGTCTCGGTGGGAACGGTATATACGTCTATAACGATATATATCCTAACCTAAGGGAACCTTACATCTCGGATGTAATATTTTACACCATTCCTGGCATGTCGGGCCCTACTTCTCGGTGGGAACATTGTATACGTCTATAACGTTATATATCCTAGCCTACGGCAACCTAACTTGTCGAATGTAATATTTTACAACATTCCTGGCGTGTCGTCGCCTACTTCTCGATGGGGACATTATATACATCTATAACGTTGTATATTCTAACCTAACACAACCTAACATCTGGGATGTAACATTTTACTACATTCTGGCTTGTCGTCGCCTGCTTCTCGATGGGGACATTATATACGTCTATAACGTTGTATATACTAACCTAACGCAACCTAACATCTGGGATGTAATATTCTACAACATTCCTGGCATGTCGGTCCCTACGTCTCCGTGGGTACATTATATACGTCTGTAACTTTGTATATCATACCCTAACGCAACCTAACATCTGGGATGTAATATTTCACAACATTCCTGGCATGTCGGTCCCTACGTCTCCGTTGGTACATTATATACATCTATAACGTTGTATATCCTAACCTAACGCAACCTAACATCTGGGATGTAATATTTTAAAACATTCCTGGCATGTCGGTCCCTACGTCTCGGTGGGAACATTATATACGTCTATAACGATATATATCCTAGCCTAAGGCAACCCATCATCTCGGATGTAATATTTTAAAACATTCCTGGCGCTTCGGCTGCTACTTTTCGGTGGGAACGTTATATACGTCTATAACGTTACATATCCTAACTTATGGCATCATAACATCTCGGATGTTACATTTTACAACATTCCTGGCGTGTCGTCGCCTGCTCCTCGATGGAGACATTATATACGTGTATAACGTTGTATATCCTGACGTAACGCAACCTAACATCTGGAATGTAATACATTACAACATTCCTGGCGTGTCGTCGCCTGCTTCTCGATGGGGACATTATATACGTCTATAACGTTGTATATTCTAACCTAACGCAACCTAACATCTGGGATGTAATATTTTACAACATTCCTGGCATGTCGGTCCCTACGTCTCCGTGGGTACATTATATACGTCTATAACGTTGTATATCCTAACCTAACGCAACCTAACATCTGGGATGTAATATTTTAAAACATTCCTGGCATGTCGGTCCCTACGTCTCGGTGGGAAGATTATATACGTCTATAACGATATATATCCTAACCTAAGGCAATCTAACATCTCGGATGTAATATTTTAAAACATTCCTGGCGCTTCGGCTGCTACCTTTCGGTGGGAACATTATATACGGCTATAACGTTACATATCCTAACGTATGGCAACATAAAATCTCGGATGTTATATTTTACAACATTCCTGGCGTGTCGTCGCCTGCTTCTCGATGGGGACTTTGTATACGTCTATAACGTTGTATATCCTAACCTAACGCAACCTAACATCTGGGACGTAATATTTTACAACAATCCTGGCATGTCGGTCCCTACGTCTCGGTGGGAACGTTATATACGTCTATAACGATATATATCCTAACCTAAGGGAACCTTACATCTCGGATGTAATATTTTACACCATTCCTGGCATGTCGGGCCCTACTTCTCGGTGGGAACATTGTATACGTCTATAACGTTATATATCCTAGCCTACGGCAACCTAACTTGTCGAATGTAATATTTTACAACATTCCTGGCGTGTCGTCTCCTACTTCTCGATGGGGACATTATATACATCTATAACGTTGTATATTCTAACCTAACACAACCTAACATCTGGGATGTAACATTTTACTACAGTCTGGCTTGTCGTCGCCTGCTTCTCGATGGGGACATTATATACGTCTATAACGTTGTATATACTAACCTAACGCAACCTAACATCTGGGATGTAATATTCTACAACATTCCTGGCATGTCGGTCCCTACGTCTCCGTGGGTACATTATATACGTCTGTAACTTTGTATATCCTACCCTAACGCAACCTAACATCTGGGATGTAATATTTCACAACATTCCTGGCATGTCGGTCCCTACGTCTCCGTGGGTACATTATATACATCTATAACGTTGTATATCCTAACCTAACGCAACCTAACATCTGGGATGTAATATTTTAAAACATTCCTGGCATGTCGGTCCCCACGTCTCGGTGGGAACATTATATACGTCTATAACGATATATATCCTAGCCTAAGGCAACCTATCATCTCGGATGTAATGTTTTAAAACATTCCTGGCGCTTCGGCTGCTACTTTTCGGTGGGAACATTATATACGGCTATAACATTACATATCCTAACGTATGGCAACATAAAATCTCGGATGTTATATTTTACAACATTCCTGGCGTGTCGTCGCCTGCTTCTCGATGGGGACTTTATATACGTCTACAACGTTGTATATCCTAACCTAAGGCAACCTAACATCTCGGATGTAATATTTTACAACATTCTGGCGTGTCGTCGCCTGCTTATCGATGGGGACATTATATACGTCTATAACGTTGTATATCCTAACCTAAGGTAACCTAACATCTCGGATGTAATATTTGACAACATTCCTGGCGTGTCGGCCCGTACTTCTCGGTCGGAACATTCTATACGTCTATAAGGTTGTATATCCTAACCTAAGGGAACCTGACATCTCGAATGTAATATTTTACAACATTCTGGCGTGTCGTCGCCTGCTTCTCGATGGGGACTTTATAAACGTCTATAACGTTGTATATCCTAACCTAACGCAACCTAACATCTGGGATGTAATATTTTACAACATTCCTGGTATGTCGGGCCCTACGTCTCCGTGGGTACATTCTATATATCTATAACGTTGTATATCCTAGCCTAAGGCAACCTAACATCTCGGATGTAATATTTGACAACATTCCTGGCATGTCGGGCCCTACTTCTCGGTGGGAACATTGTATACGTCTATAACGATATATATTCAAGCCTAAGGCAACCTAACATGTCGAATGTAATATTTTACAAAATTCCTGACGCGTCGGTCCCTATTTCTCGGTGGGAACGTTATATACGTCTATAACGTTATATATCCCAGCCTACGGCAACCTAACATGTCGAATGTAATATTTTACAACATTCCTGTCGTGTCGTCGCCTGCTTCTCGATGGGGACATTATATACGTCTATAACGTTGTATATTCTAACCTAACGCAACCTAACATCTCGGATGTAATATTTTACAACTTTCCTGGCATGTCGGTCCCTACTCCTCTGTGGGAACATTGTATACGTCTATAACGATATATGTCCTAGCCTAATGCAACCTAACATCTCGGATGTAATATTTTACAGCATTCCTGGCGTGTCGTCGCCTGCTTCTAGCTGGGGACATTATATATGTGTATAACGTTGTATTTCCTAACCTAAGGGAACCTAACATCTTAGGTGTAATATTTTACAACATTCCTGACGCGTCGGCCGCTATTTCTCGGTTGGAATATTGTATACGTCTATAACGTTATATATCCTAGCCTAATGCAACCTAACATCTCGGATGTAATATTTTACAACATTCCTGGTATGTCGGGCCCTACGTCTCCGTGGGTACATTCTATATGTCTATAACGTTGTATATCCTAGCCTAAGGCAACCTAACATCCCGGATGTAATATTTGACAACATTCCTGGCGTGTTAACCCGCACTTCTCGGTGAAAACATCATATACGTCTATAGCGATATATATCCTAGCCTAAGGCGATCTAACATGTCGAATGTAATATTTTACATCATTCCTGACGTGTCGGCCCCTATTTCTCGGTGGGAACATTATATACGTCTATAACGTTATATATGCTAGCCTAACGCAACCTAACATGTCGAATGTAATATTTTACAACATTCCTGACGTGTGGGCACGTAGATCACGGTCGTAACATTATATACGCCTACAACGTCATATATACTAGCCTAAGGCAACCTGACATCTCGGATGTAATAGTTGACAACATTCCTGGCGTGTTAGCGCGTACTTCTCGGTGCGAACATCATATACGTCTATAACGTTATATATCCTGTCGTAAGGCAACATAATATCGCGGATGTAATATTTTACAACATTCCTGGTGGGTCGTCGCCCGCTTCGCGATGGGGACATTATATACTTCTATAACGTTGAATATCCTAACCTAAAGCAACATAACATCTGGGATGTAATATTTTACAAGATCCCTGGCATGTCGGTCCCCACGTCTCGCTGGGAACATTATATACGTCTATAAAGATATATATCATAACGTAAAGCAACCTAACATCTCGGATGTAATATTTTACAACATTCCTGGCATGTCGGTCCCTACTTCTCGGTGGAAACAATGTATACGTCTATAACGTTGTATATCCTAACCTAAGGGAACCTAACATCTCGGATGTAATATTTTACAACATTCCTGGCGCTTCGGCTGCTACTTTTCGGTGGGAACGTTATATACGTCTATAACGTTACATATCCTAACTTATGGCATCATAACATCTCGGATGTTACATTTTACAACATTCCTGGCGTGTCGTCGCCTGCTCCTCGATGGAGACATTATATACGTGTATAACGTTGTATATCCTAACGTAACGCAACCTAACATCTGGAATGTAATACATTACAACATTCCTGGCGTGTCGTCGCCTGCTTCTCGATGGGAACATTCTATATGTCTATAACGTTGTATATTCTAACCTAACGCAACCTAACATCTGGGATGTAATATTTTACAACATTCCTGGCATGTCGGTCCCTACGTCTCCGTGGGTACATTATATACGTCTATAACGTTGTATATCCTAACCTAACGCAACCTAACATCTGGGATGTAATATTTTAAAACATTCCTGGCATGTCGGTCCCTACGTCTCGGTGGGAAGATTATATACGTCTATAACGATATATATCCTAACCTAAGGCAATCTAACATCTCGGATGTAATATTTTAAAACATTCCTGGCGCTCCGGCTGCTACCTTTCGGTGGGAACATTATATACGGCTATAACGTTACATATCCTAACGTATGGCAACATAAAAACTCGGATGTTATATTTTACAACATTCCTGGCGTGTCGGCGCCTGCTTCTCCATGGGGACTTTATATACGTCTATAACGTTGTATATCCTAACCTAACGCAACCTAACATCTGGGACGTAATATTTTACAACAATCCTGGCATGTCGGTCCCTACGTCTCGGTGGGAACGTTATATACGTCTATAACGATATATATCCTAACCTAAGGGAACCTTACATCTCGGATGTAATATTTTACACCATTCCTGGCATGTCGGGCCCTACTTCTCGGTGGGAACATTGTATACGTCTATAACGTTATATATCCTAGCCTACGGCAACCTAACTTGTCGAATGTAATATTTTACAACATTCCTGGCGTGTCGTCGCCTACTTCTCGATGGGGACATTATATACATCTATAACGTTGTATATTCTAACCCAACACAACCTAACATCTGGGATGTAACATTTTACTACATTCTGGCTTGTCGTCGCCTGCTTCTCGATGGGGACATTATATACGTCTATAACGTTGTATATACTAACCTAACGCAACCTAACATCGGGGATGTAATATTCTACAACATTCCTGGCATGTCGGTCCCTACGTCTCCGTGGGTACATTATATACGTCTGTAACTTTGTATATCCTACCCTAACGCAACCTAACATCTGGGATGTAATATTTCACAACATTCCTGGCATGTCGGACCCTACGTCTCCGTTGGTACATTATATACATCTATAACGTTGTATATCCTAACCTAACGCAACCTAACATCTGGGATGTAATATTTTACAACATTCCTGGCATGTCGGTCCCTACTTCTCGGTGGAAACAATGTATACGTCTATAACGATATATATCCTAGCCTAAGGCAACCCAAAATGTCGAATGTAATATTTTACAACATTCCTGCCGTGTCGCCGCCTACTTCACGAATGGGGACATTATATAAATCTATAACGTTATATATCTTACCCTAAGGCAACCTAACACCTCGGATGTAATATTTTACAACATTCCTGGCATGTCGGTCCCTAATTCTCGGTGGGAACATTCTATATGTCTATAACGTTGTATATCCTAACCTAAGGGAACCTAACATCTCGGATGTAATATTTTAAAACTTTCCTGGCATGTTGGTCCCTACGTCTCGGTGTGAACATTATATACGTATATAACGATATATATCCTAACCTAAGGCAACCTAACATATCGGATGTAATATTTTACAACATTACTGGCGCTTCGGCTGCTACTTTTCGGTGGGAACGTTATATACGTCTATAACGTTACATATCCTAACTTATGGCATCATAACATCTCGGACGTTACATTTTACAACATTCCTGGCGTGTCGTCGCCTGCTCCTCGATGGAGACATTATATACGTGTATAACGTTGTATATCCTAACGTAACGCAACCTAACATCTGGAATGTAATACATTACAACATTCCTGGCGTGTCGTCGCCTGCTTCTCGATGGGGACAATATATACGTCTATAACGTTGTATATTCTAACCTAACGCAACCTAACATCTGGGATGTAATATTTTACAACATTCCTGGCATGTCGGTCCCTACGTCTCCGTGGGTACATTATATAGGTCTATAACGTTGTATATCCTAACCTAACGCAACCTAACATCTGGGATGTAATATTTTAAAACATTCCTGGCATGTCGGTCCCTACGTCTCGGTGGGAAGATTATATACGTCTATAACGATATATATCCTAACCTAAGGCAATCTAACATCTCGGATGTAATTTTTTAAAACATTCCTGGCGCTTCGGCTGCTACCTTTCGGTGGGAACATTATATACGGCTATAACGTTACATATCCTAACGTATGGCAACATAAAATCTCGGATGTTATATTTTACAACATTCCTGGCGTGTCGTCGCCTGCTTCTCGATGGGGACTTTATATACGTCTATAACGTTGTATATCCTAACCTAACGCAACCTAACATCTGGGACGTAATATTTTACAACAATCCTGGCATGTCGGTCCCTACGTCTCGGTGGGAACGTTATATACGTCTATAACGATATATATCCTAACCTAAGGGAACCTTACATCTCGGATGTAATATTTTACACCATTCCTGGCATGTCGGGCCCTACTTCTCGGTGGGAACATTGTATACGTCTATAACGTTATATATCCTAGCCTACGGCAACCTAACTTGTCGAATGTAATATTTTACAACATTCCTGGCGTGTTGTCGCCTACTTCTCGATGGGGAAATTATATACATCTATAACGTTGTATATCCTTACCTAAGGCAACCTAACATCTCGGATGTAATATTTTACAACATTCTGGCGTGTCGTCCCCTGCTTCTCGATGGGGACAGTATATACGTCTATAACCTTGTATATACTAACCTAACGCAACCTAACATCTGGGATGTAATATTTTAAAACATTCCTGGCATGTCGGTCCCTACGTCTCGGTGGGAACATTATATACGTCTATAACCTTGTATATACTAACCTAACGCAACCTAACATCTGGGATGTAATATTTTACAACATTTCTGGCATGTCGGTCCCTACGTCTCCGTGGGTACATTATATACTTCTGTAACTTTGTATATCCTACCCTAAAGCAACCTAACATCTGGGATGTAATATTTTAAAACATTCCTGGCATGTCGGTCCCTACGTCTCGGTGGGAACATTATATACGTCTATAACGATATATATCCTAACCTAAGGCAACCTAACATCTCGGATGTAATATTTTAAAACATTCCTGGCGCTTCGGCTGCTACTTTTCGGTGGGAACATTATATACGGCTATAACGTTACATATCCTAACGTATGGCAACATAAAATCTCGGATGTTATATTTTACAACATTCCTGGCGTGTCGTCGCCTACTTCTCGATGGGGACTTTATATACGTCTACAACGTTGTATATCCTAACCTAAGGCAACCTAACATCTCGGATGTAATATTTTACAACATTCTGGCGTGTCGTCGCCTGCTTCTCGATGGGGACATTATATACGTCTATAACGTTGTATATACTAACCTAACGCAACCTAACATCTGGGATGTAATATTTTACAGCATTCCTGGCATGTCGGTCCCTACGTCTCCGTGGGTACATTATATACGTCTGTGACTTTGTATATCCTACCCTAACGCAACCTAACATCTGGGATGTAATATTTTAAAACATTCCTGGCATGTCGGTCCCTACGTCTCGGTGGGAACATTATATACGTCTATGACGATATATAGCCTAACATAAGGCAACCTAACACCTCTGATGTAATATTTTACAACATTCCTGGCGCTTCGGCTGCTACTCTTCGGTGGGAATATTATATACGTCTATAACGTTACATATCCTAACGTATGGCAACATAACATCTCGGATGATATATTTTACAACATTCCTGGCGTATCGTCGCCTGCTTCTCGATGGGGACTTTATAAACGTCTATAACGTTGTATATCCTACCCTAACGCAACCTAACATCTGGGATGTAATATTTTAAAACATTCCTGGCATGTCGGTCCCTACGTCTGGGTGAGAACATTATATACGTCTATGACGATTTATAGCCTAACCTAAGGCAACCTAACATCTCGGATGTAATATTTTACAACATTCCTGGCGCTTCGGCTGCTACTTTTCGGTGGGAACATTATAAACGTCTATAACGTTACATATCCTAGCCTAAGGCAACCTAACATCTCGGATGTAATATTTTACAACATTCCTGACGCGTCGGTCCCTATTTCTCGGTGGGAACATTATATACGTCTATAACGTTATATATCCTAGCCTACGGCAACCTAACTTGTCGAATGTAATATTTTACAACATTCCTGGCGTGTCGTCGCCTACTTCTCGATGGGGACATTATATACATCTATAACGTTGTATATCCTTACCTAAGGCAACCTAACATCTCGGATGTAATATTTTACAACATTCCTGACGCGTCGGTCCCTATTTCTCGGTGGGAACATTATATACGTCTATAACGTTATATATCCTAGCCTACGGCAACCTAACTTGTCGAATGTAATATTTTACAACATTCCTGGCGTGTCGTCGCCTACTTCTCGATGGGGACATTATATACATCTATAACGTTGTATATCCTTACCTAAGGCAACCTAACATCTCGGATGTAATATTTTACAACATTCTGGCGTGTCGTCCCCTGCTTCTAGATGGGGACATTATATACGTCTATAACCTTGTATATACTAACCTAACGCAACCTAACATCTGGGATGTAATATTTTACAACATTTCTGGCATGTCGGTCCCTACGTCTCCGTGGGTACATTATATACTTCTGTAACTTTGTATATCCTACCCTAAAGCAACCTAACATCTGGGATGTAATATTTTAAAACATTCCTGGCATGTCGGTCCCTACGTCTCGGTGGGAACATTATATACGTCTATAACGATATATATCCTAACCTAAGGCAACCTAACATCTCGGATGTAATATTTTAAAACATTCCTGGCGCTTCGGCTGCTACTTTTCGGTGGGAACATTATATACGGCTATAACGTTACATATCCTAACGTATGGCAACATAAAATCTCGGATGTTATATTTTACAACATTCCTGGCGTGTCGTCGCCTACTTCTCGATGGGGACTTTATATACGTCTACAACGTTGTATATCCTAACCTAAGGCAACCTAACATCTCGGATGTAATATTTTACAACATTCTGGCGTGTCGTCGCCTGCTTCTCGATGGGGACATTATATACGTCTATAACGTTGTATATACTAACCTAACGCAACCTAACATCTGGGATGTAATATTTTACAGCATTCCTGGCATGTCGGTCCCTACGTCTCCGTGGGTACATTATATACGTCTGTGACTTTGTATATCCTACCCTAACGCAACCTAACATCTGGGATGTAATATTTTAAAACATTCCTGGCATGTCGGTCCCTACGTCTCGGTGGGAACATTATATACGTCTATGACGATATATAGCCTAACATAAGGCAACCTAACACCTCTGATGTAATATTTTACAACATTCCTGGCGCTTCGGCTGCTACTCTTCGGTGGGAATATTATATACGTCTATAACGTTACATATCCTAACGTATGGCAACATAACATCTCGGATGATATATTTTACAACATTCCTGGCGTATCGTCGCCTGCTTCTCGATGGGGACTTTATAAACGTCTATAACGTTGTATATCCTACCCTAACGCAACCTAACATCTGGGATGTAATATTTTAAAACATTCCTGGCATGTCGGTCCCTACGTCTGGGTGAGAACATTATATACGTCTATGACGATTTATAGCCTAACCTAAGGCAACCTAACATCTCGGATGTAATATTTTACAACATTCCTGGCGCTTCGGCTGCTACTTTTCGGTGGGAACATTATAAACGTCTATAACGTTACATATCCTAGCCTAAGGCAACCTAACATCTCGGATGTAATATTTTACAACATTCCTGACGCGTCGGTCCCTATTTCTCGGTGGGAACATTATATACGTCTATAACGTTATATATCCTAGCCTACGGCAACCTAACTTGTCGAATGTAATATTTTACAACATTCCTGGCGTGTCGTCGCCTACTTCTCGATGGGGACATTATATACATCTATAACGTTGTATATCCTTACCTAAGGCAACCTAACATCTCGGATGTAATATTTTACAACATTCTGGCGTGTCGTCCCCTGCTTCTAGATGGGGACATTATATACGTCTATAACCTTGTATATACTAACCTAACGCAACCTAACATCTGGGATGTAATATTTTACAACATTTCTGGCATGTCGGTCCCTACGTCTCCGTGGGTACATTATATACGTCTGTAACTTTGTATATCCTACCCTAAAGCAACCTAACATCTGGGATGTAATATTTTAAAACATTCCTGGCATGTCGGTCCCTACGTCTCGGTGGGAACATTATATAGGTCTATAACGATATATATCCTAACCTAAGGCAACCTAACATCTCGGATGTAATATTTTAAAACATTCCTGGCGCTTCGGCTGCTACTTTTCGGTGGGAACATTATATACGGCTATAACGTTACATATCCTAACGTATGGCAACATAAAATCTCGGATGTTATATTTTACAACATTCCTGGCGTGTCGTCGCCTACTTCTCGATGGGGACTTTATATACGTCTACAACGTTGTATATCCTAACCTAAGGCAACCTAACATCTCGGATGTAATATTTTACAACATTCTGGCGTGTCGTCGCCTGCTTCTCGATGGGGACATTATATACGTCTATAACGTTGTATATACTAACCTAACGCAACCTAACATCTGGGATGTAATATTTTACAGCATTCCTGGCATGTCGGTCCCTACGTCTCCGTGGGTACATTATATACGTCTGTGACTTTGTATATCCTACCCTAACGCAACCTAACATCTGGGATGTAATATTTTAAAACATTCCTGGCATGTCGGTCCCTACGTCTCGGTGGGAACATTATATACGTCTATGACGATATATAGCCTAACATAAGGCAACCTAACACCTCTGATGTAATATTTTACAACATTCCTGGCGCTTCGGCTGCTACTCTTCGGTGGGAATATTATATACGTCTATAACGTTACATATCCTAACGTATGACAACATAACATCTCGGATGATATATTTTACAACATTCCTGGCGTATCGTCGCCTGCTTCTCGATGGGGACTTTATAAACGTCTATAACGTTGTATATCCTACCCTAACGCAACCTAACATCTGGGATGTAATATTTTAAAACATTCCTGGCATGTCGGTCCCTACGTCTGGGTGAGAACATTATATACGTCTATGACGATTTATAGCCTAACCTAATGCAACCTAACATCTCGGATGTAATATTTTACAACATTCCTGGCGCTTCGGCTGCTACTTTTCGGTGGGAACATTATAAACGTCTATAACGTTACATATCCTAGCCTAAGGCAACCTAACATCTCGGATGTAATATTTTACAACATTCCTGACGCGTCGGTCCCTATTTCTCGGTGGGAACATTATATACGTCTATAACGTTATATATCCTAGCCTACGGCAACCTAACTTGTCGAATGTAATATTTTACAACATTCCTGGCGTGTCGTCGCCTACTTCTCGATGGGGACATTATATACATCTATAACGTTGTATATCCTTACCTAAGGCAACCTAACATCTCGGATGTAATATTTTACAACATTCTGGCGTGTCGTCCCCTGCTTCTAGATGGGGACATTATATACGTCTATAACCTTGTATATACTAACCTAACGCAACCTAACATCTGGGATGTAATATTTTACAACATTTCTGGCATGTCGGTCCCTACGTCTCCGTGGGTACATTATATACGTCTGTAACTTTGTATATCCTACCCTAAAGCAACCTAACATCTGGGATGTAATATTTTAAAACATTCCTGGCATGTCGGTCCCTACGTCTCGGTGGGAACATTATATAGGTCTATAACGATATATATCCTAACCTAAGGCAACCTAACATCTCGGATGTAATATTTTAAAACATTCCTGGCGCTTCGGCTGCTACTTTTCGGTGGGAACATTATATACGGCTATAACGTTACATATCCTAACGTATGGCAACATAAAATCTCGGATGTTATATTTTACAACATTCCTGGCGTGTCGTCGCCTGCTTCTCGATGGGGACTTTATATACGTCTACAACGTTGTATATCCTAACCTAAGGCAACCTAACATCTCGGATGTAATATTTTACAACATTCTGGCGTGTCGTCGCCTGCTTCTCGATGGGGACATTATATACGTCTATAACGTTGTATATACTAACCTAACGCAACCTAACATCTGGGATGTAATATTTTACAGCATTCCTGGCATGTCGGTCCCTACGTCTCCGTGGGTACATTATATACGTCTGTGACTTTGTATATCCTACCCTAACGCAACCTAACATCTGGGATGTAATATTTTAAAACATTCCTGGCATGTCGGTCCCTACGTCTCGGTGGGAACATTATATACGTCTATGACGATATATAGCCTAACATAAGGCAACCTAACACCTCTGATGTAATATTTTACAACATTCCTGGCGCTTCGGCTGCTACTCTTCGGTGGGAATATTATATACGTCTATAACGTTACATATCCTAACGTATGGCAACATAACATCTCGGATGATATATTTTACAACATTCCTGGCGTGTCGTCGCCTGCTTCTCGATGGGGACTTTATAAACGTCTATAACGTTGTATATCCTACCCTAACGCAACCTAACATCTGGGATGTAATATTTTAAAACATTCCTGGCATGTCGGTCCCTACGTCTGGGTGAGAACATTATATACGTCTATGACGATTTATAGCCTAACCTAAGGCAACCTAACATCTCGGATGTAATATTTTACAACATTCCTGGCGCTTCGGCTGCTACTTTTCGGTGGGAACATTATATACGTCTATAACGTTACATATCCTAGCCTAAGGCAACCTAACATCTCGGATGTAATATTTTACAACATTCCTGACGCGTCGGTCCCTATTTCTCGGTGGGAACATTATATACGTCTATAACGTTATATATCCTAGCCTACGGCAACCTAACTTGTCGAATGTAATATTTTACAACATTCCTGGCGTGTCGTCGCCTACTTCTCTGTGGTTACATTATATACGTCTATAAGGTTATATATCCTAGCCTAAGGCAACCTAACATCTCGGATGTAATATTTTACGACATTCCTGGCATGTCGGTCCCTACTTCTCGGTGGGAACATTCTATACGTCTATAACGTTGTATATCCTAACCTATGGGAACCTAACATCTCGGGTGTAATATTTTAGAACTTTCCTGACGCGTCGGTCCCTATTTCTCGTTGGGAACATTATATACGTCTATAACGTTATATATCCTAGCCTAAGGCAACCTAACATCTCGGATGTAATATTTGACAACATTCCAGGCGTGTCCGCCCGTACTTCTCGGTGGGGACATTATATACGTCTATAACGATATATATCCTAACCTAAGGCAACCTAACATCTCGGATGTAATATTTTACAACATTCCTGGCATGTCGGCCACTACGTCTCGGTGGGAACATTATATACGTGTATAACGTTGTATATCCTAACCTAAGGGAACCTAACATCTCGGATGTAATATTTTACAACATTCTGGCGTGTCGTCGCCTGCTTCGCGACGGGGACATTATACACGTCTATATCGTTATATATCCTAGCCTAAGGCAACCTAACATGTCGAATGTAATATTTTACAACATTCCTGGCGTGTCGTCGCCTACTTCTGGATGGGGACATTATATACATCTATAACGTTGTATATCCTAACCTAAGCCAACCTAACATCTCGGATGTAATATTTTACAACATTCCTGGCATGTCGGTCACTACGTCTCGGTGGGAACATTATATACGTCTATAACGTTGTATATCCTAACCTAAGGGAACCTAACATCTCGGATATAATATTTTACAACATTCTGGCGTGTCGTCGCCTGCTTCTCGATGAGGACATTATATACGTCTATAATGTTGTATATCCTAACCTAACGCAACCTAACATCTGGGAAGTAATATTTTACAACATTCCTGTCATGTCGGTCCCTACTTCTCGGTGGGAACATTCTATACGTCTATAACGTTATATATCATAACCTAAGGAAACCTAACATCTCGGATGTAATATTTTAACATTCCTGGCTCGTCGGTTCCTACTTTTCGGTGGGAACATTATATACATCTATAACGTCATAAATCCTAACGTAAGGCAACATAACATCTCGGATGGAATATTTTACAACATTCCTGGCGTGTCGTCGCCTGCGTCTCGATGGGGACATTATACACGTCTATAACGTTGTATATCCTAAACTTAAGCAAACTAACATCTGCGATGTAATATTTTACAAGATTCCTGGCATGTCGGACCCCACGTCTCGGTAGGAACATTATATACGTCTATGACGTTGTATATCCTAACCTAACGCAACCTAACATCTGGGATGTAATATTTTACAACATTCCTGGCGTGTCGTCGCCTACTTCAGGATGGGGAAATTATATACATCTATAACGCTGTATATCCTAACCTAAGGCAACATAACATGTCGCATGTAATATTGTACAACATTCCTGGCGTGACGGCGCCTACTTCCCGATGGGGACATTATATACGTCTATAACGTTGTATATCTTAACCAAAGGCAACATAACATCTCGGATGTAATAGTTGACAACATTCCTGGCATGGCGGTCCGTACTTCTCGGTGGGAACATTATATAAGTCTATAACGTTACATATCATAGCCTAAGGCGACCTAAAATGACGAATGTAATATTTTACAACGTTCCTGGCGTGTCGTCGCGTACTTCTCGATGGGGACATTATATACGTCTATAACGTTAAATATCCTAACCGTAGGCAACCTACCATCTCGGATGTAATATTTTACAACATTCCTGGCGCGTCGGCTCCTACATATCGGTGAGAACAATATATACGTCTATAACGTTATATATCCTAACGTAAGGCAACATAACATCACGGATGTAATATTTTGCAACTTTCCTGGCGTGTCGTCGCCTGCTTCTCGATGGGGACCATACATACGTCTATAACGCGGTATATCCTAACCTAACGCACCCTAACATGACGAGGGTAATATTTTACAACATTCCTGGCGTGTCGGCCAGTACTTCTCGGTGGGAATATCATATACGTCTATAACGTTATATATCCTAACCTAAGAGCAACCTAACATGTCGAATGTAATATTTTACAACATTCCCGGCGCATCGGTACCTACTTCTCTGTGGTAACATTATATACGTCTATAACGTTATATATTCTAGCCTAAGGCAATCTAACATCTCGGATGTAATATTTTACTACATTCCTGGCTCGTCGGCCCCTACTTCCGGGTGGGAAAATTATATACGTCTATAACGTTATATATCCTAACCTGAGGCAACCTAACTTGTCGAACGTAATATTTTACAACATTCCTGGCTCATCGGCCCCTACTTCTCGGTGGGAACAATATATACGTCTATAACGTTATATATCCTAACCTAAGGCAACCTAACACATCGGATGTAATGTTCTGCAACATTCCTGGCTTATCGGCCCCCACTTCTCGGTGGCAACACTATATACGTCTATAACGTTATATATCCTAACTTAAGGCAACCTAACATCTCGGATGTAATATTTTACTACATTCCTGGCACGTCGGCCGCTACTTCTCGGTGGGAGTATTATATACGTCTATAAGGCTATATATCCTAGCTTAAGGCAACCTAACGTGTCGAATGTAATATTTCACAACATTCCTGGCGCGTCGGCCCCTACTTCTCGGTGGGAAAATTATAGAAGTCTATAACGGTATATATCCTAACCTAAGGCAACCTAACATCTCGGATGTAATATTTTATAACATTCCTGGCGTGTCGGCACTTAGTTCTCGGTGGGAACATTATATATGTCTATAACGTCATATATCCTAACCTAAGGCAACCTAACACCTCGGATGTAGTATTTTACAACATTCCTGGCATGTCGGACCATACTTCTCGGTGGGAACATTCTATACGTCTATAACGTTGTATATCCTAACCTAAGGGAACCTAACATCTCGGGTGTAATATTTTACAACATTCCTGACGCGCCGGCCCCTATTTCTCGGTGGGAACATTCTATACGTCTATAACGTTGTATATCCTAACCTAAGGGAACCTAACATCTCGGGTGTAATATTTTACAACATTCCTGACGCGTCGGTCCCTCTTTCTCGGTGGGAACATAATATACGTCTATAACATTATATATCCTAGCCTAAGGCAACCTACCTTGTAGAATGTAATATTTTACAACATACCTGGCGTGTCGTCGCCTACTTCTCGATGGGGACATTATATACGTCTATAACGTTACATATCCTAGCCTAAGGCAACCTAACATCTCGGATGTAATATATTACTACATTCCTGGCGCGCCGGGCACTACTTTTCGGTGGGAACATTATATACGTCTATAACGTGATATATCCTAGCCTAAGGCAATCCTAACATCTTGGAAGTAATATTTTACAACATTCCTGGCGCTTCGGCATCTACTTCTCGGTGGGAACATTATATAAGTCTATAACGTTATATCTCCTAACATAAGGCAACCTAACATCTCGGATGTAATATGTTACTACATTCCTGGCACGTCGGCCCCTACTTCTCGGTGGGAACATTATATACGTCTATAACGTGATATATCCTAGCCTAACGCAATCCTAACGTCTTGGATGTAATATTTTACAACATTCCTGGCGCGTCCGCACCTCCTTCTCGGTGGGAACATTATGTACGTCTATAACGTTATATATCCTAACCTAAGGGAACCTAACACCTCGGATGTAATGTTTTACAACATTCCTGGCGTGTTAGACCGCACTTCTCGGTGGGAACATCATATACGTCTATAACGTTATATATCCTGTCGTAAGGCAACATAACATCTCGGATGTAATATTTTACAACATTCCTGGCGGGTCATCGCCCGCTTCTCGATGGGGACATTATATACGTCTATAACGTTGAATATCGTAACCTAATTCAACCTAACATCTCGGATGTAATATTTTACAACGTTCCTGGCATGTCGGACCCTACTTCTCGGTGGGAGCATTCTATTCGTCTATAACGTTGTATATCCTAACCTAAGGGAACCTAACATCTCGGATGTAATATTTTAAAACATTCCGGGCATGTCGGTCCCTGCGTCTCGGTGGGAACATAATACACGTCGATAACGATATATATCCTAACCTAAGGCAACCTAACATCTCGGATGTAATATTTTACAACATTCCTGACGCGTCGGCCCCTATTTCTCGGTGGGAACATTCTATACGTCTATAACGTTATATATGCTAGCCTAAGGCAACCTGACATCTCGGATGAAATATTTGACAACATTCCTGCGTGTTAGCGCGTACTTCTCGGTGGGAACATCATATACGTCTATAACGTTATATATCCTGTCGTAAGGCAACATAACATCTCGGATGTAATATTTTTAAAACATTCCTGGCGTGTCGTCGCCTACTTCTCGATGGGGACGTTATATACGTCTATAACGTTGTATATCCTAACCTAACTCAACCTAACATCTGTGATGTAATATTTTACAACATTCCTGGCATGTCGGTCCCTACGTCTCCGTGGGTACATTATATACGTCTATAACGTTGTATATACTAGCCTAACGCAACCTAACATCTAGGATGTAATATTTTAAAACATTCCGGGCATGTCGGTCCCGGCGTCTCGGTGGGAACATAATATACGTCTATAACGATATATATCCTAACCTAAGGCAACCTAACATCTCGACTGTAGTATTTTACAACATTCCAGGCGGGTCGGCCGTTACTTCTGAGTGGGAGCATTATATACGTCTATATCGTAATATAACCTAACCTATCCCATTTTGCCTCTCGGTGATAATGTTTTACAGAATTCCGTTCGTGTCGTACCGTACGTCCCGGTGCGGACATTATGTAAGTCTATAACGTTATATTTCGTAACCTTAGGCAACCAGCACTTCTGATGTAATGTTCTACAACATTCCTGGCGCTTCGGCCCCTATTTCTCGGTGGGAACGTTATATACGTCTATAACGATATATATCATAGCCTAAGGCAACATAACGTCTCTACCGTAATATTTTACAACATTCCTGGCTCGACGGCTGCTACTTCTCGGTGGGAACATTATATACGTCTATAACGTATTTATATCCTAACCTAAGGCACCCTAACATGTCGAGGGTATTATTTTACAACATTCCTGGCGTGTCGGCCAGTACTTCTCGGTGGGAATATCATATACGTCTATAACGTTATATATCCTAACCTAAGAGCAACCTAACATGTCGAATGTAATATTTTACAACATTCCCGGCGCGACGGCCGCTAATTTTCGGTGGGAACATTATATACGTCTATAACGCTATATATCCTAGCCTATGGCAACCTAACATGTCGAATGTAATATTTTACAACATTCCCGGCGCTTCGGCCCCTACTTGTCGGTGGGAACATTATATACGTCTATAACGCTATATATCCTACCTTAAGGCAACCTAACATCTCGGATGTAATATTTTACAACATTCCTGTCTCGTCGGCCCCTACTTCTCGGTGGGAACATTATATACGTCTATAACGTTATATATCCTAACCTGAGGCAACCTAACTTGTCGAACGTAATATTTTACAACATTCCTGGCTCATCGGCCCCTACTTCTCGGTGGGAACAATATATACGTCTATAACGTTATATATCCTAACCTAAGGCAACCTAACACATCGGATGTAATGTTCTGCAACATTCCTGGCTTATCGGCCCCCACTTCTCGGTGGCAACACTATATACGTCTATAACGTTATATATCCTAACTTAAGGCAACCTAACATCTCGGATGTAATATTTTACTACATTCCTGACGCGTCGGCCCCTATTTCTCGGTGGGAACATTCTATACGTCTATAACGTTGTATATCCTAATCTAACGCAACCTAACATCTGGGATGTATTATTTTAAAACATTCCTGGCATGTCGGTCCCTACGTCTCGGGGGGGAACATTATATACGTCTATAACGTTGTATATACTAACCTAACGCAACCTAACATCTGGGATGTAATATTTTACAACATTCCTGGCATGTCGGTCCCTACTTCTCGGTGGAAACAATGTATACGTCTATAGCGATATATATCCTAGCCTGAGGCAACCCAACATGTCGAATGTAATATTTTACAACATTCCTGACGTGTCGTCGCCTACTTGTCGATGGGGACATTATATACATCTATAACGTTGTATATCCTAACCTAAGGCAATCTAACACCTCGGATGTAGTATTTTACAACATTCCTGGCATGTCGGACCCTACTTCTCGGTGGGAACATTCTATACGTCTATAACGTTGTATATCCTAACCTAAGGGAACCTAACATCTCGGGTGTAATATTTTACAACATTCCTGACGCGCCGGCCCCTATTTCTCGGTGGGAACATTCTATACGTCTATAACGTTGTATATCTTAACCTAAGGGAACCTAACATCTCGGGTGTAATATTTTAGAACATTCCTGACGCGTCGGTCCCTATTTCTCGGTGGGAACATTATATACGTCTATAACATTATATATCCTAGCCTAAGGCAACCTAACTTGTAGAATGTAATATTTTACAACATTCCTGGCGTGTCGTCGCCTGCTTCTCGATGGGGACTTTATATACGTCTATAACGTTGCATATTCTAACCTAACGCAACCTAACATCTGGGATGTAATATGTTACAACATTCTTGGCATGTCGGTTCCTACGTCTCGGTGGGAACGTTATATACGTCTATAACGATATATATCCTAACCTAAGGGAACCTAACATCTCGGATGTAATATTTTACAACATTCCTGACGCGTCGGTCCCTATTTCTCGGTGGGAACATTCTATACGTCTATAACGTTATATATCCTAGCCTAAGGCAACCTAACATCTCGGATGTAATATTTTACTACATTCCTGGCGCGCCGGCCCCCACTTCTCAGTGGGAACATTATATACGTCTATATCGCTTTATATCATAGCCTAAGGCAACCTAACATGTCGAGCGTAATATTTTACAACATTCCTGGCTCGTCGGCCCCTACTTCTCGGTGGGAACAGTATATCCGTCTATAACGTTATATATCCTAGCCTAAGGCAACTTAACATGTCGAATGTAATATTTCACCACATTCCTGGCTCGTTGGCCCCTACTTCTCGGTGGGAACATTATATACGTCTATAACGTTACATATCCTAGCCTAAGGCAACCTAACATCTCGGATGTAATATTTTACTACATTCCTGGCGCGCCGGCCCCTACTTTTCGGTGGGAACATTATATACGTCTGTAACGCTATATATCCTAGCCTAAGGCAACCTAACTTGTCGAGCGTAAAATTTTACCACATTCCTGGCTCGTCGGCCTTTACCTATCGGTGGGAACATTATATACGTCTATAACGTTACATATCCTAACCTAAGGCAACCTAACATCTCGGATGTAATATTTTAATACATTCCTGGCGTCCCGGCCCCCACTTCTCGGTGGGAACATTATATACGTCTATATCGCTTTATAACATAGCCTAAGGGAACCTAACATGTCGATCGTAATATTTTACAACATCCCTGGCTCGTCGGCCTCTACCTCCGGTGGGAACATTACATACGTCTATAACGTTATATATCCTAACCTAAGGCAACTTAACATGTCGAATGTAATATTTTCCCACATTTCTGGCTCGTTGGCCCCTACTCCTCGGTGGGAACATTGTATACGTCTATAACGTGATATATCCTAGCCTAGGGCAATCCTAACATCTCGGATTTAATATTTTACAACATTCCTGGCGTGACGGCCCCTATTTCTCGGTGGGAACATTATATACGTCTTTAACTCTATATATCCTAGCCTATGGCAACCTAACTTGTCGAGCGTAATATTTTACAACATTCCTGGATCGTCGGCCCCTACATCTCGGTGGGAACATTATATACGTCTATAACGTTATATATCCTAACCTAAGGGAACCTAACATCTCGGTAGTAATATTTGATAACATTCCTGGCCTGTAGGCCCGTAGATCTCGGTGGGAATATTATATACGTCTCTAACGCTATATATCCTAGCCTAAGGCAAACTAACATATCGAATGTAATATTTTACAACATTCCCGTCACTTCGGCCCCTACTTCTCGGTGGGAACATTATATACGTCTATAACGTTATATATCCTAGCCTAAGGCAAGCTAACATCTAGGATGTTATATTTTACTACATTCCTTGCGCGCCGGCCCCTACTTCTCGGTGGGAACATTATATACGTCTGTAATGCTACATATCCTTACCCAAGGCAACCTAACATCTCGGATGTAATATTTTACTACATTCCTGGCGCGCCGGCCCCTACTTCTCGGTGGGAACATTATATACGTCTATATCGCTATATATCATAACGTAAGGCAACCTAACATGTCGAGCGTAATATTTTACAACATTCCAGGCTCGTCAGCCCCTACTTCTCGGTGGGAACATTATGTACGTCTATAACGCTATATATCCTAGCCTAAGGCAAACTCACATCTCGGATGTAATATTTTACTACATGCGTGGCGCACCGGCCCCTACTTCTCGGTGGGAACATTATATACGTCTATAACGTTATATATCCTAGCCTAAGGCAATCCTAACATCTCGGATGTAATATTTTACAACATTCCTGGCGCGTCGGCACCTACTTCTCGGTGGGAACATTATATACGTCTATAACGTTATATATCCTAACCTAAGGCAACCTAACATACCGGATGTAATATTTTACCACATTCCTGACACGCTGGCCCCTACTTCTCGGTGGGAACATTATATACGTCTATAACGATATATATCCTAGCCTAAGGCAATCCTAACATATCGGATGTAATATTTTACAACATTCCTGGCTCGTCATCCCCTACTTCTCGGTGGGAACATTATATACGTCTATAACGTAATATAACATAACCTAACTCATCCCGCCCCTCGGTGGTGATGTTTTACAGAATCCCTGTCGTGTCGGCCCGTACCACTCCGTGGGAACATTATATACGTCTATAACGTTATATATCCTAACCTAAGGCAAACTCACACCTCGGATGTAGTATTTTCCAACATTCATGGCGGGTCGGCCCCTACTTCTCGGTCGGAACATTACATACGTCTATAACGTAATAGATCCTAACCTAACCCATCTAGACCCTCGCTGGTAATGTTTTAGAGAATCCCGTTCGTGTCGTGCCCTACGTCTCGGTGCGGATATTATATACGTCTATAACGTTATATTTCCTATCCGAAGGCAACCCAACATTTCGAATGTAGTATTTTACAACATTCCTGGCGGGTCGGCCCATACTTCTCCGTGGGCACATTATATACGTCTATAACGGAATATAACCTAACCTAACCCATCTTATAGCTCGCTGGTAATGTTTTACAGAATTCCGGTCGTGTCTGCCCGTTCTTCTCGGTGGGGACGTTATATTCGTCTATAACGTTATGTATCCTAACCTGGGGCAACGTAACATCTCGGATGTAGTGTTTTCCAACATTCCTCGCGGCTCGGTCCCTACTTCTCGGTGGGTACATTATATACGTCTACAACGTAATATAACCTAACCTAACCCATCTAGACCATCCCTGGTAATGCTTTACAGAATCGCGGTCGTGTCGGCCCGTATGTCTCCGTGGGAACATTATATACGTCTATAACGTTATATATCCTAACCTAAGGCAACCTCACACCTCGGATGTAGTATTTTACAACATTCCTGGCGGGCCGGCCCATACTTCTCGGTTCGAACATTATATTCGTGTATAACGTAATATAACCTAACCTAACCCATCTAGACCCTCGCCGGTAATGTTTTACAGTATCCCGGTCGTCTCGGCACATACCTCTCCGTGGGAACATTATATACGTCTATATTGTTATATATCATAACCTAAGGCAACCTCACACCTCGGATGTAGTATTTTACAACATTCCTGGCGGGTCGACGCATACTTCTCGGTTCGAACATTATATTCGTGTATAACGTAATATAACCTATCCTAACCCATCTAGACCCTCGCTGGTAATGTTTTACAGAATCCCGGTCGTGTCGGACCGGCTTCTCCGTGGGAACAATATATACGTCCATAACGTTATATATCCTAACCTAAGGCAACCTCACACCTCGGATGTAGTATTTTACAACATTCCTGGCGTGCCGGCCCCTACTTCTCGGTGGGAACATTATATACGTCTATAACGTAATATAACCTAACCTAACCCATGTGGACCATCGCTGGTAATGTTTTACAGAATCCCGGTCGTATCGGCCCGTATCTCTCCGCGGGAACATTATATACGTCTATAACGTTATGTATACTAACCTAAAGCAACATCACACCTCGGATGTAGTATTTTACAACATTCCTGTCGGGTCGGCCCATACTTCTCGGTTCGAACATTATATTCGTGTATAACGTAATATAACCTATCCTAACCCATCTAGACCCTCGCTGGTAGTGTTTTACAGAATCCCGGTCATGTCGGCCCGTACCTCTCCGTGGGAACAATATATACGTCTATAACGTTAAATATCCTAACCTAATTCAACCTCACACCTCGGATGTAGTATTTTACAACATACCTGGCGGGTCGCCCCATACTTCTCGGTTCGAACATTATATACGTCTATAAAGTAATATAACCTTACCTAACCAATCTAGCCCCTCGCTGGTAATGTTTAACAGAATCCCGGTCGGGTCGGCCCGTAACTCTCCGTGGGAACATTATATACGTCTATAACGTTATATATCCTAACCTTAAGCAACCACACACCTCGGATGTAGTATTTTACAACATTCCTGGCGGGCCGGCCCCTACTTCTCGGTGGGAACATCATATACGTCTATAACGTTATATATCCTAACCTAAGGGAACGTAACATCTGGGATGTAATATATTACAACATTCCTGGCACGCCGGTCCGCACTTCACTGTGGTACCATTATATACGTCTATAATGTTATATATATTAGCGTAAGGCCACCTAACATCTGGGATGTAATATCTTACTACATTCCTGGCGCGCCGGCCCCTACTTCCCGGTGGGAATATTATATATGTCTATAACGCTATATATCCTAGCCTAAGGCAACCTAACATGTCGAATGTAATATTTTACAACATTCCTGTCGCGTCGGCCCCTACTTCTGGATGGGAACATCATATACGTCTATAACGTTAAATATACTAACCTAAGGCAACCTAACATCTCGGGTGTAATATTTTACAACCTTCCGGGCACGTCGGCCCCTACTTCTCGGTGGGAACATTAGATATGTCTATTACGCTATATATCCTAGCCTAAGGCAACCTAACATGTCGAGCGTAATATTTTACAACATTCCTGGCTCGTCGGCCCCTACTTCTCGGTGGGAACAGTATATCCGTCTATAAGGTTATATATCCTAACCTAAGGCAACTTAACATGTCGAATGTAATATTTCACCACATTCCTGGCTCGTTGGCCCCTACTTCTCGGTGGGAACATTATATACGTCTATAACGTTACATATCCTAGCCTAAGGCAACCTAACATCTCGGATGTAATATTTTACTACATTCCTGGCGCGCCGGCCCCTACTTTTCGGTGGGAACATTATATACGTCTGTAACGCTATATATCCTAGCCTAAGGCAACCTAACTTGTCGAGCGTAAAATTTTACCACATTCCTGGCTCGTCGGCCTCTACCTATCGGTGGGAACATTATATACGTCTATAACGTTACATATCCTAACCTAAGGCAACCTAACATCTCGGATGTAATATTTTAATACATTCCTGGCGTCCCGGCCCCCACTTCTCGGTGGGAACATTATATACGTCTATATCGCTTTATAACATAGCCTAAGGGAACCTAACATGTCGATCGTAATATTTTACAACATCCCTGGCTCGTCGGCCTCTACCTCCGGTGGGAACATTACATACGTCTATAACGTTATATATCCTAACCTAAGGCAACTTAACATGTCGAATGTAATATTTTCCCACATTTCTGGCTCGTTGGCCCCTACTCCTCGGTGGGAACATTGTATACGTCTATAACGTGATATATCCTAGCCTAAGGCAATCCTAACATCTCGGATTTAATATTTTACAACATTCCTGGCGTGTCGGCCCCTATTTCTCGGTGGGAACATTATATACGTCTTTAACTCTATATATCCTAGCCTATGGCAACCTAACTTGTCGAGCGTAATATTTTACAACATTCCTGGCGCGTCGGCACCTACTTCTCGGTCGGAACAGTATATACGTCTATAACGTTATATTTCCTAGCCTAAGGCAATCCTAACACGTCGAATGTAAAATTTTACATCATTCCTGGGGCGTCGTCCCCTATTTCTCGGTGGGAACATTATATAAGTCAATAACGTTATATATCCTAACCTAAGGCAACCTAACATCTCGGATGTGATATTTTACAACATTCCCGTCACTTCGGACCCTACTTCTCGGTGGGAACATTATATACGTCTATAAGGATATATATCCTAGCCTGAGGCAATCCTAACATCTCGGATGTAATATTTTACAACATTCCTGGCCGCGTCGGCCCCTACTTCTCGGTGGGAAAAGTATATAAGTCTATAACGTTACATATCCTAGCCTAAGGCAACCCAACATCTCGGATGTTATATTTTACTACATTCCTGGCGCGCCGGCCCCCACTTCTCGGTGGTAACATTATATACGTCTATATCGCTATATATCATAGCCTAAGGCAACCTAACATGTCGAGCGTAATATTGTACAACATTCCTGGATCGTCGGCCCCTACATCTCGGTGGGAACATTATATACGTCTATAACGTTATATATCCTAACCTAAGGGAACCTAACATCTCGGTAGTAATATTTGATAACATTCCTGGCCTGTAGGCCCGTAGATCTCGGTGGGAATATTATATACGTCTCTAACGCTATATATCCTAGCCTAAGGCAAACTAACATATCGAATGTAATATTTTACAACATTCCCGTCACTTCGGCCCCTACTTCTCGGTGGGAACATTATATACGTCTATAACGTTATATATCCTAGCCTAAGGCAAGCTAACATCTAGGATGTTATATTTTACTACATTCCTTGCGCGCCGGCCCCTACTTCTCGGTGGGAACATTATATACGTCTGTAATGCTACATATCCTTACCCAAGGCAACCTAACATCCCGGATGTAATATTTTACTACATTCCTGGCGCGCCGGCCCCTACTTCTCGGTGGGAACATTATATACGTCTATATCGCTATATATCATAACGTAAGGCAACCTAACATGTCGAGCGTAATATTTTACAACATTCCAGGCTCGTCGGCCCCTACTTCTCGGTGGGAACATTATGTACGTCTATAACGCTATATATCCTAGCCTAAGGCAAACTCACATCTCGGATGTAATATTTTACTACATGCGTGGCGCACCGGCCCCTACGTCTCGGTGGGAACATTATATACGTCTATAACGTTATATATCCTAGCCTAAGGCAATCCTAACATCTCGGATGTAATATTTTACAACATTCCTGGCGCGTCGGCACCTACTTCTCGGTGGGAACATTATATACGTCTATAACGTTATATATCCTAACCTAAGGCAACCTAACATACCGGATGTAATATTTTACCACATTCCTGACACGCTGGCCCCTACTTCTCGGTGGGAACATTATATACGTCTATAACGATATATATCCTAGCCTAAGGCAATCCTAACATATCGGATGTAATATTTTACAACATTCCTGGCTCGTCATCCCCTACTTCTCGGTGGGAACATTATATACGTCTATAACGTAATATAACATAACCTAACGCGCTATCTCAGAGTGTGGTGATGTTTTACAGAATCCCTGTCGTGTCGGCCCGTACCACTCCGTGGGAACATTATATACGTCTATAACGTTATATATCCTAACCTAAGGCAAACTCACACCTCGGATGTAGTATTTTCCAACATTCATGGCGGGTCGGCCCCTACTTCTCGGTCGGAACATTACATACGTCTATAACGTAATAGATCCTAACCTAACCCATCTAGACCCTCGCTGGTAATGTTTTAGAGAATCCCGTTCGTGTCGTGCCCTACGTCTCGGTGCGGATATTATATACGTCTATAACGTTATATTTCCTATCCGAAGGCAACCCAACATTTCGAATGTAGTATTTTACAACATTCCTGGCGGGTCGGCCCATACTTCTCCGTGGGCACATTATATACGTCTATAACGGAATATAACCTAACCTAACCCATCTAGACCCTCGCCGGTAATGTTTTACAGTATACCGGTCGTCTCGGCACATACCTCTCCGTGGGAACATTATATACGTCTATATTGTTATATATCATAACCTAAGGCAACCTCACACCTCGGATGTAGTATTTTACAACATTCCTGGCGGGTCGACGCATACTTCTCGGTTCGAACATTATATTAGTGTATAACGTAATATAACCTATCCTAACCCATCTAGACCCTCGCTGGTAATGTTTTACAGAATCCCCGTCGTGTCGGACCGGCTTCTCCGTGGGAACAATATATACGTCCATAACGTTATATATCCTAACCTAAGGCAACCTCACACCTCGGATGTAGTATTTTACAACATTCCTGGCGTGCCGGCCCCTACTTCTCGGTGGGAACATTATATACGTCTATAACGTAATATAACCTAACCTAACCCATGTGGACCATCGCTGGTAATGTTTTACAGAATCCCGGTCGTATCGGCCCGTATCTCTCCGTGGGAACATTATATACGTCTATAACGTTATGTATACTAACCTAAAGCAACATCACACCTCGGATGTAGTATTTTACAACATTCCTGTCGGGTCGGCCCATACTTCTCGGTTCGAACATTATATTCGTGTATAACGTAATATAACCTATCCTAACCCATCTAGACCCTCGCTGGTAGTGTTTTACAGAATCCCGGTCATGTCGGCCCGTACCTCTCCGTGGGAACAATATATACGTCTATAACGTTAAATATCCTAACCTAATTCAACCTCACACCTCGGATGTAGTATTTTACAACATACCTGGCGGGTCGCCCCATACTTCTCGGTTCGAACATTATATACGTCTATAAAGTAATATAACCTTACCTAACCAATCTAGCCCCTCGCTGGTAATGTTTAACAGAATCCCGGTCGGGTCGGCCCGTAACTCTCCGTGGGAACATTATATACGTCTATAACGTTATATATCCTAACCTTAAGCAACCACACACCTCGGATGTAGTATTTTACAACATTCCTGGCGGGCCGGCCCCTACTTCTCGGTGGGAACATCATATACGTCTATAACGTTATATATCCTAACCTAAGGGAACGTAACATCTGGGATGTAATATATTACAACATTCCTGGCACGCCGGTCCGCACTTCACTGTGGTACCATTATATACGTCTATAATGTTATATATATTAGCGTAAGGCCACCTAACATCTGGGATGTAATATCTTACTACATTCCTGGCGCGCCGGCCCCTACTTCCCGGTGGGAATATTATATATGTCTATAACGCTATATATCCTAGCCTAAGGCAACCTAACATGTCGAATGTAATATTTTACAACATTCCTGTCGCGTCGGCCCCTACTTCTGGATGGGAACATCATATACGTCTATAACGTTAAATATACTAACCTAAGGCAACCTAACATCTCGGGTGTAATATTTTACAACCTTCCGGGCACGTCGGCCCCTACTTCTCGGTGGGAACATTAGATATGTCTATTACGCTATATATCCTAGCCTAAGGCAACCTAACATGTCGAGCGTAATATTTTACAACATTCCTGGCTCGTCGGCCCCTACTTCTCGGTGGGAACAGTATATCCGTCTATAAGGTTATATATCCTAACCTAAGGCAACTTAACATGTCGAATGTAATATTTCACCACATTCCTGGCTCGTTGGCCCCTACTTCTCGGTGGGAACATTATATACGTCTATAACGTTACATATCCTAGCCTAAGGCAACCTAACATCTCGGATGTAATATTTTACTACATTCCTGGCGCGCCGGCCCCTACTTTTCGGTGGGAACATTATATACGTCTGTAACGCTATATATCCTAGCCTAAGGCAACCTAACTTGTCGAGCGTAAAATTTAACCACATTCCTGGCTCGTCGGCCTCTACCTATCGGTGGGAACATTATATACGTCTATAACGTTACATATCCTAACCTAAGGCAACCTAACATCTCGGATGTAATATTTTAATACATTCCTGGCGTCCCGGCCCCCACTTCTCGGTGGGAACATTATATACGTCTATATCGCTTTATAACATAGCCTAAGGGAACCTAACATGTCGATCGTAATATTTTACAACATCCCTGGCTCGTCGGCCTCTACCTCCGGTGGGAACATTACATACGTCTATAACGTTATATATCCTAACCTAAGGCAACTTAACATGTCGAATGTAATATTTTCCCACATTTCTGGCTCGTTGGCCCCTACTCCTCGGTGGGAACATTGTATACGTCTATAACGTGATATATCCTAGCCTAAGGCAATCCTAACATCTCGGATTTAATATTTTACAACATTCCTGGCGTGTCGGCCCCTATTTCTCGGTGGGAACATTATATACGTCTTTAACTCTATATATCCTAGCCTATGGCAACCTAACTTGTCGAGCGTAATATTTTACAACATTCCTGGCGCGTCGGCACCTACTTCTCGGTCGGAACAGTATATACGTCTATAACGTTATATTTCCTAGCCTAAGGCAATCCTAACACGTCGAATGTAAAATTTTACATCATTCCTGGGGCGTCGTCCCCTATTTCTCGGTGGGAACATTATATAAGTCAATAACGTTATATATCCTAACCTAAGGCAACCTAACATCTCGGATGTGATATTTTACAACATTCCCGTCACTTCGGACCCTACTTCTCGGTGGGAACATTATATACGTCTATAAGGATATATATCCTAGCCTGAGGCAATCCTAACATCTCGGATGTAATATTCTACAACATTCCTGGCCGCGTCGGCCCCTACTTCTCGGTGGGAAAAGTATATAAGTCTATAACGTTACATATCCTAGCCTAAGGCAACCCAACATCTCGGATGTTATATTTTACTACATTCCTGGCGCGCCGGCCCCCACTTCTCGGTGGTAACATTATATACGTCTATATCGCTATATATCATAGCCTAAGGCAACCTAACATGTCGAGCGTAATATTGTACAACATTCCTGGATCGTCGGCCCCTACATCTCGGTGGGAACATTATATACGTCTATAACGTTATATATCCTAACCTAAGGGAACCTAACATCTCGGTAGTAATATTTGATAACATTCCTGGCCTGTAGGCCCGTAGATCTCGGTGGGAATATTATATACGTCTCTAACGCTATATATCCTAGCCTAAGGCAAACTAACATATCGAATGTAATATTTTACAACATTCCCGTCACTTCGGCCCCTACTTCTCGGTGGGAACATTATATACGTCTATAACGTTATATATCCTAGCCTAAGGCAAGCTAACATCTAGGATGTTATATTTTACTACATTCCTTGCGCGCCGGCCCCTACTTCTCGGTGGGAACATTATATACGTCTGTAATGCTACATATCCTTACCCAAGGCAACCTAACATCCCGGATGTAATATTTTACTACATTCCTGGCGCGCCGGCCCCTACTTCTCGGTGGGAACATTATATACGTCTATATCGCTATATATCATAACGTAAGGCAACCTAACATGTCGAGCGTAATATTTTACAACATTCCAGGCTCGTCGGCCCCTACTTCTCGGTGGGAACATTATGTACGTCTATAACGCTATATATCCTAGCCTAAGGCAAACTCACATCTCGGATGTAATATTTTACTACATGCGTGGCGCACCGGCCCCTACTTCTCGGTGGGAACATTATATACGTCTATAACGTTATATATCCTAGCCTAAGGCAATCCTAACATCTCGGATGTAATATTTTACAACATTCCTGGCGCGTCGGCACCTACTTCTCGGTGGGAACATTATATACGTCTATAACGTTATATATCCTAACCTAAGGCAACCTAACATACCGGATGTAATATTTTACCACATTCCTGACACGCTGGCCCCTACTTCTCGGTGGGAACATTATATACGTCTATAACGATATATATCCTAGCCTAAGGCAATCCTAACATATCGGATGTAATATTTTACAACATTCCTGGCTCGTCATCCCCTACTTCTCGGTGGGAACATTATATACGTCTATAACGTAATATAACATAACCTAACTCATCCCGCCCCTCGGTGGTGATGTTTTACAGAATCCCTGTCGTGTCGGCCCGTACCACTCCGTGGGAACATTATATACGTCTATAACGTTATATATCCTAACCTAAGGCAAACTCACACCTCGGATGTAGTATTTTCCAACATTCATGGCGGGTCGACCCCTACTTCTCGGTCGGAACATTACATACGTCTATAACGTAATAGATCCTAACCTAACCCATCTAGACCCTCGCTGGTAATGTTTTAGAGAATCCCGTTCGTGTCGTGCCCTACGTCTCGGTGCGGATATTATATACGTCTATAACGTTATATTTCCTATCCGAAGGCAACCCAACATTTCGAATGTAGTATTTTACAACATTCCTGGCGGGTCGGCCCATACTTCTCCGTGGGCACATTATATACGTCTATAACGGAATATAACCTAACCTAACCCATCTAGACCCTCGCCGGTAATGTTTTACAGTATACCGGTCGTCTCGGCACATACCTCTCCGTGGGAACATTATATACGTCTATATTGTTATATATCATAACCTAAGGCAACCTCACACCTCGGATGTAGTATTTTACAACATTCCTGGCGGGTCGACGCATACTTCTCGGTTCGAACATTATATTCGTGTATAACGTAATATAACCTATCCTAACCCATCTAGACCCTCGCTGGTAATGTTTTACAGAATCCCGGTCGTGTCGGACCGGCTTCTCCGTGGGAACAATATATACGTCCATAACGTTATATATCCTAACCTAAGGCAACCTCACACCTCGGATGTAGTATTTTACAACATTCCTGGCGTGCCGGCCCCTACTTCTCGGTGGGAACATTATATACGTCTATAACGTAATATAACCTAACCTAACCCATGTGGACCATCGCTGGTAATGTTTTACAGAATCCCGGTCGTATCGGCCCGTATCTCTCCGTGGGAACATTATATACGTCTATAACGTTATGTATACTAACCTAAAGCAACATCACACCTCGGATGTAGTATTTTACAACATTCCTGTCGGGTCGGCCCATACTTCTCGGTTCGAACATTATATTCGTGTATAACGTAATATAACCTATCCTAACCCATCTAGACCCTCGCTGGTAGTGTTCTACAGAATCCCGGTCATGTCGGCCCGTACCTCTCCGTGGGAACAATATATACGTCTATAACGTTAAATATCCTAACCTAATTCAACCTCACACCTCGGATGTAGTATTTTACAACATACCTGGCGGGTCGCCCCATACTTCTCGGTTCGAACATTATATACGTCTATAAAGTAATATAACCTTACCTAACCAATCTAGCCCCTCGCTGGTAATGTTTAACAGAATCCCGGTCGGGTCGGCCCGTAACTCTCCGTGGGAACATTATATACGTCTATAACGTTATATATCCTAACCTTAAGCAACCACACACCTCGGATGTAGTATTTTACAACATTCCTGGCGGGCCGGCCCCTACTTCTCGGTGGGAACATCATATACGTCTATAACGTTATATATCCTAGCCTAAGGCAACCTAACTTGTCGAGCGTAAAATTTTACCACATTCCTGGCTCGTCGGCCTCTACCTATCGGTGGGAACATTATATACGTCTATAACGTTACATATCCTAACCTAAGGCAACCTAACATCTCGGATGTAATATTTTAATACATTCCTGGCGTCCCGGCCCCCACTTCTCGGTGGGAACATTATATACGTCTATATCGCTTTATAACATAGCCTAAGGGAACCTAACATGTCGATCGTAATATTTTACAACATCCCTGGCTCGTCGGCCTCTACCTCCGGTGGGAACATTACATACGTCTATAACGTTATATATCCTAACCTAAGGCAACTTAACATGTCGAATGTAATATTTTCCCACATTTCTGGCTCGTTGGCCCCTACTCCTCGGTGGGAACATTGTATACGTCTATAACGTGATATATCCTAGCCTAAGGCAATCCTAACATCTCGGATTTAATACTTTACAACATTCCTGGCGTGTCGGCCCCTATTTCTCGGTGGGAACATTATATACGTCTTTAACTCTATATATCCTAGCCTATGGCAACCTAACTTGTCGAGCGTAATATTTTACAACATTCCTGGCGCGTCGGCACCTACTTCTCGGTCGGAACAGTATATACGTCTATAACGTTATATATCCTAGCCTAAGGCAATCCTAACATGTCGAATGTAAAATTTTACATCATTCCTGGGGCGTCGTCCCCTATTTCTCGGTGGGAACATTATATAAGTCAATAACGTTATATATCCTAACCTAAGGCAACCTAACATCTCGGATGTGATATTTTACAACATTCCCGTCACTTCGGACCCTACTTCTCGGTGGGAACATTATATACGTCTATAAGGATATATATCCTAGCCTGAGGCAATCCTAACATCTCGGATGTAATATTTTACAACATTCCTGGCGCGTCGGCCCCTACTTCTCGGTGGGAAAAGTATATAAGTCTATAACGTTACATATCCTAGCCTAAGGCAACCCAACATCTCGGATGTTATATTTTACTACATTCCTGGCGCGCCGGCCCCCACTTCTCGGTGGTAACATTATATACGTCTATATCGCTATATATCATAGCCTAAGGCAACCTAACATGTCGAGCGTAATATTGTACAACATTCCTGGATCGTCGGCCCCTACATCTCGGTGGGAACATTATATACGTCTATAACGTTATATATCCTAACCTAAGGCAACCTAACATCTCGGATGTAATATTTTACTACATTCCTAGCTCGTCGGCCCCTACTTCTCGGTGGGAACATTATATACGTCTATAACGATATATATCATAGCCTAAGGCAAACTAACATATCGAATGTAATATTTTACAACATTCCCGTCACTTCGGCCCCTTCTTCTCGGTGGGAACATTATATACGTCTATAACGTTATATATCCTAGCCTAAGGCAAGCTAACATCTAGGATGTTATATTTTACTACATTCCTTGCGCGCCGGCCCCTACTTCTCGGTGGGAACATTATATACGTCTGTAATGCTACATATCCTTACCCAAGGCAACCTAACATCTCGGATGTAATATTTTACTACATTCCTGGCGCGCCGGCCCCTACTTCTCGGTGGGAACATTATATACGTCTATATCGCTATATATCATAACGTAAGGCAACCTAACATGTCGAGCGTAATATTTTACAACATTCCTGGCGCGTCGGCACCTACTTCTCGGTGGGAACATTATATACGTCTATAACGTTATATATCCTAACCTAAGGCAACCTAACATACCGGATGTAATATTTTACCACATTCCTGACACGCTGGCCCCTACTTCTCCGTGGGAACATTATATACGTCTATAACGTTATATATCCTAACCTAAGGCAAACTCACACCTCGGATGTAGTATTTTCCAACATTCATGGCGGGTCGGCCCCTACTTCTCGGTCGGAACATTACATACGTCTATAACGTAATAGATCCTAACCTAACCCATCTAGACCCTCGCTGGTAATGTTTTAGAGAATCCCGTTCGTGTCGTGCCCTACGTCTCGGTGCGGATATTATATACGTCTATAACGTTATATTTCCTATCCGAAGGCAACCCAACATTTAGAATGTAGTATTTTACAACATTCCAGGCGGGACGGCCCCTACTTTTCGGTGGGAACATTATATACGTCTATATCGTAATATAACATAACCTAACCCATCTTGCCCCTCGGTGGTAATGTTTTACAGAATCCCGGGCGTGTCGGCCCATACTTCACGGTGGGGACATTATATACTTCTATAACTTATACTAAGGTTAACTATAACCTAAGGCATCCTAATACCTCGGATGTAATATTTTACAACATTCCTGGCGTGAAGACGCCTACATCTCGGTGGAGACATTATATACGTCTATACCGTTATATATCCTAACCTAAGGGAACCTAACACCTCTACCGTAATATTTTACAACATTCATGGCATGCCGGTCCGGTCCCTACTGCTCTGCGGTAACATTATATACGTCTATAACGTTATATATCCTAGCCTAACGCTACCTAACTTCTGGGATGTAATATTTTACAACATTCCTGGCATGTCGGTCCCTACATCTCGGTGGGAACATTCTATACGTCTAAAACGTTATATATCCTAACCTAAGGGAACCTAATATCTCGGGTGTAATATTTTACATTCCTGACGCGTCGGCCCCTACTTCTCGATCGGGACATTATATACATCTATAACGTTGTATATCCTAACCTAACGCAACCTAACTTCTGGGATGTAATACTTTACAACATTCCTGGCATGTCGGTCCCTACGTCTCGGCGGGAACATTATATACGTCTATAACGATATATATCCTAGCCTAAGGCAACCTAACATCTCGGATGTAATATATTACAACATTCCTGGCGTGTCGTCGCCTGCTTCTCGATGGGGACATTATATACGTCTATAACGTTGTATATCCTAACCTAACGCAACCTAACTTCTGGGATGTAATAATTTACAACATTCCTGTCGTGTCGGTCCTTACTTCTCGGTGAGAACATTATATACGTCTAAACGATATATATCGTAACCTAAGACAACATAACATCTGGGATGTAATATTTTACAACATTCCTGGCGTGACGGCGCCTACTTCCCGATGCGGAAATTATATTCGTCTATAACGTTATATAACGTAACCTAAGACAACATAACATCTGGGCTGTAATATTTTAAAACATTCCTGGCGGGTCGGCCCATACTTCTCCGTGGGCACATTATATACGTCTATAACGGAATATAACCTAACCTAACCCATCTTATAGCTCGCTGGTAATGTTTTACAGAATTCCGGTCGTGTCTGCCCGTTCTTCTCGGTGGGGACGTTATATTCGTCTATAACGTTATGTATCCTAACCTGGGGCAACGTAACATCTCGGATGTAGTGTTTTCCAACATTCCTCGCGGCTCGGTCCCTACTTCTCGGTGGGTACATTATATACGTCTATAACGTAATATAACCTAACCTAACCCATCTAGACCATCCCTGGTAATGCTTTACAGAATCGCGGTCGTGTCGGCCCGTATGTCTCCGTGGGAACATTATATACGTCTATAACGTTATATATCCTAACCTAAGGCAACCTCACACCTCGGATGTAGTATTTTACAACATTCCTGGCGGGCCGGCCCATACTTCTCGGTTCGAACATTATATTCGTGTATAACGTAATATAACCTAACCTAACCCATCTAGACCCTCGCCGGTAATGTTTTACAGTATCCCGGTCGTCTCGGCACATACCTCTCCGTGGGAACATTATATACGTCTATATCGTTATATATCATAACCTAAGGCAACCTCACACCTCGGATGTAGTATTTTACAACATTCCTGGCGGGTCGACGCATACTTCTCGGTTCGAACATTATATTCGTGTATAACGTAATATAACCTATCCTAACCCATCTAGACCCTCGCTGGTAATGTTTTACAGAATCCCGGTCGTGTCGGACCGGCTTCTCCGTGGGAACAATATATACGTCCATAACGTTATATATCCTAACCTAAGGCAACCTCACACCTCGGATGTAGTATTTTACAACATTCCTGGCGTGCCGGCCCCTACTTCTCGGTGGGAACATTATATACGTCTATAACGTAATATAACCTAACCTAACCCATGTGGACCATCGCTGGTAATGTTTTACAGAATCCCGGTCGTATCGGCCCGTATCTCTCCGTGGGAACATTATATACGTCTATAACGTTATGTATACTAACCTAAAGCAACATCACACCTCGGATGTAGTATTTTACAACATTCCTGTCGGGTCGGCCCATACTTCTCGGTTCGAACATTATATTCGTGTATAACGTAATATAACCTATCCTAACCCATCTAGACCCTCGCTGGTAGTGTTTTACAGAATCCCGGTCATGTCGGCCCGTACCTCTCCGTGGGAACAATATATACGTCTATAACGTTAAATATCCTAACCTAATTCAACCTCACACCTCGGATGTAGTATTTTACAACATACCTGGCGGGTCGCCCCATACTTCTCGGTTCGAACATTATATACGTCTATAAAGTAATATAACCTTACCTAACCAATCTAGCCCCTCGCTGGTAATGTTTAACAGAATCCCGGTCGTGTCGGCCCGTAACTCTCCGTGGGAACATTATATACGTCTATAACGTTATATATCCTAACCTTAAGCAACCACACACCTCGGATGTAGTATTTTACAACATTCCTGGCGGGCCGGCCCCTACTTCTCGGTGGGAACATCATATACGTCTATAACGTTATATATCCTAACCTAAGGGAACGTAACATCTGGGATGTAATATATTACAACATTCCTGGCACGCCGGTCCGCACTTCACTGTGGTACCATTATATACGTCTATAATGTTATATATATTAGCGTAAGGCCACCTAACATCTCGGATGTAATATCTTACTACATTCCTGGCGCGCCGGCCCCTACTTCCCGGTGGGAATATTATATATGTCTATAACGCTATATATCCTAGCCTAAGGCAACCTAACATGTCGAATGTAATATTTTACAACATTCCTGTCGCGTCGGCCCCTACTTCTGGATGGGAACATCATATACGTCTATAACGTTAAATATACTAACCTAAGGCAACCTAACATCTCGGGTGTAATATTTTACAACCTTCCGGGCACGTCGGCCCCTACTTCTCGGTGGGAACATTAGATATGTCTATTACGCTATATATCCTAGCCTAAGGCAACCTAACATGTCGAATGTAATATTTTACAACATTCCTGGCCCGTCGGACCCTACTTCTCGGTGGGAGCATTATATACGTCTATAAAGTTATATATCCTAGCCTCAGGCGACCTAACAGGTCGAATGTAATATTTTACAACATTCCTGGCGGGTTGGCCCATACTTCTCGGTTCGAACATTATATACGTCTATAAAGTAATATAACCTCTCCTGACCAATCTAGACCCTCGCTGGTAGTGTTTTACGGAATCCCGTTCGTGTCTACCCGTACGTCTCGGTGCGGACATGATATACGTCTATAATTTTATATATCCTAACCTAAGGCAACCTAACATCTCGGATGTAGTATTTTCCAGCATTCCTGGCAGGATGGCCCCTACTCCACGGTGGGAACATTATATGCGTCTATAACGTAATAGAACCTAACTTAACCCATATAGACCAACGCTGGTAATGTTTTACAGAATCCCGGGCCTGTTGTCCCGTACGTCACGGTGCGGACATTATATACGACTATATCGTTATATATCCTAAGCTAAGGCACCCTAACATCTCGAATGTTGTATTTTACATTCCAGGCGGGACGGCCACTACTTCTCGTTGGGCACATTATTTACGACAATAACATAATATAACCTAACCTGACCCATCTAGACCCTCGCTGGTAGTGTTTTACAGAATCCCGTTCGTGTCTTCCCGTACATCTCGGCGCGGACATTATACACGTCTATAACGTTATTTATCCTATCCTAAGGCAACCCAACATCTCGGATGTAGTATTTTCCAACATTCCTGGCAGGTCGGCCCCTATTTCTCGGTGGGAACATTATATACGTCTGTAACGTAATATGACCTAACCTAACCCATCTAGACCCTCACTGGTAATGTTCTACAGAATCCCGTTCGTGTCGTCCCGTACGTCTCGGAGCGTACATTATATACGTCTATAACGTTATATATCCTAACCAGGGGCAATCCAACATCTCGAATTTTATATTTTACAAAATTCCAGGCGGGTCGGCCCCTACATCTCGGTGGGTATATTATATACTTATAGAACCTATTGTAAGCTAACCTAACCTAACCCAGCCCTTTGGTGGTAGTGGATTACAGGATCCCGGTCGTGTCGGCCCTTACTTCTCGGTGGGAACATTATATACGTCCATAAAGTTATATATCCTAACCTAAGGCAACCTGACATATCGGATGTCGTATTTTACAACCTTCCCGGCGGGTCGGCCCCTACGTCTCGGTGGGAATATTATATATGTCTATAACGCTATATATCCTAGCCTAAGGCAACCTAACATGTCGAGCGTAATATTTTACAACATTCCTGGCTCGTCGGCCCCTGCTTCTCGGTGGTAACATTATGTACATCTTTAACGTTATATATCCCAGCCTAAGGCAATCTAACATCTGGCATGTAGTATTTTACAACATTCCTGGCGGGGCGGCCCCTATTTCTCGGTGGGAACATTCTTTACGTCTATAACGTAAGATAACCTAACCTAACCCATCTAGCCTCTCGATGGTATTGTTTTACAAGATTCCAGGCGTGTCGGTTCCTTCATATCGGTGGGAACATAATCTCATGGTCTGAGGTGCCATACCTATTACCTGCAGTGTTGGGTTGAAATAACCTCTTATTGGCTCTGGGGAATCTGTGCACAAATATATGGAGGAGGCCCGGCACTTAACATCGTTTGCATCAGCCCCACCACCCGCCCCCGCGCTGAGAGTCTCTGAATGTTTTCAGGAGACTCTCTTCTGGGCAGTGCACCCACTGGCATGTGGGAGATAGACGTGATCACCCGTTTATCTCCGCATCTCGCAATACGCGTGCAATGGCTCAAAGGTTGATCCCGAATCTTTTGAGTCTACATGTTTTGTACGAGCATGATAATCTAAGTCCATTTCTTTTTTTTTTTCTTTGAGTTACCCACCGTGGTTACAGTGTCTTCCGTCGTCGGTAACTTCTGTTCTTCCTCTGTCGTTTGGTTACATGAATCTTCTTGAGTTACCGACCTTGGTTATTAAACATTCAGGTGTCGGTAACTCTCCGTCTACTTTTATTTTTCCTCTTCTTCATTTGTGGTCGACCAGTTACCGACCATTATGTAGTCAGCAACTGTCTGCCACGCAATGTCTTCTTTCTTCATTTATTTATCCATTGCCAGTACCTTGCCTCGCTTTTGGTTGTCATTTTGCAAATGTTTGTCATGATGACTCCCGTACACGAAAACCTCGCGCATTCACACACACGAAATTCACGCGCACTCACGCACACGAGATTGTTCGCGCCCGCACTATGACCTATACGCGCACTATACGCATTGTTCACCACTTTCCTCTTGGGGTTTTTCTTCTTTCTTCGGTCTGTGGTTTCCAACGATGCAACTCTTCTGTGTATATATCATTGTTTTTGTCTTCAGTGAAGCTTCTTCTTCGTCTTCGCATGATCCGCGAAGATCGCGTCTCCGTTGAGCTTGCCACTAGCGTCATGGTAGCAATGCAGGAGAAGACCAGCCTACCGAATGGAACTTTGAAGCTGAACTGTCGTGCCTTTTCAGGAAACAACAGCCCCCGCTCGCACGGTTGGACGCGGCAGACGTCTACGACGCCGACCACGCAGGACACGCCGAGCAGAGAGTTCGCGCTCTTCCTCCTCCTCCCTCCTCCTTCCTTCCGCTTCCTTCAAAGCTGTGACTTTATCACAAAACAAAGCCATTGCCTGCCAGGAACTCTGTTTTAGCATCATTTTATCAAAGATACTGCTCAGAGTTAAATCTGGCCCTACCTCGCTTACCAGAGCGCGTCGTGGCAGCTCCCGTGCTGGACAGCGCTGTAGCGTGTGACACCCGCTGTCGTCCTCCTTTTCGCAATGGGGGCACAATGACGTGTTTTCTTTGCCTATCCGCTTCAGAAATGACGCAAAATATCCCGGTGAATATCTGCGTCATTCTGTACGTGAGCACGCCGCTTTTTCTTTCCGTCCATCTCTTTAGATTTTGACGGAGCAAACTTATCGTCTAATGGTTCGTGTGACGGCTCATAGCTTGCTTTCACTTCGTCATCAAGATGCATCTTCCTAACATTCGAGGTTCCTTTCTGGTAACGTCGATTTCCTCTCGCATATTATTATATGCGAAGGTATTTTCTTCCGCGAGAAGTTCGATCGGCGCCAATCCCGCCAATGTCGTTGCTGCATCGTACGAGATCGTCCTGTATACTCTTATCGCAACCTCTCTCCACGGCCTACGCACCGTTTTCAAGTTCTTTTTACTCGCGACAAGAACTTCGCTCTATACCGGCGCACCCTATAGAGCGATACTTCGCTGTATACGATGCTGCCGTACAACCGTTTGACATTTGCGTTCGGACCACCGAGATTTGGCATAATGTGGCTAAAATGTAGTGTCGCACCATCCAATCTGGGCGCCAATCTGGCAAAATGCCACTCGAAATTCCACTTGCTATCGAGGTGAAGTCCAAGATATTTAATATCTTTTTTTACCTCAACAGTTGTATTCGCAATTTTTTTCATCTCTCGGCATTCATCTCTTCTTTTATTGTCACGCGGGTCAATCAAGAGTAAAACTTCTGTTTTTTCCGCGGCAATCTGAAAGCCAAGTTCACGGAACTTCATCGTTACCGATACCACTCCCCCTTCTGCACGACAGATGGTCCTGCTTTCGTTGCTTCTAGTGGCAAGTACTAGCGTGTCATCGGCATAACATGTAATATGTACTCCTATCGGAAGTGGCTGAAAGATAGCTATGTCATATCCGATGTTCCACAGTAACGGTTCAAGAACCGATCCCTGCGGCACTCCGCGATTGACCACCCTCTCAAAGTATCTGTCTTTTCCATTGTAAATAATGGTTCTATCGCTCAGGTAGTTATTTATTACCATACGTAGGTATTCCGGAAAATCATTGCTCCACGTATGGCCGCCCACGAGAGGGAATTGAAGGCATTCTTTATGTCAAAAGATACCGCAAAAGCAATCCCCCCGTTTTTTGTGGCTGTTTCTGCAATCGACTTTACATTTCTTATCGCATCGATTACGGATCGACCTTCCCTAAAACCGTACTGGCAATCCGCTAAATCTCGTCCTCTCGTCGTAAAATGCTGAACGAGTCTCCGGTGAATTACTCTTTCGAAGATTTTTCCTATTTCGTCCAGCAGAACGATCGGACGATAAGCAGACGGATCTCCTTCCGGCCTTCCGGGCTTTTTCAGCAAGAACATTCTGCCAGATTTCCACTTTCTTAGAAATTTTCCGGTCTGCAAGCATTCCGTGAAGATCCTCTGCAGCCGTCGGGCAAAGAAACCTAGAATTCCTAGCCAAGTTCAGCCAGGAACTTCATTCGGGCCTGGCGCAGTGCCCTTTCTCTTAAGTTTTTGCACTGCGCGGGCGATCTCTGGTTGCGCCATTTTCCGCTCGTGGAAATAGATTCTCAACAACCCGCTCCAGGAAGTTTGGTTGCATCGTTTCTGATATAGGAGGCGCCCATGGTCTTAGTTTGTCCATTACCATTTTGTATGGACGCCCCCACGGATCCTCTTGCAAGGTGGACATTAGTCGCTCCCGTGCCCGTGTCTTAGAGTCAGATATTGCGGACTGCAGCTTGTTTTTCTTATTTTTATAGCTTTCGTTGCACAGCAGGATGTTTTCTATGTTTCTCATGGACCGGCGACCCTTCTCTCTTTTGTACTGGTGGCGCGTTAGCGTACATTCTGCACAAATTCGCGATATTGTTTCGTTCCACCAATACACAGGTCGTCTTTGCACATTGGGTTTTAGCATGCAAGCGTTGTACACCGCTGTCACGGAATCCATTAATTCTGCTATTATCTCGTCCACATTCACTGGACCTTCTTTTTTTCGAGTCCATGTTGCGGATAAAGCAGCAACCCGCATATAATCGTCGTTCAGCTTCTTAACGGCTCATTTTCTTACGTGGTGCTGCTATCAAGAATTTCTGAGGCGTTTTGCTTGGGCTGTGGAAATCTGTATCCAAATACACTTATAGTCCGACAGATTGTCCATGTTGTCGACTTCTCAATTTTGCACTCTTTTCGCTGCGAGAGCATTTCCCACGGAGATATCTACTATGCTATCTCCTTGAAATCGTGAGCACGTTGCTTCCGCTCCACGATTTAGGATCTGTAAGTTTGCAGCATTCGCCCACTTCAGCATCGAGTGACCGCGATCTATTGTGCTTTTCGAATGTCACATGACTGCATGCGCATTGAAATCTCCAAGTACAAATACTGGGCGGTTCCAAATGTTTTTAATTGCGCTCCATATTTCGTCCAGTAAGCGCTCTTAATCACTCAACGGCTAATTCAGCGGTGCGTACACACCCACCACCACGTATTCCGCCCAGTTCACCGCGATGTAGCTGTTTCCATTTGCTGTTTTGGTTATAGGCTTGTATCCTCGATCCAATATTGACTCAATGGTATCCGATACGGTTCTGCGATGACTATAAGTTCCACCATGCTGCGCTTCATTTCGCTTATTACTAAGTCCTGTGCTTTGGCAGCATGGTGCACATTCACTTGTAGAATTTGACACAGCGGGGTGAATTTTAAGCTTTGTCCATCGCCTCCTCCAGGCTAGATTCATTTTCATTTGAATCTCCTTCGATATCTAGGGCGGCAAACCTGTTTTCCACCGCCATTCCAACGATGGAGTGCTCTATTTTTTTGCCGCCACTCATTCCCTTGCTAGTTTTCGGGACGGCGTCGTCTTTAAGCAGCTCTTTTATTTCCTTTCTAAAATATTTGGTGATCCTGTTGTCACCGCTGCTCTTTTTACTGGTTTCCGTTTTATTACCAGCTTTGTTTTCCGTCTTATTGGCGGTTTTACCGGTGTAGAAACTGCCAGCTTTGCTCTAATTTGAAACTCTCGCATTGATGGTTTGCATTTTTATCTGTTTAGGTACGTATGGTATTGTTTGCATCCTTCCCACTACGCACTTGTTACAAATCTTCTCTTCTCTTCTCTCAGCTTTATGCACCGTTAATTATCTTAGTACTTATTGCCTGTTTTAGGCACGCGTGGAGTGATTTATCCCCAACCCGCACGTAGGAACTGTATTCTAGACTCTCTATTTACAGAGGTATGATATGTTCGTTTTTTGACATGTAAACAGATTGTATTTTCTTCTTCTTCTAACTCTTGAAATTCTTTGTTTTAGGTGTGCAATGAGCTTTATTCACACCAGGAGCTCCTTATTATTCGTTTTTCTATAGTACGCGTGAATCAGATTTCGTTTTAAGTATGTATTAAACAGCCTTTAACCTATTTTTGTTATGTCTGCTAGACACTTAGTTCTTTCTCTTCAGTTATAGTTTCTCACTTCATAATATATATCTATATGTGCATTTTTAGTGAATGGTTCTTATAATTGTTTGTGTTACAGATATCGAGAGGATTACAAACACTCTACTCACGTCTTGGTCTTCTTAATATTACACACGTACTGCAGTTTGTTAAACAATATCTTTTATACCTTTCACTTTAACTTTTTGTAATGCATGTAATATTTTTATTCTGTCTTTCTTTGTTTGGAATTGATTCTGTCGTATCTTCACTATGTTTGTTTCACTTATCATACATTTGCATGTAGAAAGTGTTTATTCACTTCACCGCAAACTGCACAGGATGTAAAGCTTCCGTATTTAACGAGCTTTTTAACCTGTTTTGACTTGGCGACATGCGTGCGACGCCGACGAGTGTTTACCCCCTCTACACTGTCTATTTATTGCCTTCCTGTCCCCCTTTTTTGTAGGTAAACAGGTTGGCACTTGAGAGGTAGGTCAGTGACAGTCGACTTTTGAGAACACTTTCCGCGGTGGGTCAAGAGCTCCCCTGCCGTGAAACACTTATCTGCCCGACCCCCTTCTGTCAGCGTGGGCACAAGTCTTTTTTCTTTTAACTTTTCATGTTTATTTTCACCCATCCGGTAGTTTTAATTTATTTATAATCAAAACTACTTTTATTGCACTTGATGTACGATTGTTACTTACAATTCTGTGTCATTCTGTTTACAGTGTGTGCTCGCACTCACTGCGCTTATTTGTTGTCTTTCTTCGGTGCGTTACGAATTTATTAGAGTTTTTATTTACTTTTAAATTCGTGACGTATCACGAATTATAATCATTATTGAGATGCTGTCTCTCTCGCACTACGGGTTCTTTATCACCGTGACAGATTGATACTTGCGATCTATTGTCTACTCGCTTACACCTCTGCACCTTTGTCCCTCGCGAAAGGTAAAGTTTGCTGATAGTGAATGCACGTTGGCGCACGGTCTACTATTTCAACTCTTTTTATCGTTGTTTTTGGCGATTAATATCCCGTTTTGTGAGTTATTATTACGCGCGCACGATAATTATCTTCACTCCCTACCGCACCACATCGCCTTCTTCCCGTTTTTTAATAGCTTTTAATCAGCACTTTCCGCACTTCTTACACTTCTTAAGGTGTTGATCGGTGCAGCTTCCGATATCCTCTTCCTCTTCAGTTCTCCCACGACGTCGTCAGCAGCCTCCACGACTCGAAATTAGATTTGGAAATGGCGAACGACCGCGCACGTATCGTAACCGCGAAGGATTAATTCGAATCCGAGCACGAAATTCGCTATTATTCGACCCTAATACCGAAAGAATTCCAGATTTTTACGGCTGGATTTCACGCGATACTTACCAAATTCGATTAAGCCATAGCTTGTATTCGAAATCTCAAGATTTCCACTCGAAAACTCGAAAATGCACGGAGCGATGTGAAATGCGTCTATACTCTTCCCCCAAATTCAACACCTAAGGGCGGATATACCGTATCTGGAGCCGATAAAATTGGATTCATTTAATCACTTATTGACACTGTGTTGATATTAACGGCGCCAAGCGTAATGGGCAATAAAATTTGTCAAATCCAGTAAAATGAAATCACCATTCACGTTTGAAACGAGCTAAAATTTCAAAAAATCTTTCATAGAATTTTTATTAAACTTCCAGTTCAATTATTTTTCACGAATTCGAAAAGTATTACATTTTTTAAATTCTCCTCCTATAATACGAATTTTAATCAAATATCAGAGATAAACGATTTATTTATTTAACATTTTTACTGGGGTAACCAGTTGATAATTTCATAGGATCAGTGTTGGTGTTACATCCTCGTTCGTACCATGAATTTTGATCAGCGCTATTCGCGGAATAACGTTCGACGTAACAAAATCGTTCTAGATGTAGCAATCGGAATGAATTTTTTTTTAACCGGTCAGAGGCAATAAAGTAGGAGGGATATGCAAGGAAAACGCCAGAATGCGTCGCGTTACCGCGTTTCGAATTTTAATGGCCCGGTGGAATGATAAAGCGGTAATTAATCGTTGTCCATTGCTGCCGTCGTGAGATTTCAATGGATGCGACGCTTGGTGTCTTTCCAAATAATTATTCCTTCCTTTTTCGCCAATTAATGTTCATATATTTTTCCTTTCGAGATAGCGTTCTCCTTTTTTAAATTCCTTGTTCCTTCTTCCTTTTATGACAAATTATTCGTCGGCAGAGGAGAAATACAACTTTTACTTCAAATATCTATTGTTAGATTTGTATAATTTACTGCAGCGTGGAAAGGTATAGAAAGATAATTTGCTTCCTTTATATTCGATGTATTTTGACGAGCAACAAAAAAATCAATAATGTTTTTATCATTCATGAAGCATGGAGATATAGTTGATGCTTGTTACTTGATTTTTATCGGTTTTCAATACAGAAAGTATAAGAGGATTCGTTTTATGTATAATTTCGAACGAAATTCCTGATCGTTTAGACAAAACTTTATCGTATCGGGTCATTCTGGCTAATGGAAGCGGAATTCTCAATCCTTTTCACCGATGCGAAATATTTTAATCGCATTTCAGCGAATAGAGGGCTTTCTTAACATTTTCTCTTCAAATTAATTCCTTTACCAATTTTCTTTTATTAGCAATTACACATTCTGTCCTCTCTCTCTCCCTCTCTCTCTCTCTCTCTCTCTCTCTCTCTCTCTCGATGAGGCTTGTAAAATGTCCGAGAAATATCGACATGTAAAGCGATAGAAGAATTAAAAGTAAAGTAATAATATTCCTTAGGAGCGAGACGCCATTCATTATGAATTATGGGACGTATAATGGACGCTCTCCCTGACAAATGAGTTAATGCTCCCTCGATGGACCTGTTTAAATCGTTAAGCACCATTAGCGACTTGAAAGTCTGATTCGTAATGGAAAAGAGTGCTGGCGGCAAGCCGGGCGCGTATCGCGACGGATTTTCGCGAAAATTCAAGAACTTAAGGAATTTTAATGTAACCGCGGAGGCAGCTACCGCGCGCAAGCCTGTTTAAATATCCAACAGCAGCGAAGAAATAATTCAACAGCTCGGCCAAGACAAACACTGAGCGATGCGAGATATTTAGGTGAGGAACCGTGTTCGTTTTTACGAGACGCATACCGAAAACGTTGCTGGCCGGGTAAAATTCAGTTGCGCCAGTCTCATTTGGGTTTCCTACTACACTCAGAAAATACGACTGGCACTGATCAAATTACGCCGGAGCGTGCTTCGTATTAAATCCAAAGGGAGACACTGGCTGCTTCAAAATAGCGGCTGTTATTTGAGCGAACGAAGTAAGTTTACGAATGAAGATTCCGCATAAATTAGAAATATATTTTTAATCGAAAATAAATGTGGAGTGTGATATCGAGTGAGAGAAATTGGGAAATTTTGGATAATTTTAACACGTGACAACAGTTTCATTAAATGAATTGAATAATTGGTTGATAGAGACCTAAATGCTTGTGAAGGCGCAAGGTAGAAAGGCGTAGCATGCTTTCAGTGGGGTGTGGGTTCCGTTGCAATTGGAGTCGAGTTACTAGGTAGTTTGAAATCGTAGTTGATCATTAAACGTCGGCGTATCCCATAATTAGTTAATTGTAACGTTACATTGGTTACTTAACCGCTTACGTTGTAAAATTACTGTATGTTCGTACGTTTCAAGGATCTCGTAAAAAATGGCCAAATACTAGCCTATTTAAGTGAAGTAATAAAGAATAGAGAGTAATTCTACATTCAGTAATAGCACGATCGTTGTTACACTCAATTTTGTTCGTCGATGATCTCATCCTGGTTTGCAACAAGAAATAATAAGAGAAGTAAAATTTGTAGAATTTGTGGGTCAGGAACAAGTATATACATATGTATATCATTCCCTGACGAATCGATGGATAAATAATTGTTCATTGTTTTACGCTGCTCAGTTTGACATCATTATTATCCCCGTCAGTTGGCGTCATAATAGCTGTGAACGAGGATGACGTGGTCAGAGACCTGGGAAAGTCTGTAAATAATTTATGTTGCGTCACATCTACGTGCAAGCGTGAGTACGTTACTATAAGCAATTCTTCCGTTTCTATTTACATCAGTCCTTTGTGCGGTTTAATCGAATCTCTGGTGTCTATTCAGTGCGACTTTTAATTGCTCCTGGTCATCCCATAATGAGATGCAGAAGGGATGCAGTCCTGAATCTGCGGTGTCAAATCCTCTCTAATTCGAACGACTTTTGATAACGACTTGCGATAATGAATGAACGTAATCTCTTTTTCGAAAGTTGGCGAACTATTGAGGAGGGTTGGTTAATTATTCGGTGCGCTATTGATCGCAGACGCTATGAAGATTAATCGAATGTTTTTTGCAAACGAATACCTTACGCGTGCTTTTCACTATTATTTTTAAACGTAATTGAGCGTTGTCTGAAATTTGTCTAGTTTCGTAATTCAGTCTTGACTCGATTCGATGGTGGTACACTAATTATTAGCTATAAGTGAAGGGATATGCTAATTGGGGAAAAGGGTTATGTCGCGAAAGTTCTCGATGGTTCTCCAGCTGTCACTTCTGAACTAAATCTAATGGAAAATTGTGCTAATTATAGCAATCTTCTGGCTACCTCTGTTGCGTCGTAAAAGCTTAAAAGTTGACGATATCCTTTACGCATCTGTTCTCCAGTGGCGTGGTTTACTACACCGTGGTTTCGCGAAACTTGGCCGTTTCTCGGGCTGGATATTCATTTTAATACCAGGATAACTTCAGTGTCTACTACACCTTTTCCCCGTGACAAATTCGCGATATTGAATTAATGGACTTTAGAAGTCCATTTCCTCATGCTTCGTACTTACAGTTTCGCGTTTAAGCTGTAACACTGAAACAATCTCATTGTTCGTTCTTTTCTGCCTTTTATTATACCTATGCATACCCATGCATACCCATGCATTATTTTTTCTTTCGTACGTTCTCCTTCTTTCCGTTCGTTCTCCCGTTAATTTCTGATTTTGTTCTCTAAATATTTCGTGAGCGCTGACTGCGAGGAACCAGAAAAACACAGAAAATAGAAATTCCAACAAACCCTTGTCGTTTCTCTTTCCCGTGATTCTGTTTATCAGTGAAATTTCGTACTTCGCAAACAGGAAGGTCGTAAACGGCGTTTGGTCGTGATAATTTCGAAGCGAGCGATGCGCTGCCAGCATGATTATCTTCCCGTCCCGGTTTCAGGGTTTATCGTCGCAACTGCAAGAAGCATCTGGACTAACGATTCAGGAAAATTGTTAGGTTGTTTTAATGTTGCGACTTTGCCGCGCGTCCCTCTCCATTAGCGCGCGAAGTAACACTCTGATTTATTAATATATTATGTTATAATATATTTGTTTAATTGCTCAGCGGCAAACTGCAGGATTGTTCGAAGGTTGCTTTGATTCTTTTATTCTAAATCAGCTTTAGTCGCTCGTATATCGGCTGAACAAACATTCGGAATGCATAGGATACAGTCCATAAATTTCAATGCTGTTTTACAATGTTTACGAATCTCACGATTGAACGTAGCTTCATATAACTCGAGATAAAAGTTTTTCCTTTCTATTTGATTTTCTGCAAAAAAATGTGCGAAACAACAAACATCCATTATCAATCTATTTCCGCGTTCAAAATTCGACGGTCTCTCAAGATTTTTAAAAATTACGACGAATTAATTCTCCAAATCGACGGAAATATACTCGAGTTTCTGAGGGTGAACCGTTTTACCTTCTGCGCAACGCGCAGATCGTTAGCATACGAAAAAACGGAGAAAACGTAAGCTTAGCGACCTCGTTATTCTCAGTTACTCACCTCTTATGAAATCCACCGCCATCTCCAGACCGTACGTGTCCTTATCACAATCGTCAAGGATGTGCGCCCCGATTTTCACACCCGGCAGAATGCCCTCGCCCTCATTGAGGTTATCCAGGGTGTAAAGCCTCGCCTCCAATGCTTGTACTCCGCCCTACGGCATAACAGGGCCGCACGTGATCGGGTCCTGCCTCTCGTGCAACAGCATAAACCCTCCGAGGAAGAGGTCGCCCTCGACGACCGCCTTCTTCTTCACTGGTCAGGCGACGAGAACCTGCGCGCTCGGGTCCATAGATCGGAACTATCTGCGGCCGTATCGAATCAGATGATGAGTTTCCGGGTTCTCGAACCGGAAGCCACGCTCATGTCGCGCCCTCAAACGAGCGCGATCCCTTTCCGCGTCGATGGACCAGCCCGGGGTGGAAAGTCTCGGCGAAGTTCCTGATAAATTTTTTCACGATCGATCGACTCGCTGTTGGAGTAATCGTCGCCGTCGTCGTCGAGTCGAACCTGCTCGGAGCTCAATAACCATCTATCGCCCGGCTCGCTGTTGGCCGAGCACATGTATATCAGCACGGCAGGTAACAGAAGCTTCATGACTTCATAATTGTGAATGGTTGAGCTTGCGAACGGCTTCACACGTTGTCCTGTGTTTGCGTCGGGTGGTGGGTTCGAGTGGAACTTGCAGTTCAGAGCGGCTATGGTCGCTCCTCAATGGGAGATCGGTGGTCCGCTTTCTCCAAGTCCATGGTTTCTAGTTACGTTGCGTTGCGGCGTTGGATGGTACATCGCGATGGTAGTCGATGGTGACAGGGCCTTTATGGGGCCACTGGAACCGGCTGTTTTGGAGCAAGAATGTTCGATCCGTTTCACTTTCGCTGAGAGTTCCGCTGGTCTGGTACTAATTGCTGAAGTTCTGCGATCGGGTAAAGAAACGAAAAGTGGAGGTTGACACGGCGCTGCGGAAGTTTAGAGTGATGAATGGGTGATCGTGGATGGTGACTTGTTTGCGGGGTAACCGGTGTAATCGTTCGTTCCACGTGGAACTGTTGATTCGTTTGGTAGTCTCGCGATATTCTGGATTTACTCGAATGTCATGGGAAATATCTACCTAGCTTTGCTCCTTGCAAGAGAGCTCATCGAGAAGGAAAGTAAGCAACATTTGCTTTTGGCCACTGTTCGTTAGCAGTTACCCCTTTGTCGTCAGTGGTACGGTTCCTGTTTGCTTCTAAAACTTTTGTCACGATTACAAATGTTTCTCCTAGGCTTGGGATCCTTATTTTTCTTTCGCAAATATTCGCGAAATCGTCTATGTGTCGCGACTGCTTCTCGATAAAATTCCGAGTCGAACTTGAGGCAGGGCAATTTTCTTACGTTTACATGTCGACGAGATCGAAAGCCTATTTGAAAACGCCGCGCCAGCAGCCTCGGAACTATCGGGATTCTCTGATTGGATAATTTCGTCGGAGAATCTACAGGGCATGGACCAGTCGGTGCCAAGACAGCAAAAGTGTAAATTGCTTTTGATTTGCAACGAGCCACTCGCGTTCCGATAGCGACCCGATCGCTTCGCGAACTAATTAAAAACTTTGACACGTCGCGCCCTTCTTGGTTCTCGTGTCTTCGGTGGCTGGTGAAGCTTCCTTTCTCCGTTCGAATTACCGTTTATCGCGCCCGCGATAATTCGTTACGAGGCGTACCTGTTGCTCCGCGGTGGTGGCCACGAAAATCTATTTCCATTTCATTATGCCTCCCTCCCTTTCTCGTCGCTGTGATTTTTCGACCGCTCCCCGTGTTTTTTCAAACGCGACGAACTGTTACGCAGCGCATTGTAACGAGGGATGTGGTCGCGTTACCTGTTGCGTCCCTCGACGAGGAACCGTTACCTGGTCTAGCGTAGTTTTGTCCGACTCTATCTGGAATTGGATCACGGATTGTCTAGGAAGTAACTCGACAACGATCGATATTGAGAACGCGACGCCTTGCACCGTTGCCACTCGATGGTTCCAAGTGACGCTGACGGACGTCTGGATGGCTACTCTGTCGAACGCCTGACGGAGAACGGACGTTCGTTTTGTGGGCGTTCGAGGATCTTTTCTACGAGATCTATTCTATTGGTCATTACTGATTTAGTTCAGGGAAGACAATGATCAGAATTTCCAATCTCTACAGTTTTTAATTTGCATAATTATGATTAATAAAGTTTTTAATTCTCAAATTTTAACTCATAATTCATCGCGAAACACTTTTCAGGTTCGAACCGTGTACAATTTTGACAAAAGCTGTAGGTGTTGGCGAAACCTGTGTATAATAAATGTAAATGACGCATTGAGTAATTAAATCCCACGTTCTGTGGTAATTGAGAATCAAGCCAAGGATGGTGGTTAATAATGCGATGAGTTCATGCTGTATTCGAATGGCACAAATGGCACTGTCTATTGCTGATGAAACTGTATGGTGTACAGTGGTATTTACATATTTTTTTGGATCTATTCTATTGGTCATTACTGATTTAGTTCAGGGAAGTCAATGATCAGAATTTCCAATCTCTACAGTTTTTAATTTGCATAATTATGATTAATAAAGTTTTTAATTCTCAAATTTTAACTCATAATTCATCGCGAAATCACGATTGGAATCGAGCAAATTGGAATAAACGGGCGGATATTTTATTGTATCTGTTTGGTATTCGCTATTATTCTGTGGCTAAATGGAGATGGTGTATAATTAATGTAAAAAGTTCCCGAGAGAAAGTTTGCTGAAGCACTGTTAGTTTCTGTTTCAACCGCGATGAATAGAATATAATATTATATTACAATTTCGGAATCTCATTGAAAAACAAAGGAGCCTTTCCAGATAGCCATAGGCTTTTTTCTTTCATTCCATTTTGTCTGTCTGCCTAGTTTTTCCTTTTTCGTACAAAACTTCATCACGTTGAAAAAAAATTCGCATATACTGTGCAGCATTACGAAACTTTTGACATGAAAATTTATATGACTTTCTAAATGATTCGGTTAAACGGACGTGAAAGAGAATAGAACGTTGCAGTGTGCACGTATCAGTTTGTTTTTCCCTCGAAATTAATCTCAATTAAATTACAAATAAGTGAAGTCTTCTGTCAGTTAACAGCATTAATTGGTTGTGGGGAAACATTCGTATAATTTTTACTGGATTTCCTATCCCGATAGAATTGTCAAATAATACATTTTTATCGCCAGAAAATATCTTTTAAAATGTAAACATTTGTTATTCGCATGATGGAGTATATTATATATCTTTTTCTTTTTATAAAAATTAATTTATCAAGCTAATGTGTGTGGATTATTGGATACAGAATGGATTTGTTTCCTGAACCGACATAAACATTTTTCATCGTTACTTCCAGTAATTATCTTTGAGCATTGTGGAACGAGTGATTTATGAATGCGTTGAAAAATGTAAACCACAGGAATAACTGGTCCACGAGAAACATCTGTTCATTTCTCTAAGTTTGGAGATTATTTTTTAATCTGATTTGCACGCTTTGTATAGTGTGGGCCCGGTTCGCGGTGTTCCGACTTTGAAATTTACTTTTTTTAAACGGCTTCCTGAAAATGTTAATTACAAAAGGCATCGACGATGATATGGAAGCTACGACTGGTTTCACCGCTTACTCGGTAATTAAATTTCTCATTAACAGATCTTACGCTCGAAGCCTCTAATCTGACCGATTACGGTCAACGACGGATAGCATTTACTTTCCTTCATTCATTACCAGAAAATTGTACCGACGCGTGCTTCTGGTAACGCTATCTCGAAAATGTTACTCGAACCTACGAAAAAAGTTTTCAAACAGTCTCTTTTCTTTTTCCTTCATTTTCATTGAGACAATTATTCACTAGTTTACGGCGCAATTACTCCGGCGATAACGTTCTTGCGTGCGCGACAAGCACAGGGTCGCGTAAATTGCTATAAAACCGCGGCAGCTGCCACTTAACGAACGTGGTATTTTTCAATCACCTGCGTCTCGTCAAGCTGTATTGCCAGAGAATTTCAGAAGTAATCTTCCAAACTGTTTCTCATGTTATATCATGCGCTAAGCGTAATCGCATGGGGATTAGTTTCTCCCTTTTGCCATTGTTTCATTTTTGTTTTAAACGGTTTTTGTTAAACTATGTGTTCATTCTTTACCCGCGAATGAATTTCCGTAGTTAATTTCTTTTTGCTCCTCGCTCGAATAATTTTGCCCCCCGTTTTATCCAGTGGATCGATCGATTACACCTGTGTCTTCAATGTACTCTGTTATCAGAGAGATATTTTAACGATGCTTACGATTTTCACATCGGTGACGGAACACCACTGTGACAATAGCAATTTCATGGAATCGTTCAATAAAACGCCGAAGAACCGCGGCAGGATTCGCGGGACACGAGCCGGTCGGTTTTTCGTCCACTTGTTTGACTCTTCGTACACATTTCTTCGGCCATAATAATCCAACGGCATCGTAGGACAGAGAGCCGTTGGAGTAGTTGGAGCACACGCGCGCGGCCCCGTGTCGTAGCAGCTACTGACTGGCTCTGCGACTGTATCAACACTACCCTCCTGTGGAACGCATCAACCCTCCGTCACACTCGAAGCCCTGCCTCGTTCCCTACTACCCTACCTTCCCTCTCCCTCCCGTTCATTCTCTTCCTCGTTTCCTCCAAACCGTCTTACCCTGTCCCACGTCACGCCTCGCGAATTCTGTTCCTTTCATTTTGCCGCGTGCGACTGTTTAAATCGTGGATCATAATTCTCTCGCGGGTAGGAATTAAAGAAAGCCAGAACGAAATGTAAAGAAGAGAGGAACGGAAGAAGTGGAAGTTTTTTTTATTCCACCGGTTGTCAGCATTGGCACTTTTAGTCTTGTAAGAAGTACTTTGATAAATTATTGTCGTCGTACGTAAGGAGCTAATCCCGTGATGGCCGGTATGCGCGTGTGCACGTGTCCCATGTAGATGGTCTGGGAGCGAAAGGCGAGGAAAATAACGGGACCGGGGTTGTGTCTTTTGATTGCTGCGAAAGTTGGTTCACGGGGAGGCTGGAGGTAATAAAAGACAAATTTTAGAATATTACGATTCGGTTAAGCGGAGCAGGTTACTTCTCGCAGAATGAAGCTGCAGAATTTTCCCTTCTTCGGTTCATAACTTCGGTTCTGTCACCGAGATAGAAGAAAAAATTTGACGAGTAATTATAAATTTCCAAGCCGTCACGTCGCGAGTTGGGAGATTCATATCGAATCCACATTGCGCATTACTTACTACGCGTTTCAGCGTTGCTTTGTGTTTGCAACCAGCGCGGTTCTGTTTCGTTGTCCGAAAGTTTCGCGCATCGCGTTCTCATTAAATTCAGGCATCGAAGTTAATCGGGTTCGTAGCGATACCCGGAACAAGTTCTCGCAACAGGAACGAACAGTGAGGGAAAACTGATGCGAGCCATCCAATTATAGCGGCGGATCGTGTAGCTATGTCGGATAAGACGCGCGATTATCGGGTTTGTCAAATGGCGGACAGATTCATTTTCCGAAAAAGAATTTCCCTTTTGACGGGTGCGTGACAGTTATACAACACGTCGGATGCTTTTTCATGGAGCCAGCGCATCGATTCGGACCGCTTTTGGCGTTGTTTTACTTTGACGTTTCTCTTTTTTCGCTCGTTCCCCTTGTATTATTATTCCTTTCATTGCATCACGCCGGATCGCTCCTTCTATTGGAAACTTGTAATGGGTGCGGTAGGTTTGAAAGGATTCGAGACCAACATCGCAGGAAATGCCATAACGGTATTTCTCGGGCATTACGTCGCGTCGATGGTATCGGTCTGCAGCGACATAAAAAAAATTCCCATGTTGCAAAAGGACGGAAATTACTTCAAAAGCGAGTTCAAGCTCCTCCTTCTTTGACCCCTCCGTCGAGACTTTAATTTCGTTTTCCTTTTGGCTCGAGTAAAACGGCGATGTTTGGAATGGAACTTGGAACGAGATGGATACACTGGAATAAAAGTGAATGATGTGTAGTAAGCATCTGTGCGGATAAAGTATGCGATACCGAAAAACATCATCGGCGACGTGAATTTCATTGGTTCCTCTAGACTCGATGAATCTCCATATCCCTTCCAGTCGATGGTGAAAAATAGGATGACACGTGCAAGCGTTAAACGTTCCTTCACTAAGTTCCGAGAACTGCGTGCCCAGAACTCGTTGCGGAGTATCTTATTAACGAAAGCGTTCGCTTTTTGCCTACGATATCCTAACTGAATATTATCCCTCGCAACAAGCAGAGAGGCGTTATATTTACACGATAAGGAAAGTTTATGAGGCAATTTTCTTCACCAACAAGCCACAAACTTCTGCGTAATTTCAGTCCTTTCCTTTCAGTGGTTTCGTTCCTTCTTTTCCCCTAACTTTCCCGCCCCATTTTTTGATATTTATCGTCTAGTGGTAAAAAACCAGAAAATAAGTATCTACACCTGAGACATCTCTCTGGAAAAAGAAGAAATTTCGCGCAATCATTGTATCCCATTGAACGTTACCCTAAATAATTCGTGGATTGATGGTTAATTGAACGTTTAATCGACCGTTTCCTTCAGTGGACAAGGTTGCTTGTATCTTATCTAGTCGGATTATCACAATTAAAACGAAATCCGATACGGGCGATTCGATATTTCAGGATAATTGATTCGATGCGAATAATGGGAGGGCTTTCTAGACCGTTGAAAATTCCAGGTTCAAAATGTTACAGGCATTGTTGCATTATTCATCGAGGAAAATGGGATGAACGCGGGAAACGCGTAGTCTAATTTCAAAGAGCAAATATCTGCAGCTACGATCGAAGTTTCATCTTTTTGAAGAAACACTTTCAAGTCGTAGAGAAGAGGTCAGAAAGTGGAGAGTCGCTGCGCGTGAGCGGGCGTAGAGAATATTTTTTCAGACTGCTGTTGTTATCGCTAGGCGAATTAACTTTTTAATCGCCGCGTGATAAAAGAAGATAACGATGGATAAATTAAAATCTGCATTTTAACAGGTTATGAAATGACGTTGCTAATGAACAAGTTTGTACCTTATAAATATTGAAAATCGATAAACGCAGAGGCAGAAATGATACAACTTTCATTTTTTTTTCTCACTTTCTTTCGAACAAAACGTATGCGGCGAAACCGACGAGTCTGTTCGATTTCGTCGGCACAAAGGGTGTATGATTGTGTTTAGTGGTTCGCTATAAATTGGTTACAACTACCTTTAAATATACCAGCATCGAAACATCGTCGATCGTTATACAATTCTCGAGTCGTATAGGAAATGCATATGAAGTCTATTATACTGGGCTTCCTCTATTACACTAGATACACTATATTACACTATCCTTTATGGTACGAGTTTTCATATTTTCTTCATAGTTTGCAGCATGAAAATTTAATGCAGTCATTTCGAATTGGCTGCGAGGTGAAGAGGTGTATCATTTTAATTCGAAACGTTACATTTTTCAGTTAACAGGAACTTTGCTGAACCAGGATGCTTTAATTTTTCCATAATGAAATGTTGCTTCTTATTTTTGCCTCCTTTTAATTAAATTTTATTATTCTGTAACGAGGCGTCACTCGTTTCCCTCCGTTGAAGCTGCACACCTCTAACTCTCGCACTTCAGGCTTGTGAGCGAATTTTTTCTCTCTTGTGTTGTTTAACGGGTGTTTATTAACATTCACTCGAGCTTCGCTGTTCGTTTTCAGCGTCACCTTAAAGTTCTCTCGAGATCTCGTCGTTCTGCTCCCAGCGGTTATGAATACAAACTGCTCCTTCTTTTATTCTTCAGTTCCTTGAAAATCGAATAAATTCGCTATTTTTCCACCTCATCCGCTTCATAAATACAGAATACACCATGGTTCTTATTTTTATTTACATGACTGGCTACCTGGCCGTGTCAAGCGTCGACGGTTACACGAAAAATCGTCCAACAGAGGACGAGTCTTCCACCAGAAGAGATGCTTCCGCGTTTATGGAATATCTGAAGCATCGTTCTCGAGTTAATGAGTGTGAACGAGAAATTTCTGTGTCGCTCTTCTTCATACTTTTTTTTTCACTCCGTCTTAATTAATGATTAATTGACACTATCGTAGCGTCTCGTCTTCTTTGATATACTACGTGAAATATCTTTCCGTTTGAACAGGAAAATCGTGGACGGTGACGCCTGATCCGTGCTATTATTTGTAAATATTTTTGTCTAATGAATAAAAAAGAAGATATAAACGTTTCCAATTTAACTAGATAATTATAAAAATCGTTCTCTAGGGCTCGCTCGACGGTGCCGACATTTTTCTTTTCTGCGCAAATCGTAATTAAAATTGAAAAGCGATTCGACTAATTTCAATGGGAAAGTTAATTATCCACGAACAGCTAGAACGAGGAAAACGAAAAAGCTGGAAGCCTTCACGTGCAAAAGAAGGTCAACGTGGGATTACAATAATCATATGCTAACTCAACTAGTTTGCCGTTATATTACATTCATTACCATCGAACTTTCGTGTAGTTATTAACTTCAACCTGTGTAATTTAATAAAATTCACGTTCAGTAAAGAGTTCATTTGCAAAGCAACGTATTTGACGTGTTCCTTTACACAGAAGAATTTTATACAGCCAGTGCGCTGGGCACAAAAGTTTGTTCCTTTACGCGAATAAAGTACATAATTTTCATACCATGATTCCTTTTTCATCTCTCTGTTTTATTCAATTTTAGACGAGGTTTTCCTCGAACGCGTCACGATATCGTGGCCAACCAGTGGGTTATGAAAATTGTTGAAATATTTGCGCTATGGAATTACGTATGTTCCCTACGTACGAATCTCCCGATACGTATACGTGTTCCACGTTCGCTGAGAAGCTTTAAAAGAAAAAGAAAAAAACAGGAAAAAAGAGGACGTCGGAAAAAGAAAAAAGTGGAAAAGGCTAGGCGAGAGTGGAATAGCAACACCTCCACGTCCGATCTGCAGAATATCCGAGTGCACGCGTTTTAAGCACTGCCCATAAAAGTATTAATAAAAACTCGAATACTACTTTGAATATCAACGAGATTGCGTCAGTAAGAGTAACTGGGTGGAGGAGCTTGGACGTTAAAAACTGTAACCCGCATTACACCTACCATTACTTTGTAGCGAGATTAAACGTTGAGGTTTGAATATTTAATTAAACAAGTAGTGAGGAACGGCATTGCACCGACGATAGACATTCGCGGAGTAATAAAGCGTGCTTCTTATTGAGCTCGTAAAATTTCTGCATTTATGGCTAGCGTGCTTCGTGTTTAGTTTATAATATAGTCAAGTTTCTCGAAAATTATGTGTACGATTGTACAATTTTTGTTACTTTTAATTTTGCTCTTGTTTGAGGAAAATTGTTGGTCACTTAATTGCCAGTCTGGTATATTGATTGATATCACTGAAAATTAAAAAAAGAATAAATGGTTTTATATATCGGCAAATATTTCTAAATCTAATTGAATTACGCAAATAGTTGTAACAATTCGAGTTTCGTGAAGATTTTTAAAAGTTATCAAATTTTGATATTGGAGAGATTGTTGTTACCGGTAAAAGCTACGAGTTAGCAGTGACAGCTCTATTACTTCCCTTACGACTATGATCAAAGTACGATCACCAAAGTCGTACAATTTTACCGTCTTTCGAAATGTTACCAATTCAGCACATGGCTCCAAATAGGTACCGGAAGTAGCAATAGTGATCCCAGTAGATGCATCTTGTCCGCGATAATAATAAATAAATGATTAAGAAGTAAACTCGCGAAGAATAACAATAATTCTCCTTTAAAACGTAAATGTAGCTTTAGTTTACATAAAATTTATAAATGATTATTACCAATAGTTGTGAGTAATCGTTAAGAATATTAACTGGTAAAAAAAATTGCGAAAATCGGTAAATTACGGCCAATTTTAACAAAAAATCAATTTAAAATTTCAGCGCAGGGGTGGGGAGCCACGGGTATATAAGGAGTGCACTTCCGTTGATTTAATCAGTTGCTCGATAGACGCGGTACCGATCGGAGCTGCTCTTGGGCCTAGTTGAGGAAGATGGACCATGATCAACGTGTTATGATGGTGGTGGGGGACCACGAAGAGGGTGCTGTCCTCCATGGTGGCGGACACTGGTCAGCCTGCTGATCCCTTGGTAGTGGACAGTTGTCAAGCGAGCTGAGTCGATGGTGGAGGATTACGGAGAGGGTGCTGACTGCATAGTAGTGGACAATGGTCAGCTAGCTGAGTCGATGGTAGAGGATCATGGAGAGGATGCTAGCCGCTGATGACGTCACTTGTCTGCGAACGGTGAGTTTGTACAAACCGAATTTTTAATTAGAGGTGGTGGGGTAGATGAGGTAGCAGTAGTAGTAATTTTGATATATACTTGAACAAACTGGAGGGCTATCAGCTAGCGCATTCGACTGAATGCTAGCATATATAGCCCTCCTATTTTATATAACTGTAATCGTTCTTTTTATTAGTTTATCGGTTTAAAAAATTAGAGATTGTTATGTATTGAGAATAGTTTCGCGATTGAATGACTAGTGTATACTGTGAACAATCTCGGGATTGAACGATTAGTTTTATTACTTTTATTCGTTTTATGATTTATTATTTGTTTTTCTTATTTTTCAATTTTAATTTTCTTTTTGCTACCAAACTTTTGTATTTGAAGAATTTAGCTTTTTGCAATTGCTACCGAATTTTTGACGTGTCTCCGAATTCTTGACATGTTACTGAAATATTTTTGGGCTTCAGAGAATTGAAAGTCCACACCTATTATATGTTAGATTTATAATAAAAATAGTTTATTAAAGTAACGATATAACAAAATAAAAATAGTGTATTAGAGTAACGATAAAAGAATTCCTAATAAGTTGCGTGCGTAAGCAAATAGCCGTGCTGCGCACCGTATTCGTACTCCATTTGTCATTACACGAGTTTAAGAGAAAAGTTGAATGAAATCTTGGTACCTCAGTGCCGAGGCTGCATATAATGGAAGGGTGGATGGGATTTGGGTTTGGGTATAGGTCCCTGCGTACTCATCTCTAAACGTGGAGGCAAGTATGCAGGGACCTAATTCCTTGATAACGTTTTTGAAAGACCGGTCTTTCTAAAACGATATCGAGTAACATTAGATTTAAGACTTAGATTTAAGAGTTAAATTTAAGAGTCAGATTCAAGAGTCAGATTTAAGAGTCAGATTCAAGAGTCAGATTCAAGAGTCAGATTCAAGAGTCAGATTTAAGTTATTTGCGTAAGGATATCAATGTTCGTTGCGATGTTCTTGTCAAGTGTCGATATTATTCCATTATTCCATATTCTGTTTTATTTCGCATCTCTTTTCGTTCGAATTCTTATTCTGTCATTCTTCGTTGGTATCTGATCTCGCTCCTTTATCTCGTACTTCAGATTTCTATGAAAATAAATCAAATTTCTGCGTTACTCGTGGGATCGCCGAGGGATGAGAATACGTCTTTAGTTATAATTAATTTAGATTTATATGCTAAATAATATAATTTTAATTACTATTGTAATGAAATTGTAAAAGAATACATTTTCTTACCCAAAGTAAACACAACCTATCCCTATTTTCCTTATACTTCTCGTTTAAGAAAACAGAATTACTAATTGATCTAGTGCAAATCAATTCATATTTGCTTGGTATTAATAAATCATTTAGCTGCGCATTCGCTTGCATGCATCGCATGCTGCATGTAAGTAAGGGTTCCTGCGCAGTCACCTCCACGTGGTGGACCTGGGCCCTTGGTAACGTTTTCGAGAGACTGCTCTCTCGAAAACGATATCAAGCTAAGGACTACGCGCGTAGACATAAGTATTGTTGTAAACTCGGTGCTAGAAGTACCAAACCAGTTGGAAGACCATGCTTCGTAACTTCTGATAAAGCTAGATAGATTTTCCACTTGTACAAAGATTACATAGATTTATCTTCAACAATTTTCCATGATGCACATTCATTCTATTATTTCATTAACTTTACGCGAGATTAGAATAATTTAATTACTGGTACTTTTAGCACCGAATATTTTGCAATACAATTAAAATTTTCCAAGTCCTTTTCAGGACGTTGAAACTTTAAATTGGACAGCAAATAGTTTAGTTTAAGTTAATTTATAAGATCATATTTGTACTCATATAATGTAAATTTATAATTGTGTGAGCCTTTCCCTCTTATCCTGACTCATTTAAGTTAATTTTTACTATTATATTTGTACACTTGTGTAATGTAAATTTGTAATTGTGTAACCCTTTCCCTCTTATCCTGACTTCTTTCACTTATCACAACCGAGCGTAATTATTCTCGCTTTAATTTGTTCGTAAGAATGGTATCCCAGTTCATTGGGTACTAACAGATTCTTCGATATGTGGTAGAATAGTTGTTTCGAAAAAGGTATCTTGCATTTCTTTGTTGTCAGCGATAAAATCATTCATTTTCTATTCATATTCTATTCATAAAAACACGTCGGTCAAAATTCAGGGGCTCGTTTAAGAGAATCCTGCATAATCTATGGCAATTTCTATCTCTTTGTGGTGTTTGTTCTCGAAAGAGATTGGTCTGATTGTTGGAAATTCACTCCATTCCTAATTTATTTTAATTTCTACGTTCATCGTTGGAACGTCGTTGGATACGTTTCTGAACGTAAAGTTTAATCAATGATTTTATATTTATCTATTTTGTGATCGCAAAGTGGTTTCATTATTCTTTTTACATTTAGAAATAAGAAAATGGTATTTTCGGTGAATACAACGTTGGAGATATCACTATGGTATTGTTTTACGTCAAAAAATCTCCATTTCCACAATCTTTAAGATTCTTTCCAATTGCTTCACGCAAACAGGCTATACGAAATTCTATTAGGAGAATCACTATTAGGAGAATCACTATTAAGAGAATCTTGAAATTGGACGTATTTTCTCCGTTCTTGTCAAAAATTCATTGGTTTTGGGGCGAATTTCAACAACTTCACCAACTTCGTCGAGAATAATACCCCTAATCCTTTCCACTTCCTTTGTTATCAAATTTATATGATTACTATGATGAAATTGTTATGACTATTGTAATGAAATTGTTATGATTACTGTACCAAACTTTATATATGTATTGTACTGATTATTGTAATAAAATTGTACGGAAACACATTCTTCTTATTCAGAGGGAAACACACACTTTGATTTATTCCGTTTATTTTTGAGTCGTTTTAAAGTAGAATAATAGAATTTAAAGTATCCTTTCGTATTGCTTTTTGTGCAATACTTTAACTTTTGTAAAATAGAATCATCGTATAATCATTCTATAATAATGTTTCTCTCTGAATAAGAAAGTGTTTCCTTTTGCGATTCGTAAAGTCCATACTGCAATTTCTAGAATTCTTTAGTAGATTTTAGAAAATGTATTATGGATCTCGGTTTTTTAACTGAAATAGAGTCAGATCTCGGTACCTTCTGTAACGAGATCGTAAATATGTAATGGACAGTGGATGGGATTTGGGTTTAGGGGTGGGTCCTTGCGTAGTCACCTCCACGGGGTGGACCTGGGCCCTTGGTAACGTTTTCGAGAGATTGCCTTCTCGAAAACGATATCAAGCTAAGGACTACGCGCGTAGACATAAGTATAATTGTAAACTTGACGCTAGAAATACCAAGCTAGTCAAAAGATCGTGTTTTGTAGCTTCTAATAGAGATAGTTTGATTTTTCATTTGTATAAAGATTTCATAGATTCACTTTTAACAATTTTTTATTATTTCATTAATTTCGTTAGAGATTAGAATAATTTAATCACTGGTACTTCTAGCGTCGAGTCTTTTTCAGTACAATTGAAATTTCCAAGTCCTTCTCAGGACTTTGAAACTTTAAATTGGACTGCGAATAATTTAGTTTAAGTTAATTATTGCCATCCAATTTGTACATTCATGTAATGTAATTTTAATAAGATAATCATCCCCTTTTATCCCGATTTCCCCCGTTTTTATTATTAATTATATATGGTGACTTCTATCTCGCTATGGTGTCCCTTCGATGAAGGGTTGTTTGATCGTTCGACGTCTGATGGTTTGACGTTTGAAGGTTTGATGGTTTGATGTTTGATGGTTTGATGTTTGATGGTTTGATGTTTGATGGCTTGATGTTTGATGGCTTGATGTTTGATGGCTTGATGTTTGATAGTTTGATGATCGATGGTTTGATATTTGATGGTTTGATGATCGATGGTTTGATATTTGATGGTTAGAAAATCACTTTCTTTCTGGTTTATTCTGGTTTACTTAAATCTCTGTTCGCCGTTGGAACGCCGTTGCATCGCCGCTGGATCGCTGACGGATGCATGCGTTTTTAGTCATAAGTACTTGTATATTGTACATCTCTGTAATTTAATTGTAATCGTATTGTAAAGAAATACGTTTTCTTACCCGGAAAGAGAAATAACTGTTCCCCTTTCTTGCACCCCTCGTTTATCAAGACAGAACTTTTAATTGTTCTCGCGTAAATTAGTTCGCGTTTATTTGCTCGAGCACTCTAACTTTATGATTCGTAAGATCGCTTCACGTAGATTTCCTCTTTTTTCTTCCTTTTTTCCCCTTTCCCTTTTTTCCCTTTCCTTTTTTTCTCCTTCGCTCGAGATTTAGATTCTAATCGTCACGCAGGGAAACAGTTGCGACTCAATCAAACCGATGCGTGTTTGTCGTGGCCACCTGGATCTTCACGGGTTCAGCCGTGGACGCGCTCACGATGGAGCGGGCTGAGTGGTTCCCAACCCGAGGCGCTGGGGTCTGACCTGCTGTAAGACGGATTCGGGCGGTTCCACGAGGTTCGTCTCTATCGCAGAGCAATCCTAGAGTTGGGCCTCGCTGGGGTTCAGATGGACATCTCACTCACCGTCGGGGAGAGCGCGGTTGCGATTGTTTCGACGTAAGACGTGGCATAAAACTTGCTCGCGATTCGCGTCGGGTACGGTTTGCCAAATGGCTAACGCGGAAGCATCGGATTGGAATGCTCTTTAATATAATAGTAGAATTTAGAGTATCGTATCGTAGAACCTTTTGCGAGACACTTTCGTTTGTCGAAAGTGTTGGAAGAGTCACTTAATAAATCTCTCTTCGGGTAAGACAGTGGTATTTCTCGTCACCCCTTTCGTAAAGTCCATACTGCATTTCTAAATATCTGATAGATTTTAGGAAATGTATTATGGATTTCGCGTTTATTAAATTCAAGTAGAGTCAGATCTCGGTACCTTTTGTACCGAGATCGTAAATATATAATGGAGGGTGGATGGGATTAGGGTTTAGGGATGGGTCCCTGCGTAGTCACCTCCACGGGGTGGACCTGGGTCCTTGGTAACGTTTTCGAGAGACCGGCCTCCCGAAAACGATATCATGCTAAGGACTACGCACGTAGATTATATAATTAGTTTAATTAGAGAATAAGATATAGTTTAAGTTAATTTTTGCGTTCGTCGCTGGACCGCCGCTGGACCGCCGCTGGACCGCCGTTGGATGACTTGATATAACTTGTTAAATTTATCGTGCCTCATCGAAGGAGGGTTGTTTGATTCTTTAATGTTCGATGGGTAGGTGATTGATATTCGGAAATCCGCTTAGTTTTTGGTTTATTCTGATTTATTTTAACCCCTCCCTTCGCCGCTCGAACGCGGCTGGATGTCGTGATATAACTTACTACATACTCTCCATTAATATAATTTAATTACGTTCCATCTTTGTTCCTTTCCCATGACTATTCTCATGCTAATCAATTCATTCGGTATTAGTAATCTATTCAGTGATCAGTACATGAGTTATCTTAAGTATTGAAACTGAGAGCAGGTGTAGTTGAAATAGAAGTAATCATTCTGTGATTAAAGAAATATATGCGACGGTGGAAAATCAGGGAATTGTTTAAGTAATCCGGCATCTCTCTCTCTCCATCTCTCTTTCTCTCTCTTTCTGTCTCCATGGTATCTTCCCTTGATCAAAGGTTGGCTCTTGATTTCAATAATTACAACAACAGAAAATTTAATTCTGTAGTCGCAAAGTGACTTCATTATTCTCTTTAAATTTGGAAATGAGGAAATGATATTTTCGGTGAATGCAGCGTTTGACGCATGGTATTGTTTTACGTAAAGAAATTGCCATTTCCACGTTTTCCAAGGTTCTTTCCAATTGTTTCACGCAAATAGGCTGTACGAAATTATAATTGAGAATGATTATTAGGGAATCGTGAAATTTGACGTATTTTCTCCGTTCTTGTCAAAAATTCAATGGTTTTGAGTCGAATTTCAACCAATCCTTTTCATTTCCATTCTGTTATCCAATTTTTATGATTTCTATAATAAAATTCCTGTGATGTCAATAAATAATTTCAACAGATATTTCTATGTTCGCCGCTGGATCGCCGCTGGATGCGTATATTATTAGTCATAGATAATAGTAATTATAATTAGATAATAATAATTGTAATAATAATTGTAATGAAATAGTAAGGGAGTATGTACATTGTCTTATCAAGAACGAAACCATAGAATTTTTCCTCAAAATCCCCGTTTTATCGAAATTGAATATAATTATTCTTAGTCTCCATTTGCACACTACTGATGTTTATCAGTAATAGTTTTATTACTCTGCGTACTCGCTGGCATGCATCGCATGTGGCAAGCAAGTAGTGAGCACGCTAACTTAATGTTTCACGTAAGTCGCTGCCATGAGTAGCTCCATGGGTCGAAAAGACTGTGGTTTGGAAAGTGAACAGCGCCGGAAACATTTAGTTAGCAAATCTACGTCATTACGTAGATCCACGTGAGTATGTAGAGTACCTTTGGTCACGTCGCGAATGTTATGTTCACTTTTCTCTTTGATTTATTACTTATCACAAGTTTGTCCAACTTTAATTACCTTTTTAATTTCATTTTTTCAAAATAGAGTATAATAGAGTTTAGTGTTTATCACATAGTAATCCCTTTTCGAAACGCTTTAATGTTTCTAAAGTGTCGATAAAGAGACTTTGTAAATTACTCTCTGGATAAGAACATGATATATAATTCCAGTCTCTTCTTCCCTTTCGCGATTCGTAAAGTCCACGTTGCAATTTCTAAGAAAATGCACCATGGATTTGGCGTGTATTGAATTCAAGTAGAGTCGGATCTCGGTACCTTCTGTACCGAGATCGTAAACATGTAATGGAGGGTGGATGGGATTAGGGAAATATGGATGTCTTCCTGCGTAGTCACCTCCTCGTTGGTGGACCTGGGTACTTGGTAACGTTTTCGAGAACCTGGTCTCTGAAAGACGATATCATGCTAAGGACTGCGCTTGTAGACATAAGTATTGTAGTAAACTTGATGCTAGATGTACCAAACTAGTTAAAAGATGGTGGTCGTAGCTTTTGATAGAGATAGATAGATTTTTCACTTGATCAAAGGTTTCATAGATTTACTTTCAACAATTTTCTATGATACTCATTCATTCCATTATTTCCTTAACTTTGCGCGAGATTAGAATAACTGGATTACTGGTATCTTTAGCATCGAGTATTTTGCAGTACAATTTAAATTATCCAAGTCCTTTTCAGGACTTGGAAATTTTATTTACGTTGTACTTCACGTAATAGTTGAAGCCATAATTTAAATTAAGTTAAGTAAAATTTTACTCTCGTGGAATCAACCTGGAACCATCGAAGAATTCTACTTTCCCAATTTAAATCAAATCTTTATCTGGCAAGAGGTTTTATGTCTGCAATAATTCACATTTTATGAGCTTTGGAATATTTTTAATTCGGTCCTCCCTTTTGCGTAAAATATATCCACGAATCTTGCAAGAACTGCTACTTTATCAATTTTGAATCCTATATTGTAGAGGGTGTAAAAATTTGTACGCGATCAATATTTCGGACAGTAATGGTACTAAAATTCAATTAGATCAGTGGCCTATCTTGTAGCTCGTCGGTACTAGGATAAATCGAGACGAAGTTATCGACTTGTGCTTGCAGAGTATCACGAGCTTACCGACAGGCGATACTTGAGCTTGCAGTGCACCGTGGAAAGCTTCACGACACCTCCGTATCGACTCGTCTCGATACCTGCATGTTATCTATGCGGGACTCTAGACTTCTGCAGAAGCAAATTTCGTTGTAGATACAATCGCAGCACGGAGCAGAAAATCTCCTTACCGATATTCAATCAATTAGCGTATATGTTGCAAGTGTATTATATTCGTACAAGAATTCAATTAGTCGATCAGAAATCGTTAGAATCACGCAACAAGCAAAGACAGAGAATCTCGCGAATTTTTTGAAACATTCGCGACATCAATCTCGAAATTTGTATTAGCATTGCATTCTCATACAGCAACTTATAAAAGGAATTCAGTAACTCAATACTTCTGCCAGAGTTTTTCATTTAGAAACGCTATGTCCGCTCTGCCTCATCTTTGCAGTGTTTGCACGTTTCGTTCGCCTGCTTTCGCATTCGTGCTGCGGTGAAATTGTCAGTATCGCGACGTGATCTCGCGGAAACACATGAATAATGTCAACTTTCAATGCGAATTCGCTTTCACCGAGTGTCGGGCTATTGCTACGGACATCAAATTTTAATATCCGCACTTTACTTTACCGCCGAGTGCATGGGAAGTTGTGTTCTTTTCATTAGAATTTTTATGCCTCGTCCAGCGCCAACGGTCCAGCCGCCAGCGACTAAATGTCTTCTCTAGTTAAGAGATGATCTACTCTGGGGAATGGAGTTTCCCTAGCCTGTATAATGGAAGCAAACGAAACGTCAAGTATTCTTCGTTACACGGAAATCTAACAATGGCGAAGGGTAGGAAAGATGCTTTCATTCGGATGAGGCGGTCTTCTATACGCGCGTTCTTACATCTTTTTTGTACGTAAAAGGATGAGGCTGTATTGTTCTGTTTTGTTGCATCTCGATGGGTATTTAAAAGCAGTGTCGCATGTTTTTGGTGTAGATTCTGATTGTTTCGGAACAAGGGAAATCCTAATTACCTATTTCTGTAGGAGAGTGCAGTATCGTGATATAACGCACGTCTATCACGAATGCAAACTATCTCACGGTAAACTAGCAGTGTGATAGCTCTGCATTTACGATTTCCTTCTCGAGGAAATTGAATTCTATAGAGCTTATAGTTTCAGAATTGTCTAGTGCCGCTTCTTGTTATATTATATCTTAATTTTTATTCTAAGTGAAAGACAAATATGACAACTACTAGATAACTTTGGAGAACGTGTATTAAAGTTAGAATCATTTTGAAGTTTCGACATTTAGATTAGCGATGTTAACTATTCAGTTGATCTTCATTGTGTTTGTGACACAGTAATAATTCAGTAATTGCGTACGTTAACAATTTTAAACACCAAATTACTTTGTGAAAATGGTTCGATTAAAGAAATTTCGTTCGACACACGATAGGCTTTACAGCGAAGCAGTTTGCGCCCTCTGAATTGTGTTAATTAGAAACTTGATTGTAGGTCCAACGCGCGTTTTCGCTGGAGCTATCATTCACGTCAATTAAAATAGCTCTGCGCTAACAATTCGTTAACTGGTTTGCTTCAATGCCCCGCGAAATTACCCACTAGCAAAAACGTAATCCGTGTGTTGATTCCATTCAAAGGAAGCAAATTAGATTAAATATCCAGAATTTGAATCTCTGGGGAGACGTAAACCGTATGCTGAAATTAATTCATAATTATGTAATGGTCGCTAGGTCATAGATGTTTCTATTGAAGTTTCATTTTCGTAGCGTTCAGCTCGTTAGGCATTGCATATTTTTAGAACCTGAAGTAGAAATACAAATTTTTTCTTCTCCGTTCCGGGCGGAGTTTTGTGTAACTTTCCGTTCGGTATCCCAACAGAGTATACTCTTCTTTCTTCAAGGGGTACAATTTTTTACCACCACTGCATGGCTATAGAGGCTCATGTTCACTGTCGAAAGAAACGGTCCTAGAATCTATCAAACCTGGTCGCGCATCGATAATCGTGTAGAAAGGATAAATTAACATCTGGCATTGGCCAAATATCTAGGTCGAGAATTTACTGAAGAATCATTGGAGAGAAAAAACGACAATACGAATCTCCGACACAATGTATACAATGTATTCACACTCGCTTCGAAATGAGAAAGGGTGATAAAATGAAATACAAGAAGTAAAAGCAACGGTTCGGTATTTCCACAGACGAATTCGTTACGTCAAAGAACGCGATGTAACCGATGTAAAATTCGACGAAGTTCAAGTACGCGTGACGAGGCTTCTTTTATTATACTACGTTCGTTCTTTGATTTGAAGGTTGATGAAACTTCCTGTCGGGTTGATTCATTTGGTAAACATGGACCTGGCATTTCGCGGAGAATAATAGATTAACATGACTCGTGACAGAGAGGAGAGAACGGAAAAGTTGGAAGAAAGTTGCCGCAATTTCATCTAGCACCGCGCCGCGTAAGTTCGTTACACGGGCGGAATTTTCCATATAAAGCATCGCGCACGCTGAACATCTTATCGCTTCTTTGAGCTATCGCTGTGAGATTCCCCTAGCCTTCAAAGCAGTTAAAATTTTCACAGTTTCAGTGGAATCGTGCCCACAGCGTGACCTACATTCGCGGAATTTCATTTTTCTCCCTATAATGTGACTGCATGTGATTGCAATGTTGGATTGAAAAATTCAAAGTACGCAATGGTTCCGTAGACCTCCGTGAGATGTTCGCGAAGTTTCGCATTGTCAATTTCACTTGTCGTATCTTGGAAATGAACGAACTTAAGCAAATCGAACATTCTCTTTATCTCTCAAAAAGAATGAAGTCGGCAAATAAGCGGTGTTCTTTCCATTTTTCTGATCTTCGCAAATAATTAGTAACAATGTGGTGAAACGGAACATCTTTTTCCTTTAAAGAGAAATTCAATTTTCTTAGTCGTTTAACTCGAATTGTTTCTCTAATCAAAAACGTATTAAACACGTTGACAGTTGCTCGCGGGTATTGCTGAAACTCGTACGAATTTACATTTCCGACGCGCGAATGCATCGCACTCGTCAATCATAACATCAATCTACAACATCGGACACCGACGACCATTGAATTATCAGCCTTCAGCTAATCAACTGACAAAACAACACGTACCTTTGATAAAGTCCACAGCCATTCCCAAGCCGTACGTATCCTTGTCGTAATCGTCGAGAATGTAGGCGCCGATCTTAACACCGGGTACAATTCCACGATCGTTGAGCCTGTCCAGAGTGTAAAGCATCACCTCGAGCGCTTGAACGTCACGTTGCGGCATCACTGGCCCGCAGGTGATGGTATCCTTCCTCTCATGAACCATCATTAGACGACTCAACACTAGATTATACTCGACCATCGCGCTGTGCTTAACTGGCCACTGATTCGGCGGTTCCAGCTCATGCGACGAGTTGTTCGTCGTTTGCGAGGACGCCTCGTCCATGGTAACGGTTCATGGTCAGAAGAAGTGGCGATCATGTCAAAAGTGAACAAAAATTGGTTCACGTCGTTAATCAATCCGATGGTCGACGTTTCGGCGGTAACTGGAAGTTGTTCCCTCTCTGTAGACGAAAGCGCGAGATTTTCGTTAAGGTAGTTGCCCAGAGAACCATTCGTACTTTTCAAACGGGAGCGAAACCTTTGATCAATCCTGCACTCTGGAGACGAATTCTAGTGGACGTGTCAACGAGACTCTTAGCCCCCCGGGAGCATCGTTGCTGGCATTCGCTTGGACGTATTCCATTTGCATGGTCGAGGCGGTTCTTCGTTGGACCTCGTCCTTAACCCACGTCGGCGTAGAAGTTCGTCCCGACACCGGGCCTCCGACCTTCATAGATGAATCAAGTTTCAGGCTCGTCGATGTCGAAGTTTGCACCGTGGACGACCTGGACTTTCGTTCTCTCGTAGGATGATCGATCACCGGGATGGGCATCGTGCTCAAGGAGTTAAACCCGTCGGACGGATTAACTTCGTTCACCGTTCCATTATCCAACGAGCGGGTTTGAGCCCTCTCATTTTTCGAGCTAAACCCGACGGACGGTTCATCAGGCTTAATGTCGCAGTCATGTTTGAATATTTCGATTCAACGACTCTGTCGCCCTTGAACCGACGGGTTGCCGTTTCTTCGAAACCATTAGAGGATCGTTAAACGTTACTTCATCATCTTCTGTCAAACCATCCGTAGCTGTATCGAACCGTTCCGCCTGGTCGTCGATTTTCCTATTTATCGTCCCAATTGTTTGGATAACGGCTTTTCTAGACGCGGATGGTCGTTCAGAAGGGGTTAAAGGAAGCTTCGATTTCGAATATTTCGTTTTATTCACGAGCGATTGCTTATGGTTCGCGTTTATTTTGATATCCTTCGTAATCTTCCGCTCTTGCTCAGTCGAAGATGAGTTCCTGAACGTATCGTCGGAATTTCCCTCGCCGAATTCAGGAAGGCCACTGTTCTCCGACGTATAGCCCCTTTCGGTTAGACAGTTCATATCGTTTCTTAGGTACGAGGCACTCCTTGGCGCCGCAACAGAGCTATGCTCGGAGATCACGAGGACGCCGTCAGACTCCTTTATCACGTTACTTTGCGCAAAAGCCTCTTCCGTTGTCGCTTTATTCGCCTCTTCTTTAGCCTTATCAATCTCGCTCCGCGGTTGCGTCTAATTCCATATCTTGCGACGAATCCGCGCTCAAATTGAGTCTTATCGAGATCACATCGTTACTTAGACTTGAAACGTTTTCCGGTAACTGTGCATTGTCATTTCAACGTCGAATTCGGTTTGCCATTTAACATCGAGCTATCCGATAGCAGTGCATCGTTCTCACTCACCACATCTGGTGCTTCGAGTGTTACTCTGTTAACTCATCCTGTGCTTCCGTCGTGACTTGTTGAACTGAATTCATTGCTCAATGTTAAAGTACTCAAATTTAACGTCGAATCATTCCACTGCTGTACGTGTGCTGCAGCATCTCGATCGTCCAGTGAGTTATACTTAACGTTCTCTGAAATGAAGTCGATCTCCAATTCTGTCTCAACAATTTTCGCATCGTTATCCAAAAAATCATTTGTCGTTTCGTTGAAAGTAACATTCAATGAAGTTCCATCGTATTGCGACGAATGCAACGCGACCGCGTCGGTAGACGGAATAATATTTCTCTTCTCGCGGATCGAAAAATTTCCACGGGTTCTCCTGTCTGCCTCATCATCGCTTCCATTTGTTGATATCTGTTTCACGGAGATTCCATTCAACTGGCGCGTATACTCCATCTCTCTCCGAATCAACGTTGATTTACGAGACGTCGAGTTTCACCAGGAACCTTCGAACTCTGAAGAATGAGGAGTCCTCCCTTCTGTCTTGATTGCTTTGACTCTTTTGCCTCGCGGCTCGCAAATCGAGGATCCCGAATTCTGGCAGAGGCACGACCACTCCAGATTTATTACATCACCAGAATCGAACGACCTCGGCTCTTCGTCAAGTTTTATTCCCGAATTTTTAATGGACCTTCTGCTCATCAACTGATACATGGAATTATCATGCCCGTCGACTTCTATTTCCCGATTTCCCTTTTGGTTTCAATTCTCCGTCGAACAGTTCACTAATAGAAGCGGAAGATTTATGAGTTTCAATGAAATATCGTTTCTGGATGTATCCTTTGGGCTCAGCATCCCGCGTATCTTTCTTACCTTTCGTAGATGCTCGTCTCTTCGCGTCTTTTAATCTTTTACGACCCGTCAGCGTTTTCAATTTCAACCGTCCAATCCTTAATGGTTGATTAATAGAGGTGGAAGACTCGGCGGAATCGATTAAATATTGCTCAAACGAGCCTTCCGACGGCTTCCTACCACTCAATCCCCCTGGATCCGCGAATTTCTCCGATTTCAATCCTGTTTCGAATGCTTTACCGATAGAAACAACGGATTCAGGAATCTCAGTCGAATGTCGCTTCCATTGCGGTTTCCTCGCCATCTCCCAAGCTCCGAGAACCCACGATACCGTCACCCTGAAAATAGTCCATAGTCCTTTGACCGTCCACCCTATAGGATCTTTTCATCCGAAGACGTCGAAGCTCGCCACTGAATCCCCCTTGCCTTCTCACGTCCTTGTTCTCTCGTCTGAAAGCCTTTAGCGAGTCGTCATTGTACGAATCCACAACAACGTGACCGTAATCAACGGTCGCATCGCCGCCTCTCTAGCGACGTCTTTCATCGCGACACGGGAAACCCGGGAGGATAAGCGGGGCTCTTCCGGAATATTCACTGAACTCCCGGTGAATCCGGTCGATCCCCTGGCAGTTGGCCCGGTTCGGCGTTTATCGCGTCGTTCCTTGTGGCAGTCGTTCGACGGGTCGGGATCCACGAGTCGACGATCGCTCGACCGGATCGATCGATCGTCATCTTCGTCGGTTTGATTCGCGTCCACCGCCTGGGCGGTTCGCCAGGAAATTGCTCCCGACGACTCCTCCGTGATGTCATTCTTGACGAGTGGACGGAATGTTTGCCGAGCGGTAGTTGATGGCAATGATAACTTTTAAGGGTGCCGGGATGACGGAGTATTTGAATGGTTTTGGAATTTCAGGGATGGTTCATTAGCGCCGCGAGCCCCGTAAGCGACTTCGGCGCGGTTAACCGACAGCTGGTTGTTACCATAATCGAGCGGATACCGTTCGCCCGCCAAACTGTTTCGCAGAATCGATAGCACCACTGACACGGCCAGTACGGCCAGCCAACAGTTGTTCCGCCGCACCACCTGTCTCCCGTGACAAACATGTCCTGGTCCTACAAAAATACGCAGCGTCTCTGTGAATCCACCACATCGCATAATAAGACCTATCGATCTAGTAATCTTATGCTAATCGAGGAGAAACGTATCGAATATCGTTCTCTACGAGATGTACGTGTTTGTTGCACCGAGACGGTTCGAGGCAATTTGGTTGAAACTATTTGAATGGTACAAAAGGGTTAAATTTGATTCGCTCTGTTTGAGAGCGGTTTAATCTATTTGCAGAGGAATGGAAATGTTTGAAGATTAATTATTCATACGTATATTGTGTATGCAATCAACTTAGAGGTTAAGGGTTGAAGCTTTGTATTACAGATACGTGAAGTGCATTAATATCGTGGAGTTTATTTTGAGCTAAGTTATTAATCATGATGCAATAACGAACCAGTAAATATCTCTGCGAGTGTTGCACATTTTCGAAATTACAGAAGAATACCGCATAGTTGGAACTCCGAGCATTACACGTGCATAGTCAAAGCAGGAACTAACCTCGATCAAACATTGGCTATCAGTTAAGCGTGGAATATTGCCACTAAATTTCTCGTATCCAAATCGAAGGAGCCAGTGGCCGCAACAGGCGCATACGGAGTCCTGGTGCACCATTGTGCATATTTTAGCATCGGTGTATTGATTAATTGTGTTCAATGCGTTCATATTAAATTCTCCATCACTTCTGATAGTACCTTCAAGTGACTGTAAAAGATTAATACCCTGGAAATCCATTTATTTGAACAGCGTCGGTGGAAATCTCGCTCGTGCGAATGCTTTTTGTAGCCATAATACGTTGATCCGATTACTCTTAGTACAAGCGTTTTCATTTGGTTGGCACGGAGCCAAACTGCGAATTGATCGAGAGTGATTTTCATAGTTTCTATAAATCAGATTTATCGATCGCCTTTCTATAGACCGATACGATCAGCAGTATCGTTGATGGATCACCCTCGCGCAGTTAATCGAATGAAATTTTAATAATCCGAGAATATGATAGCTTAGGAACGAAGCTATCGCGATGTCGATATAATCTATACAATTGATGCAGAATTAATTACCACTCGGTTAACGCTATCTCGAAAGCCAATATAATCTCTTTAAGCGACATCTTATTGTTGCCAGGCCGCGCAGCGATCCCCTAATCGCTCTTCCAGAAAATTAACCCCTCGCGCTATAACCGTTGTATCCTATCTAACCGTGGATCGTCGCGATTCAACGCGAGCATCCATTATTTTAACACTGCTTGCGCGTTAATTAGTCCGTTTCGAGGCACGGTCTTTCCTCTTTGTCCAATAAATTTCGCGCGGCTGCGAATCCTGAAGGAAAGCCTCGGAAACGAAGGTTATATTACTTGATCTCCTTTCCGTGCTCGTGTCCAGGTTTGACGCGTTCGTGGGCTAAATATCTGTCGGAACAATGGAGTTACAGGGCTTTCATAAGGCCGTTACTTTATCGAAGGGCAGCCGCGCTCGATAGGATTGAATCGTACGAAATGGACCCCGTTTCGCCCCGTCTCTCGGAGTAGGCACATGCCAGGTTTATTGTCAGATGTATCGACGGAAACGGTGATTTCGCGGGGACAGCGATAGGTTGGTAGGAATTGATCGAGCCCCGTTAAACGGTTATTGGACGATTTAGGTGAGGTAAGCATACTTCCTTGCAGAGCGTATTAAACTTGGTCTTCGATTCTCACGACACTTTCCAGCTTAAATTGACATTTTGGAGGTCTCAGATGTCTTTAATTCAATTATCTTCACGGGTAATTTCAACGGTAACTTTGATTTCCTAATCTTCTCTTATCCGTGGGTGATAATTTGAATGGAATATCCGAAGGATTCATTTTTTACCTTTCAGTTGATGAAATCAGTAATTCATGTTGTAAGTAGTTCATTTCTGTTTTATCGCTTGACGAATTCACTAGAGAATTTGACGGTTTACGGAAAGGAACCAGCATTAGTAAGAAACTTGAAAATTTGTTTGAAAAGAGAGCAACAAAACTGGATATGGTGAATACTGGGTAGTACATATTACTATCTGGATGTGGATTTTGGGAGCGATGCCTTCATCAAGAGAAAATAAGAAGCCAATATTGAAGAGGAAGAGAATAAGAAGAACAGTATGCCGAGGGAAAAATTCAGGGATTCTTCCATTGTTCGTGTTTGAACATTTTTTTCATCTACCCCCGTATTTCGAGGTATAAAGTTAAACTGATAACAAATATTACATACAAGAATGCATGTTTTCGTGAAATTTTATCACGACAGTCTACCATTATCCTCAACAGCGAAAATTAGTAGCCAATATTGTGTTCCGTTCCTTCTCAACCCCTGAAAGAGAAATTACACTTTCTAAAAGACTTTAGACATCCTGTAGAATCCGCAACTGAAGGGGTTACCGTAAATACCTTTCTAATTACAGTAGCCCGGCAGATGTTGATTAACCGTCCGTCGAAGTAATCTGATGCTCTAATCCTGCAAACAATCTGAATATCCCGTGTCGTTTAACAACAGCGTTTCGTCTAATGGAGCTTTGATCGATGGTTTTACTAGATTAGTAAATATCGTTAATTACAGTGGTGTTAAAATTTGACACGCGTGTGACAGAGATAATCTGTCGTGAATTTATTCAAACGGAATCTGAATTGTCATCTTTTAATGATCGATCTCTTAATCGCGACCAGTAGAAGGAATTCAGCGCGAAGTGATCAGCAAATCCTCATTGTTGAATCGTTTAACTGGTGCATGTAATTACGACTGTATATTGTACATTTGTATCAGCTCCTCGCTCTAATTGGTCTGGTTCGAGCCGCTGACATCTGCATTGTCTATGACAACATATGTTGTCGTAACTTTCTCAATCGTATTCGGGATCCGTTCAATTATACAGGCTTGTATAAGGTACATGTGCGCGAAACAGATGGTTGTGATCACTCCTTGGTTCGATTGAGGAATCCGCGTGGCATTTTTCTAAGGATTTTAATCATTTCGACGAGTTCCCTGACGGCGTTTCCACCTGGCATTCAAGTGCTACAAAATATTTTTCGTCAAGCGAATTCCACGGATACAATTTCGAACGTGGTCGCGTACGTTCTTTCGTCCGCGAGAAGAAAGAACCCATAGAATGGAGTTCCGCGGCGACGCAGCATCCCCTGCAAGTCAAAAGGGGACCAAGGTGGGAACAAAGGGAATCCTTAATGGCACGCAAACACCGTCTACTGGGAAATAATTGGAGACAAAAGTCTCCATTCCCGTGACGTGTAAAGTGGATTGATTATTCTTGTGACGATATATCTTTGTTCGATTATACGGAACTGCAATTTAGAAGAGGGAAGTTGTTTTTGTTCTCGATAGGTATCCCTCGTTTACTTTCGAGAACACTCGCTAATGGAGCGATTTTTCCATTTGATGGGTTTACATTGGTTCAGCGGCCGTGCTCTTTTTGTTTCACGAGCGACTTCGCGGCCGGCGCAAGGGTCTCCGCTTTAATCTCCCGCATAGACGGTGAGAATGGACCTTTAATCTTCTCCGAACGATCAGTGCTACCTCTTTTGAAAAGCAAGCAATGTATTGTTAATATTGGATGCTTTCCAACCGACCTTTTAAATCGGCGCTATCATTTAAATTCGCAGCTAGATTGGTCCGTGATCTGTTGGCGAGCTTAACTGCTCCCTTCTTTTTTTGTTTGTCCGCTACGATGTACCACTGTTGATAATCTGTGGCGAACGATGACTGGAATGTGATAAGAGGAATTTTTATCGGGAGCCAGCGAACGATTTTTTCCCAGGGAAAAGCTTCTATAAACGCAGCAAGGTTTTATTTCTTACGAAACTTTAATGCTCTTATAATTTCTCTTAAAGTTTTTATTAAAACTCCATGAAGATTTAAGCTGAGTTTTTCCCCCCTCCGCCGATGGGAGTGATCGCGAGATTTTTATTAGAAATTTCGTAGACTGGCTGTAAGCAGCTTTCGTTGTACCTTGGATTTTCTTATCGTCGCGTATAGGAAATGATACCATGAACGATTTGAACTAGAAGTTCGTTGATACAGTTTTATAACCGCCTATAACGCCGTGTAATTGAGGAAGGGCAGCACGTTCGCGTAAGCACACACAACGCGATATAGGATACGAGGAATTCATTTTTCCATTTTCCGCATTGATTGGCAAAGCAGAAAGTCCAAGAAAAAGCGCGAGGTCCTAAGAGGCGACGTTCCAAAGGGGTGGCTAGCGTAGAGTCATAATGCTCGCAGATGTGCCTGCGAACAAAAATTGCGACCAGTGGCATTTCGCGTTTGTATCTGCTTCACGGATCTCGAGATTTCGATACTCCTTGACACCGAATGATTCCGCGATTTTCGCAATAAATAGCGGAGACACGCGTGCATCGTAACGCATCAGCTACCGCTCCTACAAATTCTACACCTAGCAGATGACATACCGAATCTCGGGCCTCTAGAATTTTTTTCATTCAAGTACATATTGTCTATGGGCCACTAGTGACCGCTCCAGGAGTTCGCTCTCCGCATATTTCGACTCCCAGAGCCAGACATGCCGTATCTGGTACCCCTAGAATTGACTTCACTTATGTACTGATTCGCTCTGCGCCATTAATAACCAATCCATGAGTTCTACCTCCTTATACGAAACATAGGGTCGGACATATCATGTCTGTGGACCCTAGTATTGGTTTGATTTAAGTATATATTGGTTGTTGGCCATTAACGACCCCTCCAGAAGTTCGTCAACCTCCACTTATTTGACACCTAGGGCCGGATATGCCGTGCCTGGGGCCCCTAATATTGGATTCATTTAAGTACGGGCACGGAACGGTGATCGTGCACACCGTTGGGGAGTGGCGACCCCACCCTCCGAAGCTGAAGAGTGGTCGGTCTAGTCAGCCGTCAGACAGGAACGGTGAGTGATGGTGAAAAATTCAGTAGTAGTGGGCACTCAGTGACCTGATAAACTCATCCTGTCGACGTAAGCAGGCCACTAGCCCCTGGCATCGGTGCCTCGAGTGTCTAGTGAGACCTCGAGCACCAAGAACTCGAAAATTGCGTAGGGGATTCGTCTTGTCAGCTAGACGAGGCCCCACAAGAAACGTAATTAACGAGCTCGCCTAGATGCCAGTTAAGGGGCAGTTTGCCGACTTCCGGCCGATCACTCCTCATGGTATTTGCACGACTATGGCCTGGCTCGTATTTGGCTAAGGCTGGGAGACCAGTCTCCCCTCGAGTCTCGAAAAGGGCAAAAATGCCCTAGTCTAAACAATCAGGTGGCCGACCCACGGATCGGTCATCGCATGGGTCCCAGTCGACCAACCGAGCGTATCGAACGCTCGGACGGTCGACCAGTGGATACCCCATTTCGAAGTCGAGACTCCGCACATCGTCCAAGGACGACTTACCTCTATTACCCGGAAACTCGTTCAGCATACCAGCTCAACGAGTTCCCACCTACCGTGTACCGTCCGCAGTGCTCACTGCGGAACTCAGGTGCACCCCGGCAGGGCAGCGTCGGTGCGCGCTGTTGGGGAGTAACGACCCCACCTTCCCGATTCGTGAGAAAGCACCAAGAGGCAGAGCGGCGTGTGATGCGCGACGATGGGGAGTGACGACCCCACCTTCACTCCACGTATGAAGCATCACCCTCGAATTTCATGGCTCTCGCGTGAGTCTCCCGGTGTTTTGCACCAGGAGACCGCGGCCCAGGCAGGGCAGCGTCGGTGCGCGCTGTTGGGGAGTAACGACCCCACCTTCCCGATTCGTGAGAAAGCACCAAGAGGCAGAGCGGCGTGTGATGCGCGCCGATGGGGAGTGACGACCCCACCTTCACTCTACGTATGAAGCATCACCCTCGAATCTCATGGCTCTCGCGTGAGTCTCCCGGTGTTTTGCACCAGGAGACCGCGGCCCAGGCAGGGCAGCGCCGGTGCGCGCTGTTGGGGAGTAACGACCCCACCTTCCCGATTCGTGAGAAAGCACCAAGAGGCAGAGCGGCGTGTGATGCGCGCCGATGGGGAGTGACGACCCCACCTTCACTCCATGTATGAAGCATCACCCCCCTAAATTCGCAAATTTCATGATGGCTTCACTCGATCCTAAGTATTCCGGAGGTAAAATAGCCCTCCATTCGGATCTCCGGGTGAGGGCAGGATCGGGAGGAGTCATTGTGGCGATGAATAGGTCAAGACGGGCGAACAACCTTCGGCCCGTGACCTCGCCCCTAGGTGTTGGCCCCATTGTCGAGCAACGAAGCCGCCCGGTAACGCGCTCGATGACGGCCGCCCTTCGGCATCATCGCCAAGCCGCGACCGGGTGTGATTCTGCTCACACGACTCTGGCGCGGCCTCCAGGTATCAGCCTTCGCGCTGTCCAGATACGGATTACGAAATGCGACGCGAGACTCAGGTCGGATCCGGTATCTCCGGCTGAGTCTGTGATAGGAACAGAAATAAAATCAAGCGATAGCTCCGCGAACCCTCCCCCCGCGACCGCGACCCCCCACAACCCCACCGCGCCCGCGCCCGCGCCCGCGACCGTACCGACGTCGTCGACGGCGTCACCGTCCGTAATCGAGACCACGGGTATTAGGATACTGCAGCTGAACATGCAACATTCAGCTACAGTTGCAGGCGAGGTGCGTCAGCTCGTAGCCTCGAAGCACTTAGACGTCCTGCTATTGCAGGAACCATACGTCAGTTCTTCGGGCACGAGCCACACCGTTAGTGGACTAGGGATCGGGGCGAGGGTGGCGGCCGCCAGTTCACAATTCCCGTGGGCTGCGGTTGCCGTGTGCAACCCTCGCTTCGAGATGATTTTTGTCTCGCAGCTAAGCACGGAACACTGTGTGTGTGCAGAAGTGCTGGCGCCCGGCTTCTCAGTATACGTCGCATCATGCTATTTTCAGTATAGCGACGAAATCGAGGAGCACCTCAGGCACCTCGAGATGGTGTTTCAGTCTCTGAGGGGGAAGAGACTCATAGTGTCGGTAGATGCCAACGCTCGGTCGTCACTCTGGGGTCCACAGAGTACAGACGAAAGAGGAGCGATGTTCGAGACGCTCATCCGATCGTTTGGCATGGAAGTTGTGAACGACGCTCGGCAGCCGCCCACCTATTGGTCGACGAGGGGTGAGTCTTTCATCGATGTAACCCTGGCGTCGCCATCCATGCTCCCTTTCGTAAGGGGCTGGAAGGTACGGTGCGGTTGGGCCAACAGCGACCACAACGCCATAGATATCGGGCTGAGGGTACCGAGAGCCAAAGCGGCGGATCGGGGTGGCGCGAGCACTCGGTTCGACACTCGCCGGGCCGATTGGGAGCGCTACCGCGGTTGCCTTGCCGATCTATCTAGATCGAGGCTCGAGGCCATCCGGCTCGACTCTATGGAAGACGTCGAAAGGATGGCGGAAACGCTCACAGGCGTCATTATCGACGCCTGCGCCGCGTCGATGCCACGTAAAAGAGTGTTTAGAAAGTCTAACCCGTGGTGGACTCGCGAATTAACTAATAAGAAAAAGCACGTGTATCGTCTACGTCGTGCCTTCCAGAGGGAAAGAGACGAAGCCGCCCGCCGAACAAAACTACTAGAGTACCGTTCTTCTTTGCGGGAATACAGTAGGACGGTGAAGCGGACGAAGCTCGAAAGCTGGCGACGATTTGTCACGTCGAACGGGAACTCGGGGCCCTGGAGCACCGTATATAAGTACCAGGCGAAGAAACTCCGAGTTGAGAGAGTTCTCAGCACTCTCCGGCGTGGTAGTGAAACCACATCCAATTGCCGCGAAACAGCCAGCTTGCTCTTGGAGGCACACGTCCCCGACGACCGGGAAGAAGAAGACACGCCGGATCAACGTGTCATTAGGGAAGGCGCACGTTTCGCGCCCGGTACTCCCGACGCTGCCCCCATCACGGAGGCAGAGGTCGTGAGTACCGTTCGTTCATTCAAAAATAATAAAGCCCCAGGCCGGACCACATCGAGGTCCGTGCGCTGAAAACCGCGGCTAGAATCATTCCCGGCCAAATTACACGGCTTTTTAATGGATGCCTTCAATGGGGCGTCTTTCCCTTCGTCTGGAAGGAGGGCTCTCTACGAGTACTTCTTAAGGAAGGGAAGGACGAGAAGGATCCAAAATCCTACCGTCCGATCTGCCTCCTCTCAGTGATAGGTAAACTCTTCGAAAAGCTGCTTAAGGAGCGCCTCTACCAGACGTCGTTGGCGCCTGGAAAAGTGTCCGACCGGCAATTCGGGTTCACGCCCGGAAAGTCGACGGAGGACGCTATCGTGGAGTTGCGCCGCCTGGTCGATTCCTCGGAGGATCGATACGTGGCGGCGATGCTCTTCGATATCTCCGGGGCCTTCGACAATGTCTGGTGGCCATTAGTTTTGAAGTCTCTCAAAGAGCGAGACTGCCCTCGGAATGTTTTCGGAGTAATTTCTAATTACTTCGACGGCCGACGGGTCAAGATCTCGATAGCTTCCGAGCAAGTTTCGAAGCAGGCGACGAGGGGGTGTCCGCAAGGCTCCGCACTCGGTCCCGCCTGCTGGAACCTTATGTTCGACGATCTCCTGCGGTCACTTCAGACCACAGTTGAGAATAGGTTTATCGCTTACGCGGACGATCTCCTCGTCCTAGTAAGCGGGAATAGTAGGCGCGACCTCGAGACCCAAGGTCAACAGGTCGCGAATCAAATTCTTAGTTGGTGTAGTTCGGCCAAACTCGAAATCTCGGCCACAAAGACGCAGGCAATTGTCCTCAAGAGTGGCTGGATCGAGCGGCAACCCTTAGGTCGGAGAGGAGGCGCCCGTCCCGATAGAAAACGCAAGGCCGTTCGGCCTTCGAAAGCCGACCTTGCCGGTAGGCCACCGACCATCCGTATAGGGGACGCAAAAATAAAATTTAGACCCGCGGTCAAGTACCTTGGCGTCACGTTTGATAAAGGAATGCGCGTCCGAACGCATTGCCAAAAAATAAGCGACAAGGTCGGGTCGCTGTTCGCGAGATTAGGTAGGCTGGCGAGGTGTAGTTGGGGGCTTCGCTTCCACTCCCTAGCCGGGATATACAG